>JANAVB010016191.1:4922824-5312773 GCA_029216955.1 Iris pallida | reverse complement strand
ATTCTGGGCTTTTTATAACGTTTATAAACAAAATGTCATTATATTTTAGAGCGGTGGCCACTTGTAATTCCTTCACTGTATAAAAGCTCAGTGGGAGAGAGAAAATTTCTCATCCATTTTCTAACCGAGCAGCAATCTCTCCTCCTCAAACCTCTTCTCCCCTAATTTTCAACCCTAACCTTAATTACTCCGGCGATGGTCTCGACTACGCAGCAACCCTTCGGCGACTGAGCTATCGGTGCAGAGCCACCGCTTCGGTAGCATGTTCCAGCGACGTGCGCCTCATCTCGATGATCGATCTCATCTCGACAAGCTATCGGTGCAGAGCCTCCCTGGACGCGCAGTCAACGTGGTGTTCGCCGTGGTGGGCGCTCGGGTTCGACGAAGTAAGGTGGTGATCTCGGAGACCGGGTGGCCGTCGAGGGCGATGACGGCTGGGAGGTCGAGGCGGGGCTGGATTGGAGAATGCGGAGGCCTACAACGGCAACCTCATACGCAGGGTCCTATCGGGGAACGTCGGCACCCCGATGAAGCCGGGTGGACGTCGACGTGTACCTGTTCGCGCTGTTCAACGAGAACTAGAAGCCCGGGCCCTCGTCCGAGGGAACTACGCTGTTCTACCCCAAACCAGGAGAAGGTGTACGACGTGGAGTTCACGCTGAAGAGCGACGGAGGAGGGGGAGTGGTGGGCTGAAGTTGCAGAAGCGAGGGGGGAGGAAAGACAAGAGGGGATCCAGCAGCAATGGCAGCGGCGGAAGTGGGAGGGTGAGTATCGATCCCGATTTGAGTTCAATCTGAGAACTCTTTGGACTATTTTGATTCTTAAATTTTTTTTGAATTTTCTTAAGAGCCGCTGTCATCCTCTATTGAACTCTCTTTTCTCTGCATGGCAACTGTTCGATGATTTGTGCCAACAGAGCATTCGAATGAACTCGTAGAGTCGTGTCTGGATTGTGTTGCGATTTCGAACCAGTTCTTCCCAAACTAGCTCCCGTATGGATAGTGACTGAAGCCACAACTGTTACAGAATGTTGGTGTTCAAAATACTTCGAACCAAATAAAATTTTGAATATAATTCTCAGTTTGTTTTGATTGTCTTTTCTCTCTGTGAAGGAATAAACAGATTTCTACCTGTATAATTATGTTACTTTTGTCACTATTCTTTTATATAATATCATGGGACTGGCAGCTAGCCCAGCTCTTTATTGTCCAAAAGAAACAAAATAAGGTTGTGTGGATGATTACATTTTTAATCAAGGATTAGTGTTGAATCAGAAAAAAAGACTAATCATTTTTTTCAGTCCGTTTTGGAGCAAAACTCTAGTTGGCCCTGAGGAAATTAACCTTGCTATATTAACACTTGGCCAATATTTTGTCATTTCTGAGCAACTCAGGAGAAGTAAAAACTCTATCAAAGGCTGAGGTGTAAGGATCATGCTTGGGTTCTTCTCATTTGAGGTCACTACTTGGTTTTACTGAGGAAATCTGTTCCAAAATGTTGCAATTGTGACTTAATTTCCTTTTTTCTTTTTGTGTTGATAACAACAGGAAGAGTGCAATGGGATATCTGGCCTCTCCTCTCAGTATGCACTCCATGCATTGCTTTGTGAAGGTATCTAGTTGTAAGTAATTATGTCTTTTACTGAGTTTGTTTCTATTGAATATTTTACCATCCTATGCTGTGCATATCACGTTGTTTGTATACATATTAATACAAATTACGTTCCTGGCTCCTGTATGGATAGTGATTTGAAGAACATAACCAAGTTTTCTTCGTTGTTAGTTGTTTCCCATTTACCAAATTGGTTTTATGAAACTGCTTTATGCATGGAAATTATGCTTCACAAACCATACGTGCAAGCACCTTTCCTTGGACAGAAATACAACTTAAGAATCGATTCATCATCCAACATTTTTTTCCATCTTCTCATATATTTTCAAGGCATTAGTTAGAAAGATTCATCTTCTATCTTTTCTTCTTATATTTTCATATTTATTCAAGTTAGAGGAAGTCCATGTAGGCGCTAGTGGTGGCGAGTGGCGACGTTGGAGAAGTATGTGAGGATCATGGATGGAGGAGCACTACATCCTATTTCTAGGGACTCAAGGTTTTTCTTTCTTTTCTTTTCAATCGTCCTTCTTATGTTTGATGAAATGCGTCATAGAGTCATAGAGATTGAGTTCATAGAGATTATGTTTTATACAATAAATGTTATAACTTATTATTAGTTTTGAATTAGTGTTAGCAATTCACAAAAATTGTGTCATAGTAATTGAGTTCATTTGTTCAATTTAGTTGCACATCACGTCATAATACAATGTATCATTATCTAATAATGATAGAAAGCAAATGAAGAATGCTGCAAAAAAAAGGATTGGTATTGTGTCACGACCCGCACCCTTATGAGGGACACGAGCACGAGGGTACGTCCAGCCTACGCCGCAGTATCAGTGGTAAACGCTGTATATAACATCTGTAATACTACGACTAACAGTAAAGGTACCTGTACAGTATATACTCTCCGAATGGAGGTGACATATCAATATAGTCTCAATCACAGAATAAAACTAAGGTAGATGGCTCAGAAAGAGAACATATGATAGATGAAAGAGTAATAAGTCCAGAGTCCAATACAAGCCCAGATATACAACATCATAGGTATCAAAATATAATATAGAAACTACAGTCTGATAAGCTAGCTGGATCGCAGTCCAGTCAAACCTAGCTAATCTATACTACTCGAGAGTACAAAATCTAGTGGCTCTACTATAAGGCCACGGTCCTGGACTATCCATCTAACTCGAGCCCATAATAGGTCGAGCAGTTCGCCTCAGAATCATCTGTAATATATCATAACGGTATCCTGTCAGGAAAATAAGCAAGTACAAGCCTAACGCAGTTCCATGTGAATTGACAATTCTATAAGAGACAGTATAATGAACTACAAGACAAGATATGAAGACTTGGGAACCGTTCGAAAGCTGAGTTACAACCCTTAAATCAAACAAGGACCGGGTTGTAACCCTTCTTCGAGCAGAACTTAGTCTCCATAAGGTACATCATAGAGGCATGTAAAACATGTGAGTAACTGTAATCATAGCATGGTGAGAAGTACTGTATGTAGAAAAGAATAGGATATATGATAAGATAAATAAATATAAAATATGCCTCGAATATTATAGCATAATGTGATCGGTATGGATCAAGATCAGGTTTTCAGCCGACCGACTACAAGTACGTGGACTCGGCCCGACCGGGATGGTAAGCTATGGAGCAAGTAGTAGTACAGGTCAGGCTATACCCATCATGAGGTGAGGGTATAGCTATGACACAAGTAGTAAATCAAGGTGGGCATTGATCACACTATCTATAAAATTCCCCATTCTTCGATAGTATAACGGATCCGGACATAGCACGTCATGAGCGGGATTCCCTAAGGGGAGCAAGTCCTCTTCAGGAATCGGTGTCATACAAGTATGAGAATCAAAACTAAATAAGTACCAGTATCCCAAGAAATCCAAGAATGACATCTCATGACAGGAATCCGACAATACTAGTCCGTGAACTATCGTGTCTGAGATCAAGTAAGACACTACGACTGAATCGGATATAGCAAATATCAGACAATAAAAACTATCAGTGAATGTACTCGCCTGCTGTCCTGAGCTGTAGGATATATCAATGCTCAGAGCGGTAATCAAAACCTAAAGATGAGATACTGTATGTTATTTAGGTTTAAACAAGTTTAAGAATGATTCACAATGATGATATGAAATCTAGGTCAAACTAGTCAAACTGAGTCACACTAAGTCCTGTCAAGTCAATCTAAGTCAAATCAAGTTATATCAAGTCAATCTAAGTCAGACTAAGTCAACTCTAGGTCATACCAGTCATCGCAAGTCAAAACAAGTCGAAGAAAGTCAAACGGGGTCAAGAGTTGGCCTACAGTTGACTTTTGGTCAACTGGTCAACCCTGGTCAACTCTAGGTCAACCCTAGGTCAAACTGGTCAAATGTTGACCAACATTGACTTTTGGTCAACTGGTCAACTCTGGTTTGGATTTGGTCAAATCTAAACAAAGTGTTGACTCACGGTTGACTTTTGGGTAAAAAGTCACTCTGGGTCAACCGAGCCAAAATTGGCTCAAATATGACATTTGTAGGGCGTACCCAACAAGTCACCAAAGTTTCAAGCAATCCGAATACCCGAACCCCGTATTTTGAATTTACCCGATTACCCCTTAACATTTACCCTTAAACCGTTCTAACTCGACGCCAAGTGGCCTTCCTTTAGGAATTCCACTCCGTGCTTCCTAGGGTAGTAGGTACTAGCCTATACAACCATTACCTACCAATTTTCTAGGGTAAGTGGACATCCAGTCCATCTTACGGTCCGTATCGCCCGTTTACCCGTTATCTAAAATATTTCAAGATACGGAATGGTGTGGTACGATACCATCTCCCCAATCCCACACGCAACCCCGATTCCAACTCCGAAGCCTACCCACAAAATCTAAATCACATTATCTAAGTCCCCTCCAAGTTTCAACGCGTTCCGAATCACGGAACTCAATTTTGCCACTTCACTAAAACTCCTAACTAACCTTCACTCACTCACTCAAACCCATTTTCCACACTCTCTTGGGACAAGTTTTGGGAGTTATTTTAGAGGGATAAATAGGTGTTTTATAGCTAATAAATAGGGTATATATATGTATATATATTAGTATACATATGGGATATACACGGGGTTTACGGGGGTCAAATGGGGGCCTAAAGGGGGTATAAACTGCTGTGGCTGCTGCTGCAATTGTTGCTACTGCTGCTGCCATTGCACTGCTATTTTGGGGTGATTTGGGGGGGGGGCAGCAGCCCCCTTGCTGCTGTGGTGCCCTCCCTCTTTCCCTTCACTTCTCTCACTCATTCTCCCTCTATTTCCCTCTCTAAACTCTCAATCTCTTCCTCCCAATCTCTCTCAATTCCTCTCTAAATCTCTCACATCCATATCCATATATATAATTATATATATATATATATATATATATATATATATATATATAATATATATATATATATAGAGAGAGAGAGAGAGAGACTCACGCACACACTCTAACTCTCTTCTCCCCTCTAATATATAATTGCACACACACTAATATATATATGATCACACACACACACACACACACACACACACACACACACACATATATATATATATATATAATATATATATATATATATATAATATATAATTGTAACCCATAAAAAGTCCCATGTTCTCCTTCACTGCTCTCCCATCTGCTCCCTCCCCTCCCCTTGGCCGGCCGGCCGCCCCCCCGACCCCTTCCCTCCTCCCCCCTTACTCTTCTGCTCGTGTTCCGCCCCGTCCCTCTCCGCCGATGGCGCTCCAATGGACCCCGGAGGCGCTAGCCCTTCTCCAGCTCCTCCCCGCTCTCCAACCCCGCTATCCTCCCCCTCCTCATCCGTTCAACCCCCCGCCGCCCGCTTCCCTCTCCTTCGCGCCGACCGGTGCGACCCCCGGTCATCCCGACCCCCCACCTTGGAGTGGCCACGCCCCTGCCCACTCCCCATCCTCGCCGGGTGATCCCACTGGCACCCCTCTTTCTCCGTCCAGGTTGGGGGAGCCGCCGTCCCCGGCGTAGTTCGGATTCAGCAGCCCAACGCCTTCGCTCGCTCCCATTATTCTAATTCTAATCTCCCCCCCTCGGAAGGAGACTCCCAAGCAGCTCTGTCCTCGGGCCCATAACCCCCCTGTCCCTCGGGAACACTGTTCGTGGCGCTCTCTCGAGGCGACCCAATCCGTCAACGCTTCAGCTCCTGAGCACTTCTCCAGTTTTTCTCATGGTGGGCCCCGGGTGGAGTGGGCGCCCATTCACCACAGCTCCTTTGCGCAGCTGGAGAGGCCCTTCTCATCTCCCTTTGCGCAGCACGTGGTTTCTTATGGTGGGCCCCGGGAAGAGTGGGCGCCCAGTCAGCTAAGCTCTTTTGCGCAGCAGGAGAGGCCCCCTGTCCTCTCCTCTCCCTCTGCGCAGCTCGTGGACTTCTCTTCTTTTGTGCAGCACGTGGACCCCCTGTCTACTCCTCTCTTCCCCTTTGCGCATACTCCCTGGACCGTTTCAGCTGATGGTGAACCCCGCTCTTTTGCGCAGTCATTCTCTGCTCCCTTGCGCACGCCATCCCAACTTTCCTTCTTCCCCCCCATGCGCAATCCGCTCACCTCCACCTCTGCTCCTCCGCGCAATCCGTTCTCCCCCCACCAGCGCCATCTCCTCACCCCCCCACCGCTCTTCAGTGCCATCCGATCTCCACCCCTCTGCGCAATCCCTTCACCCACCACTCCTCTGCTCTTCACTTTCCTACCCACCCCCCCGCCCCCCTTACCACCTCGGCTTCCATTGCACTTCCAGCTGATCCCCCTATTCCCTCCCTCAGCGCTATCCGCCTACCGCCCCCTCGCCCATCTCTTCCGCCCCCCCTGACGCTGTTCCCCCTACCCTCCGTTCCCTCTTCCCCGTCTCCCGAGGCGGGACTCATCGTCCATTCTTCCCGGTCGTCTTTCTCCGCTTCCGCTTCAGCCGGCTCTGCTCCGTCTCTAGCGGCCTTTTCGGCGAACCCCCCCTCCGTGGCGGCTGCATATCCGAAGATCTCCACCGTTCCCCTAGGCGGAGTAGCAGGCGCCGCCACTGTCGCCCCGACTCCTCCCCTTCGCATTCTCTCAAGGAATTCCTCCACACCCCCCTAGCTCCGGGATCACCCTCCCCCAGAGTGGTCCCTCGCTTGCCCGCTCCGCCCCCCTCGGGACCTTCGGCCCCAGGTCCGTCCCAACCTTCCTTCGCCGCCATGCTTCGTCCGGATCTCCATCCTCCGAAGGGTACCATTATCCCAGATGTCCATCTGCCGGACATTGACTACCCCCAAGAAACATCAGCGACTGTCATCTCCTTCTATGACAAAGAAATGACGTCTCTGTCTGCGGCCTTTTCCCACACATTCGTCCTGAAATTCTCCACCGGGTGTTCCCAAACTTTCCAAGGTGCAGGAAGCTATCGCCAAATAGAATCTCGCCTCCGCATACCGTGTGGCTCCCCTCGACCCCAGACACATCCTCCTTCACCTGTCGTCAGAAAGCGACCATAGGACCGTGTGGTCCAAGGGCACTTGCAAAATTGATACCCACCAGATGAAGATCATTAAGTGGTCCCCAGGGTTCAACACTAAAGAAGACTCAGCCACAGTTGCTGCTTGGGTTACTCTCCCAAATCTCCCTCTCATTTGCTTTGTTCCAGCGGCGCTAAGGCGCATCGCCAACTCCTTTGGGACGTACGTGGCCACGGCACCCGAGACGAACAACCTCACCAAAGCCCACTACGCCAAAATCTGTGTCGAACTGGATCTTACTTCAGATCCACCCAACTTCATCACTATCGAGCTAGGCACCCGCTCCCACACCCAACAAATCCTCTACGACAATCACATATTGTACTGCAAGCATTGTCATCTCAGAGGATACCTACCCAAGTACTGTCATCGCCTTCATCCAGAGCTTAAAAAGAAGTCATCCAAGATAGACACCGACCTCCCTTCCGAGCTATCCCCCAGGTCGCCCATCCTCCCTCTTCCGAACTCCTATATTCGATTCGATTCAAGTAACGAAGCACCCGACTCCGTCGATCAACCAAGCAGGGCCCTGATCCCTTTCATCCACCAACAAATAGCGATCTCCAACCAATTCGCCATCCTTGAATCGGAGGATCCAGACTCCGTCGAGCCCCCGGAAGACTCCAGCAGCCCCAAGCAAACGCCTCTCTCTCCCAACACCTCGCAACTGGTGGAGACAGCCGTCCTGGGCAGCGCAGATCTCCAGAACCACTCCACTGATCAAGGAAATGGCCCCTCGACATATCCCCACAACTACGAAGCTCCATAATCCCCCAGATCGAACATGGTCGTAGACGCCCTTGTCATCCTCGGCCCCGACCAAGTGCGAAGAGGTCTACAAGTCCTAGACGCAGGATTTCTGCTTCAGCAAATGTTGATTGAGAATGAGCACGACTCCCTAACCATCCCCACGGAGGACCCGGTAGTCGACTCAGCTGGCGAACTGATAGGCCCCTCATCTGGACCGCTCGAGCGCCCCAACCTCAACCCTCCCACTACATCGAATGCGGAATCATCGAACTCCCAACGGAGTGAACCAGGCACCGTCAAAACTGCCAACATCCAAACCAGATCTGCCGCAAGGCGGAACAAAAAACACCCCCATAACCTAACAAATGCTTAACATCATATATTGGAATGTTCGAGGTCTAGCAAACAAACCGACATTAAGGAGAATTTCTAGCCTTCGGAAAATTCATAAGATTGACATCTTCATCATCATTGAACCCAAAATCCCCTCCAAATGCCTCAAATCTACCCAGTTAGCTCTGGGCCTCCCCACAGCGATTGCCGACAGGAACGACATTTGGATTCTCGGATCGAAGGACATTAAACTCGAAATCATCCAGGACTCCCAACAAGCCCTCTCCTGTTGGGTCACTCACCCCACTCTTCCGGAGCGGGCCATTCTTTCTGCGGTCCACGGCAGCTGTGTCATCACAGAACGTAAACACCTCTGGAATGACCTTCTCGACACCTACCTCCACAACACCAACTCCCCCTGGCTTTGCATTGGGGACTTCAACGCCATCACCTGCAGAGACGAGAAGATTGGAGGTCGCCCTCCACCCCTATTAGCCATGCAGGACTTCAACGACTTCATATTCAATGCCCACCTTACTCCTCTCCAGTTCAAAGGCAGCGAATTCACATGGTGTAACATGCAGGAAGGCGACCAACGTCAATATTCCCGTCTAGACAGAGCCCTCACCAACGCACACTGGCACGGAATGAGGATCAACTCCATCCTGTCTCACCTCAATTCCACAGAATTCGACCACGCCCCTATCCTGGTGGAAATCAAAAACAACACCTACCAACCCAAAAAGAACTTCCAATTCCTCGACTTTTGGACCGACCACCCACAATTCTTGAGCATCGTTGCAGATGCGTGGAACAGTCAGGACTCCCCTAACCCTCTCACTCGGGTTAGCAACAAACTCAAAGCCACCAGGAAAGCTCTGTCCAAGTGGAGCAAACTAGCCTTCGGGGACATATTCCAAGCGATCCGTGTCGCTGAAGATGATGTGACCCGAGCAGAAACTTTATTCCTTCTTGATCAATCCCCTGCAGCCAGGAGAGCCTTGAACCTGTCCAAGGCGATGCTCAAATTCAGGCTTAAAGTTGAGACCGACTTCTGGAAGCAGAAAGCCAGGCTGAAATGGGACAGCGATGGGGACAAAAACTCTAAATATTTCCACGACTGCGTCAATGGCAAAAGACACAAACTATCGATTCACCAAATTGCTGACGAACAAGGCATCATCAGAACAGACCATAAGGAGATCCAAGAGGCGGCCGCTGATTACTATACCAAATTATTCTCGAAGGAGAGGGTCCACATGGACACATCCTTTCTCGAACAAATTCCCACTATCATCAACGACGCCGACAACGCTAGATTGGAGCGCCCTCTGTCCGAACAAGAAGTGAAAGACGCGGTGTGGGCCTTGCACGCTCATAGTTCCCCTGGCCCAGATGGCATTTCTGGCACCTTCTTTCGCACCTGCTGGGATATTATCAAGCGGGACATAACCGAAGCGGCTATTGCCTTCCTTGAAGGAGCTCACTTCCCCAAAGCTATCTCTAGCGCCAACATCATCCTCATCCCGAAAAAAGACAACCCTAACTCCTTTCGAGATTTCAGACCCATCAGTCTTTGCACATTCACCAACAAAATCATTTCCAAGATCATAGCTACTAGAATGTCAGATACTCTCCCCAAGATCATCTCGGAGGAGCAAAGCGGTTTCGTTCGCGGCAGAAACATACATGACAACATCATGCTGGCTCAAGAACTTATTACCTGCATGAAGTTTCCGGCTAGAGGGGGCAACATCGCCATCAAAATTGACATGGAAAAAGCTTATGACAGACTCGATTGGCAATTCATGATCTGGGTCTTCAGAGCCTTCGGATTCTCAGAGAACTGGACCAACACTGTGTGGAGAGCTGTCAGCAACTCTTGGTTCTCCACAGTTATTAATGGCCAAGCCGAGGGATTCTTCAAATCTAGCCGCAGAGTCAGACATGGCGACCCTCTTTCGTCCACGGTATTCATCATTGCTGCCGACGCCCTGAGTAGAAACCTCAACAACATGGTCAACACTCCCAATTTCCAGCAATACCACACGGCCAGCGGATGCCCCATAATTACCCACCTGGCCTTTGCCGATGATTTACTCATTTTCTCAACCGGTGATGTTGGATCGATGGAGGTGGTTTACAACACCCTGGAGCGGTATTCCAGATGCTCAGGCCAGAAGATAAACCAATCCAAGAGTGTCATATACGTCCACCAAAGCTTCAAAGCCGAGAACGCAACCAAACTCACCCAACTAACATCCTTCACAGTGGCTCACCCTCCTTTCAACTACCTTGGCTGCCCCCTGGTGTACGGTAAATCTAACGCAAGCATATTCGAGAACTTGATCAACAAAATCAGGAACAAAATCGCAGGATGGCATAATGCTACCCTATCCCCAGGAGGCAAAATTATTCTCATCAAGCATGTTCTCAATTCCGTCCCCACCCACACTCTTACAGCCTGTTCCCCGACCAAGAAGGTCATCGCGTCGATTGAACAGTTATTTTGCAAATTCTTCTGGGGCACAACATGGGGCATGATAAGCACCACTGGGCCAGTTGGGAGAATATGGCCATTCCAATCGCGCAAGGCGGGCTCGGATTCACCAAACTCGACCACATTGTCAAAGCGTTCTTGATGAAACTGTGGTGGAAATTACGCACTAGCCAAAACCTGTGGACCAGGTTTATGAAGGCCAGGTACTTCAAGCACATCCACCCAGCGATTGCCACTGCTAACAGCAGATCTTCAGCGGCTTGGCGACGGATTTTACGGGGACGCGACCTGGCCGAACCCGCGATCAGACTCCACCTTGGCTCAGGCGAGGCCAACCCCTTCCTGGAGAGATGGATCGGAGACAGCCTTATCCCGAACATTTCCGATTCCCCCAGAAATAGCAAGATCATTGACCTGTGGAATCATACTAACAACGATTGGAATTGGGACAAGATTCGCGATTGGTCCGGCAACGAGACGGTCGAACTCATTCGTCAGAATGGACCCACTCTCGGCCCCGATGTAGACAAGCTGTGGTGGTCGCTGGATAGTGCTGGGGCTTTCTCGGTTCGATCGGCGAGAACCGCGATCCAAGAGAACGGTCAAGAGAGCTTTCTCACGCAATACTGGCATCCCTGCATCCCCAAGAAATGGTCTTTCCTCCTGTGGAGAGTCATGAGAAAGAAGCTGCCTACCGACGACATCATCAACTCTATCGGTATTAGCCTGGCGTCAGCTTGTAATTGCTGTAGCGAGCGCCAGACGGAGACTATCGACCATATCTTTCGGGACGGTCGGCTCCCTGACAAAATTTGGAGCACCCTCAATCACATCTATAAAGCTACCCCAGGAGATGGGCGCTTTATCGATCTTCTGGCCCACTGGGGAGCAGCGTCCCACGGCCACCAGATCGTAGCAGCGGCCGCCACCTGGGTAATTTGGAAAAATCGCAACAAAGCGAGATACGAAGAACACCAATTCTCTGCTGATCAGCTAATCCGGAAAATTCACCGACAATGTCGCAAAAGGAGTTCACTTTGCTCACACAGCTCTTCGTCATTTTGGTCACCGCTCCCCCCGTAATTTTGGAGGAGGCGGTCGCTCTTACCCCCTCTCCTGTATTTTCTTTTGTTGGTATACTTCTCTCGGCTTTTGCCTTGTATACGTGTCAGGCTTCTGCATTTTGAGCCTTGATTAATAAAAAGAGGGGGTTTTTCTCAAAAAATATATATATATATATATATATAGGGTTATATATATATATATATATATATATATATATATATATATATATATATATATAAAACAGTTCGTAATTTTTGCAACAGATCTGTATATATGCCCAAATGTGCTGCAAATTATGCATTAACCAAACAAATAGCTCAATGACAGGGTGGGCCACACATGAGAACCTTGTTAGGCACTTCTCAGGAATAGGTTAGTAAGCAGTACATAAACTTATTTACGCAGGCACACTTTTGCTGATGGTTTAAACCAAGCTCCTCCAAGCCATCGAAATCCCATATCTAGCATTATGCACGTAAAACCCAAGCCCCAAAGGCCCAGGCCCAGGCCCAGGCCCGACCACCCAAGCCCGACCTGTACTTCCCCCAGGTGAAACCGAACCTGGATTTCAAAGCCTTCAAAACCCGATATCAGTAAACCACAATAAGCGACATATATATGCAGCGAGCGAAGGCCGAAACCCTAGACAAACCCTATTCTCCAAACGCCGACAGCCTCTTCGACCCTGGGTGTGCCACCCGCCACCGGCGTCACCGCTGCACGCGGCCACGGCCGCACGGAGGCACAGCGCGCGCGCGAGGGACTGGCAGTATTAGCAGCAGCAGTAGGGTGAAGGTGCCGAGTTTGCAATGCGATCTCTCGACGATCGCCCGATTGTTTTGCGATCCATCAACTCTGGTACATTCACGACATGAACCCCTTCACCTTCAATCAATTAGTTTTAATTTGGTTGCGACCGATTGCAAGGAAATACCTTGTGAAGATCAAGAAAAATCACGTTGGCACGTCAACAGTTTCCAGTTCCATGAACCATATTAGGAAGCCAGAATTTTGTCAAACCACAGCGAATTCTTGAAACCTAATTGAACAGGTTTCTAGAGGACCTAACCGAGATGAAAACCCCACTTTTTGTTTTACTTTTAGTTGTTTATACAGTAAGATAATCAAGTTTGAAAACCAAGAAAAACCTGTTTTGAAAACTTAGAAAATTCTCCGATACCACGTCCGTTCCGCCATTTCGGGCGACGTGGTCACGAACCGAAAGCATCGAATGGTGCGTAATGGCTTCGTGGTCGTGTGAGCTTTGACGGAATTCAAATTGGTCGCGTGTGCACGACGAATTTGATACGTATCCGTCAAAATTCATCGTATCGACCACTTTGCACCAACTCTAATTACTTCGTGCACGCTCGTCATATCGAGACGAAACTTGCGCCAACAGGACCGTATCATTTTCCTGGTCCTGTATGCCAAGTTTGGTCCAATTCTGAGACAGTTGAATCGTACGTCGTTTTGCGGACCCCACGGTCCCACTCAACGGGCGATTTTGTGCACGGCCCGCCGGAATCCAACTTTGGACATACGGTTGGGTTCATATCGGAAAACCGGATCCGTAGACATATAGTTTGACGACTTTAGAGACTGTTGACTCTGGCACGCTTTTTGGTGCAAAGCGGATCCAACGGCGGACATCGTTTTTACCAAAATTACCGTTTTGCCCTTGTGTCCAGAATTGGTCTTAAGGACAGGCAATCCTAGCTAATTTGACTATTCTTAGAACGTTGGTAATGTTTGTTTCAGCTTTCGGAGACAGTTGTGATGACTTGGACTGTATGGCTTACCAGTCGACCATATATTTGTTGGATCTGCGTGCAACCTCCAGGCAAGTATACCTTGCCTCCCTCTATAGTTTTATTACATGCATTTTATTTTAGTTTCCATCCTTTGGATTATTTATGGACATGTACTTTTCGTGTTATTTTCTGTGGAGTTGTTCTTGTTGCTTATAGCCGTGTCCATGTTTGGCTTCGTGTTTGGAGTTGTTCTCGTCAGTACCTTGTTTGAGTTGTAGGAACGAAATCGTAAAGCGCAATACTCTAGAGGGGGGTGAATAGAGTTGGCAGCAGAATAATGCTAATTAGAAATGTTAGCAGCAAGATCACAGAATAATAATCACAACTAAATAATGTAAAGGCAGAGATAAGAAAGCAAACGCAAAGACAACGATGTATACTGGTTTCCCTCTGTTGAGGACTAGTCCAGTCGGTAGAACTTTTGCTACCAGTTGAATCCACTATTGGCAAAAACGCAAGTTTTCTTACGAAGTCCTTGCAACTTCTACAACTCGAGCTTTGATACGAAGAACTCGTCCAACTTCAATTGTGAAGAGTTGAATCTTCTATCAAGCCTCTGATTACAATCACTCTGAAACTTCTAGACCGCACCGCACTGGCAAATCGACTAGAGGATTGTAACTGGCTTGGGATCTGAAATTTGAAGCTCGAAAAAAACTCTTTGGAAGACTGAAAGCTTTTTAGAAGAGAGAAGATTTAAAGTGAATGAGTGAGTTAAAATGATCGAAATCCTTCTCTATTTATAGGAGTTCCAAAGACATAATTCTGGCAGAATTCGGGCAGAACTCGATGAGCAAATCTCGATCAAATCCGCAACTGCAGGAGGACCAAGTTTCAAGGAATTCAAAAACAAAACAGCCACTAACCGAACTCTGGCCGAGTTCTGTCAGGGTTAGGTTATGGTTTTTAAAATTAGTTTTTGGGGAATTTTGAAAACCTTTTTGAAGCTTTTGTAAATACGAATATTTTTCAAAACAAAGGACATTTTAAAAATATTTTGAAATCATTTTGGATTAGCCTATTTGCCAGTACGACTCGGTGTACAAAGTATTCCTAGACTCAAATAAAATAAAAAATACATTGCTCAAAGAAATACAGACTCGAACAGGCAAACAGTGCTGCGGTCTTGAACTGTGTTGATTGCTGTTCTTGATCATGTCCAAGAGTCCGAGAATCCTGACTAGTTCCATATATCGAGACAGAGTTTGATCAATTATTAAAATCAGTTTGACCATATGACCAATGGGCCAACAATCTCCCCCATTTCGATAATTGACAAACTATGAATGATATAACATCTAAGCTTGGAATCAAAAAAAATAGTAAAGTAAAATTGTTCATATCCTGCATGCATTATCTCAAAAGATGTTAGATCCTTATTTTTCTCCCCCGTTGTCACTTAACAAAATAATTGCAAAAGAGAAAGCTCCCCCGCAATCAATGTTTAAGTAACAAACAGTAAAGAAACACAAAAAAATAATTATGATAGATGGAAAAGACAGTAAAAAAATAACATCACAGGCATGTATTTGTCTCAGGCAGTTTATAATATAACAGAGAATTAATTCACAGGCAGTTTATAATATAGAAGCAGATAAAGATGCTAGAAATAAATAAATAAACTGATGTGAAAGATAAACTACGCATCCCAAAAAGATAAAATGATGTGCAAGAGACATCAATAAATATCCAGTACAAGTCTGATAATAAAAAGATAAAAAGACAGAAACTTGGAATGTCGGAGCATTTCCAAGTATACAGTAGACAATATCTAAGTCTCAAAAATCAACTAATATATCACATCTCCTCCTCCTCCTCCTCATCATCATCAGCATGACCGACATGTCCAGAGGGACGAGCTGCAGAAGGACCAGCTCCAGAAGGGTGAGGAGGAGCGCCAGTGTAAAACTCACCGACATAGTCTCGAGGAGCACGGTCAAAACGGTACCAATCATATGCGTTACCGGGCTGAAAGTAGGCATGAACAGCCTTATTCTTACAGCGGTAACCAGAAAAGGCTGGATCTCTAGGAATAGAATCGGCAGAATGTCCAGTCTGAGCAAATCGGAGATCAGCGAGAGAATTTGCTATCGTCTGATAACGTGTGACATCGCAGAACTCACGTTTGCGGGCCATATCCGTCATCGAGACGTGCAAATCAGAAAGATGCTGGTGTATGCCTTCAAAGGTCATGCCATACTGCTGAGTAGGTGGAGGAGGTAGAGCAGTAGGAGGAACAGTAGGAGGAGCAGCAGCAGTCATACTACGACGAGATAACTTCAGAAACTTGGGCTCAGGATCTTGAGTACAAGTTGACAAATCAATATCAAAACGCTGGAAGATGCGTGGGAGAATCATCGCATAAGAGAGATTTCTATCTCTTGCATGACAACGTCCCATCATCTGGATAATGGTCTTAGGGGCAGAAAATGGAATCCCCTTAAGAATGTGATACATAGCAGATAATTCAAGAGATGTGACATCATCCTTTGAAGTAGACTTCGGAAGGAGAGTGGAGTAGATGATGCGGTGTAATTCATAATTAAACAAGTTCAAGTTGTTTGCCTTGAACTTTCCAGAGCGAACTCGATTAGGTGCACAGAGTTCAGCTTTGAAACTAGCAAGTGTCGTGCCGTCGGAAAAATCAAATTCAGTGATATCAACAAGCGGTGCACCTTCGTTAGATAGATCAAGGATTTCCGCTAAGAGGACATCATTGAACTCGATGTCTAGTTCGCCAACACGAGTACTTACGTCAAACGTGTTTAATATGATATTGCAGTAGAACAGTCTAATGGCATTAATTGCTACCGAGAAACAAAGTTTAACAACGTGTTGTAACCCTAATGCCTCAAAATAAGGGCGGTGTTCTGGAAACACAGTTCATTTGATAGGAGCGCCTGTGCATATGGATCTCATGGAAAAGTCTCCATACCACAGAAGGGCTTGATCTAGGATTTGAAAATAAAACCCATCGAACGCGCCATCGCTTGATTGAACTGGTGAAAAGAGGGAATCCGTGGGTGGATTCGAAGATGATCCTTCCTCACTAGGATTGGTCGTCTTCTTCCTCTTGAAGGGGTTTAATCCCTTAGGCGGTATTGTGCAATAAAAGTAAATATGCACGAAATTGAAAGGAGGAGAAATATGAAGTTATACCTCCCGAGATTCGAGTATGTTGTAGAGGACAACGAACTCCGTACGAATCCAAAATTTGGATGGATTTTACCACGTAGATAGGGAGAAACGGAGTGGTGAAGAACTAGGGTTTGAGGACTCTCGCGCGGCTGCTGTTGCTGTGATGGTGGTGTTTAGAAGCAATGAAGAAGAAAGGCTCTCGGGTTCTGGTTATATAGCCAGATACCTTTAATCGAACTCGGGCCGAATTCGGTCCGAAGTCTGGCTGAATTCGCCTGGGGTTGGTTTGGAACACTTTCTTTTTCATTGGCTCATTTCAAAGATTTAATTCAAAGATTAGTAATTTTAACATTCAATTAATATAATTAATATTATTTTTATAGATTAAATATCGTTACACAGCGACTGTCTCAGATTAGCTGTAGGAGTACTGTCCCAGCCGACGGAGGTTCACTGGGGAACTCTTAAGTACCGCTTCGCTTCAACCGTAGTTGTGGTGACGGACAGACTCTTTATTGGCTTGTCTCTAACACAGTTTTTGCGTATTGACATAAAATCATAAAATAAAATTAATTAACATTATTGACGTCCAAAATTCTTAATTCTCGATGTAAATAATTGAAACGATCTTCTGCTAGAGGTTTTGTGAAAATATCAGTTAATTGATTCTCAGTATCTATGTACACAAGGTCAATATCTCTATTTTGATGATGATCTCTAAGAAAATGATGTCGGATCTCGATATGCTTAGTACGAGAATGACATACTGGATTCTTAGTCAAATTAATAGTGCTCGTGTTGTCACAGAAAATGGGAATGTGTGTGTAAAATAAATCATAGTCTTCTAAGGTTTGTTTCATTCACAAAATCTGAGCACAACAACGTCCTGCGGCGATATACTCAGCCTCTGTTGTTGATAGGGCTACAGAATTTTGCTTTTTACTAAACCATGAGACTAAAGCCTTGTCTAAGAAATGACATGTACCACTGGTACTTTTTCTATCAACTTTGCATCCAGCAAAATCTGCATCCGAGTAACCAATAAGGTCAAAGGACTTAGTTTTGGGATACCATAAGCCAACAGAAGAAGTGCCCTTAAGGTATCGAAAGATACGCTTAACTGCGCACAGATGTGATTCCTTTGGATTAGCTTGAAAACGTGTACACAGGCAAACACTAAACATAATATCTGGACGACTAGCAGTTAAATAAAGTAAACTACCGATCATACCTCGATACTTACGTGTGTCGACCGGCTTGCCTTGTTCATCAATATCAAGCTTTGTTGAAGTTGCCATCGGAGTGCCAATAGGTTTGACATTATCCAGATCAAACTTCTTTAGCAAATCTTTTGTGTACTTGGCTTGATTTATGAATGTCCCATTGTCAGTTTGTTTGATTTGCAGTCCGAGAAAGAATTTCAGCTCTCCCATCATGCTCATCTCAAACTCATTATGCATACACTTAGAGAATTCTTGACACAGAGATTCATCAGTAGATCCAAATATAATATCATCAACATAGACTTGTATTAAGAGAAGCTTGTCATTAAAAGACTTAATAAAAAGTGTAGTGTCAACCTTGCCTTTTGAAAAACCATTGTCAAGTAGGAAAGAGCTTAGACGATCATACCAAGCACGAGGGGCTTGTTTTAAACCGTATAAAGCTTTCTTCAACTTGAAAACATGATCAGGGTTTTTAAAATCTGTGAAACCTGGAGGTTGTGCTACAAAAACTTTTCTTTTATAAAACCATTTAAAAATGCACTCTTGACATCCATTTGAAATAATTTGAAATTATGAAAATATGCAAATGCACATAACATACGAATGGATTCTAATCTCGCAACTGGGGCATAAGTCTCATCGTAGTCGATACCTTCTTTCTGATTGTATCCTTGAGCTACGAGTCGAGCCTTATTACGAGTCACTAAACCATTCTTATTAAGTTTATTTCGGAATACCCAACGGGTGCCAATGACCGGATGATCAATAGGCTTGGGAACAAGTTCCCAAACTTGATTCCGTTCAAATTGGTTTAATTCCTCTTGCATAGCATCTATCCAAAAACTATCACTACATGCTTCATCAATAGTTTTAGGTTCTAGCTGTGAAATGAATGCAACACTAGAAATAATATCTCTACTGGATGTACGAGTACTTACACCTTTGGTAATATCACCAATTACCAAATCCTTTAGACGATCAGCCGTAAATTTCAATCTTTTCGGCAGACTCTGAAGGAAGCTGGTTCCTGGATCTTCTCTAGGAGGATCAGTTAGTGCCGAGCTTGGTTGAGAATCAGCTGGTGTTGAGCTTGGTACAGTTAGATCTTCGTTATTGTCATCGATAGTCATTTGATTCAATTCATCAAAGGTGACGTTGATTGATTCTTCGATCATCATAGTTCGTTTGTTGAAGACTCTGTATCCTTTGCTCTTGGCCGCATAACCTAAAAATATACCTTCATCAGCCTTTTCGTCAAACTTTTCCAAATTATCTTTTGTATTAAGAATAAAGCATTTACAACCAAATATTCTAAAATATGAAACTGATGGAATTCTATCAAACCATAACTCAAATGGAGTCTTCTTCGATTTGGGTCGAATTAGAACTCTATTGAGAACAAAACAAGCTGTATTGACAGCTTCAGCCCAGAAATATTTGGGTAGACTAAACTGGTTTAACATTACTCTAGCCATTTCGGATAGAGTTCTGTTCTTACGTTCTACAACTCCATTTTGTTGTGAAGTCCTAGGGCAGGAGAACTCGTGTACAAAATCGTGTATGTCACAAAATTGCTCAAACTCTGCATTCTCGAATTCGCCATCATAATCGCTTCTAATACGAGTGATCATGTAACCTTTTTCATTCTGTACTTTCTTGCAAAAGGCGACAAATTCGGATAATGCATCATTCTTGCGTGTCAAGAAGTATACCCACGTGTATCTAGAGTAATCATCTACAATTACAAAAGCATATAGCTTACCCCCGAGGCTAGCAACTCTGCTAGGACCAAATAAGTCCATATGTAGCAATTGTAGAGGTCTAGTAGTACATACTGCATTTACTGACTTGAATGTGGATCTGGTAGCTTTGTTCTTTTCACATTGGCTGCATACCGAATCCTTCTTGAATGTTATGTCCGGTAAACCGCGTACTAGCTTCTTCGTGGATAATCTTGAGATTGTGTCCATATTTGCGTGATCGAGTCTCATATGCCACAGATGACTCTCATCACTTTTAGCTATTAAGCATCTACCTGACATGTTAGTTTCTTCCAACAAATAGAAAACATATATGTTGTCTTCCCTGATACCTTCAAAGATAGTACTACCAGTTGAGCTATCAACTATAGTACATTTGTCTTTTGCCAAAGTTGATTCCATAACCATGATAAGCTAGATGACTTATGCTGAGTAGATTATGTTTCAACTCGGTAACCAGACAGACATCCTTAATCACAGGATAGGGAGATTTACCAACATCACCGATACCAATGATATACCCTTTCAAGTTGTTACCGAAGGAGACATAACCTTCCTTCTTCTTCTTCGACAGTATTACAAATAATGTAGCGTCACCGGTCATATGCCGTGAACAACCGCTGTCGAGTATCCATTTGCTTTTAGCATGTGAAAGGTGTTCCACCTACAAACCAGTTTGCAGATGAAACTTTTGGTACCCATTTCTTGTAGGGTCCTAAAATATTAGCTTTTGGTATCCATGCATAAATATTTAAATCAACAAGCTTTCTGATTCTACATGTAGGAGAAATATGACCAGTGTGGCCACAATAATGACATTGTGCATGTTTAGTGTTAAAAGCTGAGTGGTGTGCATGGTTGGTAGGTTTAGGTTTTCTAGTATAGAAGAAAGCATACCTATAATCCTGTTTGGGCTTAACCTTTTGGGGTAAAGGTTTGATATGGTTAGGTCTGACAGTGTTTGGTTTGGGAATGTTCCGATTTTTCGGTAAGTGACACGTGTTAGGGTAGGAAGCAGTAGTCTCAGGCTGTTTTCCTAACCTAATTTCCAATCTTTTGGAAGTGTCATACAACTTAGTATAGTCAGAAGTGAGTGCTTCCATTCTGACTTGTGCACTTTGAAGACTTTTCTTCTCTTTAGAAAGTTCTTCTTTCAGTTGGTCAATAACCTTGTCTTTCTCTTCAGATGACTTGGTAGTCTCGTGTAATAAGAGCTTGACAGATGAAAGCTCACCAGACTCACTAACATATTTCTAACCTCAGCTAGTTGGTCGATAAGTCTTCCTATTTCACCTTTGTACTCTTTGAGTACCTTCTTAGAGGTCTGATATTTGCTACGCAGTTTCCTGTAATCACTTATCAGTTCACTGAAGGCATCTCCTAATTGTTCAAAGGTGAAGTCATCATATGTATCAACTACAGGTTCAGAGAGTACCTGATCGGATGCCATAAAGCATACATTTGCAGCGTCTTCTGATTGTTCATCTTCTAAGTCGCTGGCTTCACTTTCATGCCATATGCTGGTGTTGGCATATCTCCGAGATGTTGATCTCTTCAGGTTCCCTTTCTCATACCTGTTGCTCTTCTTGCTTGATGATGAGTTTGTAGGACAATCCTTCTTTATGTGTCCCTTCTTCTTGCAGCCATAGCAGACAGCATCATCTTGATACCAGTTATTACTGCTATTGTTTTCTTTGGCTTTCTTCTCATATCTTATGAATCTTTTGAATTTCCTTGCTATGAGTGCTTGATCTTCAGCATCAGATTTACTGCTGTCTGAATCACCTTCAGCAGCTTTTCTGTGCTGAGCCTTAAAAGCGATCGTCTTCTCCTTTGGTCCAGGCTCTTCAAAATCTTGTAGCTCCAGTTCATGAGTGAGTAGCTTACCCATGAGTACTTCGAGGGACATAGTTGTGAGGTCGTTCCCTTCAATGATCGCAGTAGCCTTTGGAATCTAGTTCTTGGTAAGTGCTCGCAGGAGTTTGCAAATCTTTTCATGGTTACTGTAATCTTTGCCTAGGGAGGACAAAGGATTTACAATATCCAAGAATCTTTCGAACATCTGAGTAACTGTTTCGTTGGACTTCATCTTGAACACCTCATACTCTTGAGTAAGTCTACTGACCTTTAATTCTTTGACTTGAGTCGTGCCTTCATGCGTGACTTCAAGGAGCTTCCACACTTCATTAGCAGTTGTGCAGATAGACACCCTGTTAAATTCAGTTCTGTCTAAAGCACAAAATAAAGCGTTAATAGCATGTGCGTCAAGATTGGCCTTTTTCTTTTCTTCCTCTGTATATCTGTTATGGGGTTTTTCAACTAAAACTCCATCAACATTTATACTAGGTGGCTTTTGATAGCCATTAATAACAATAGACCATAAATCAAAGTCAAGTGATTTCAAGAAGAAACTCATCCGTATTTTCCAATAGGTATAGTTCGTACCATCAAACAGTGGAGGTCTGTTTGTGGCCTGGCCTTCACTTGTGAATTTCACAGTTGTCATGTGTTGTGCTGTGATCTATATAACAATTAGTTAAAAGAATAAATAATTGCAATGTTACCTTGCTTTACCTGTAACACCCGTTCTGATACCAATTGTAGGAACGAAATCGTAAAGCGCAATACTCTAGAGGGGGAGGGGGGGTGAATAGAGTTGGCAGCGGAATAATGTTAATTAAAAATGTTAGCAGCAAGATCACAGAATAATAATCACAACTAAATAATGTAAAGGCAGAGATAAGAAAGCAAACGCAAAGACAGCGATGTATACTGATTTTCCTCTGTTGAGGACTAGTCCAGTCGGTAGAACTCTTGCTACCAGTTGAATCTACTATTGGCAAAACCAAGTTTTCTTACGAAGTCCTTGCAACTTCTACAACGCGAGCTTTGATACGAAGAACTCGTCCAACTTCAATTTTGAAGAGTTGAATCTTCTATCAAGCCTCTGATTACAATCACTCTGAAACTTCTAGACCGCACCGCACTGGCAAATCGACTAGAGGATTGTAACTGGCTTGGGATCTGAAATTTGAAGCTCGAGAAAAACTCTTTGGAAGACTGAAAGTTTTTTAGAAGAGAGAAGATTGAAAGTAAATGAGTGAGTTAAAATGATCGAAATCCTTCTCTATTTATAGGAGTTCCAAAGACAGAATTCTGGCAGAATTCGGGCAGAATTCGGGCAGAACTCGATGAGCAAATCTCGGTCAAATCTGCAACTGCAGGAGGACCAAGTTCCAAGGAATTCAAAAACAAAACGGCCACTAACTGAACTCTAGCCGAGTTCTGTCAGGGTTAGGTTATGGTTTTTAAAATTAGTTTTTGGGAAATTTTGAAAACCTTTTTGAAGCTTTTGTAAATACGAATGTTTTTCAAAACAAAGGACATTTTAAAAACATTTTGAAATAATTTTGGATTAGCCTATTTGCCAGTACGACTCGGTGTATAAAGTATTCCTAGACTCAAATAAAATAAAAATACATTGCTCAAAGAAATACAGACTCGAACAGGCAAACAGTGCTTCGGCCTTGAACTGTGTAGATAGCTGTTCTTGATCATGTCCAAGAGTCCGAGATATCCTGACTAGTTCCATATATCGAGACAGAGTTTGATCAATTATTAAAATCAGTTTGACCATATGACGAATGGGCCAACATGAGTCGTGTCATAGAATGAGTACGTGTAATTGAACTGCTAAACCCTTGATATTGTTTCCTTGACACCAGAGAGTCCACACTCGGGACGAGGGTATTTTTCTTGATCTGTTTACATCCGTAAGTCCACACTCGGGACGAGGATGTCGATTATTTGCACCAGAGAGTCCACACTCGGGACGTGGGTGTAGACTTGACTTGACTTGACTTGCACCAGAGAGTCCACGCTCTGGACGAGGGTGTTTACATCAGAGAGTCCACACACGGGACGAGGATGTAGTATTTGCACCAGAGAGTCCACACTCGGGACGAGGGTGCCTTGCCGTGAACTAACCAGAGAGTCCACACTCGGGACGAGGGTTAGTGTTTTGGTTCAAACCAGTGAGTCCACACTCGGGATGAGGGTTTGATTCTTCCATTGATTCGTGATTATCATTCATCCGGCAATTCATTTACGCGTAGTTGTTCTAATATTTGTGTTCGTGTTCGTATTCGTGTTCGTGTTCTAGTAGTTGTGTTCGTGTTCAAGTTCTAGTATTTGTGTTCGTGTTCATGTTCTAGTGTTTGTGTTCGTAGTCATTTGTCTTATTCTTGTTTATCCTTTGCACATGATAAAACTGTTAGATAGGTATGTATATTATGTATCTTGCTATGTCCTCTGAGGACCTGATGATCTCCTCAGGTTTAGCGATTGCATAGAGTTAGCTAGTAGTTCTGGATGGCAGAGGATTTGCGGTTCTTACGGGATTCAGGTATCGTTATCGTGTTTATTGTCTGCTCATACTTTCATACCTTATCATGAGTTATCCTGTTTCTTGATTCAGTTTTAGACTCTTGTTATTTCTTTTAGAGTCTTATCGGGCACTTATGCTAGTGGGCTGCAGACCACGACCCATAGTGTTCATTTATGTTTCATATTATTATTGTGGATTGAGATATAGATTTGTTTGCTATGATTTGGCAGTATACCATAGCCTTGACAGCGTTTACGTATTCGAGTCGGGCTGGAGTCCGCTCGATACGTAGCTGGCTTGCTCACGAGCTCGCGTCCGAAAAACGGGTGCAGGTCGTGACAATGTCACGCCCCGCTCCCGTAGGAGCGATCGTCCTCGCTAAGGCATGATGCCGTACGAGCCTAGATTACGCTTGTACAAGACGGGTTCCATAACGGCCGATTACAGCGGCTGCGATGGGGTCGTCACACAGAAGTCCCAAACGGAGACATTGAATACTAGCAGCGGAAGTTAAGAATAAAATACAAGTCATTCAAAAGAAGCTCTTTATTGATATCGAAACAACGGTTACATTGGGGGCGCAAGGCCGAGATTACAATCACTCTGCTTTCTCTCATCTCTCAATACTAGTCTCGAGCCAGCGGATGCTTCGGATAGGCGATGTCCATACATTATGTCCCGTATAAGTTTTCGATTCTATACAGCCGCATGCTTCGAATCGCCAAGGAACTCCGTGCCTCGACGCATCCAAGCGAGCTCCGCGCCACGAGCTTCTACCTGTGCCTGCACATGGAAACTGTATGGGTATCAGTACTCAACTGTACTGGTGGAGTGAGCTCCTCGCCCACCCATACAAAACTGACACGTTTATTTTACTTTGTGCGATACAAGCCCCTTTACGATTGTCTTTCTAGTCTTGTCTTATGATCAATTTTAGGACCGTCGCCTTGGTCTATTTTGTGTCTTGTAGACCGTTACCGTGCCTTGCACTAATAGTGTACTCATACTTTACCGCTAGACCTTTTTGTTCCAATAACGTCAACTTATCGCCTCGTGCTTGTCTTTCGTGCCATACTCTGAGACGTAACGACTCGATCGTGCAATGAACTCGATTCGTGCTTTAGTATCACCGAGACAGTACCTCCTCGCTTAGTCTTGCCTATACTCGTATTGTGACAATACGGCCGTGTCTCACATCTCGAGGTCGTGCCCAGAAACTCAACATGACTTAACCAAACTTGCCCTACGGCCCTTCTCGACTTAACTCGTAACGACTAACCCGACTTGTGGAACCGATGTTGGGAACTCAAGTACGATGCCGTATTTCATGCCGAAGCACGTGTCTTTACGTATAGCCGAATCGTAACTTTATAATACTTTGGGTATAACCGAGCACACATTTCACCATTCAACGCAAACCGTGCTTACACTTCTTTTGTTATGATCGACACCGTGCGTGCGGATTCGCCGCTTAGTACGCCAATTATCTATATGAAAGACCATTGGCATGACAAGCCATCACGGACATAGCTCGGGTAGGCAGCGGGTCCTTCAACGCAGGTAGCGAGCCCCATTGAAAGCCCCCGACTACCCATGCAATAAAAGCATGCGCTGCTATAACGTCTACCCCCTAGGATGACTGGGCCCGGTGCCCCGGTGTATAACCAGTCTAGACAGAAATCCTTTTCGACAAGGTGTCCAATGACCACGCATCTACGAGACATCTAGACTCACGTAAATGCATGGCCTATTTGTTGGTACGACTGGAACTATACTTAGCAAATCGTGCTATGAACCACACTTTGCATAACGTGCATTAGGACCGAGAGACTCCCAACTGAAGGACCGCCTCATACTCTTTAACGTGGATAGGAATGCGAGACTCCCAACCGAGGGACCACCTCGAACATCTTAACGTGGATAGGAACGCGAGACTCCCAACAGAGGGACCGCCTCGGACTTCTTTGAACTCGAGGGAACGACTACTACATAGCCTTCCAACTTAACTTGAACAAAACGTGTTCCTTAAGTGCCATAGACCGTGGCTAACTTTAAATCGTGCCAACCGTGGCTCGTGCCCTTTTAACTGACTTACGTACTACGTGACGCCATCACCCAAGTCATACGTTATATGACGGCCCTTGAGATTGTGGGACTATTTAATTTGACAACCGCAAAAAGAACGGAACGACACTTAGAATGACTTAGGTCGATTGGCATAACTTTGCCTAACTTACTCAAGCCTACAACTTAACCCGAGGGACGAGCCAAGGCTATGCCAAGCCTTGTGTAGCACCCACTTTTTGGAAATAAGGGTAATTTAGTCATTTTAGTCATTTTGTGATTTTCTAGATACTATTGACTTATGTTTAATTTAGCATTTGGTTTAACCTTAGAAAATCCATATTAGAGGCTAACCATGACATATGATGATCATTTAGCTAACTAGAAATTTATATTAGGCTTTGGTCCAATTTAGAAAGCCAATTGACCCTTTTTAGGCTATTTAATTAATTGGCCTTTTAAGCCTTTTTGTTAGTGGGCTTAAACTCAACTTAGATAGAGAAGAGGGGCCCATGAACCAACCCTAACCCTAGAAGGACTAGCATGGCCGGCCAAAACAGGAAACCCCCTCCCTATATAAACAATTGCATTGGTTTTGACACCCCTTTTACAAAACCCTAGTTTCCAGCTCTCCAAAACCCTAACTTCTCATCCGACCTCTGTTTCACCTCAAACGAAGTGCGTTGTGATCGTGGGAAGAAGGAGAACTTGCTGGAGCATTGCTAGCAAGGAGTTGGAGGCGTTTGCTCAGTGGAAACTGGTCGTCTTATTGTTCGAGGAGTCAGTTTCATTGAGATTTCAACTCTCAATAGGTAAACACGTAAACACTATAGTTTTTCCTGATTTTTCTTCTTGGTAGCATGCATCTAGGTACCCTTGACCCACCCATATAGTTTGTTAAAATTTTGTGTCTGTTTGATAGGCGTGTCGGACACGTATCGGATTAGGGTTTAAGGTGTTCGATAGAATTACCCAAAGAATTGAAAGTTATTTTTTACTCGAATCTTTTTACATATTCTGTTAGCCCTAGATGTAGGGATTCCTAAACCCTAGTTTTACACACGATTTGACACGTATTCGTGTCCAAAAGTGGACACGCACGTGCTGCACGAGGACTGTACGTGTGTCCTACTGCTGCTGTGTCCGTTCTCGCTGGACACAGCGACTCGACACATAATTTTTAGGTTGTAGGTAGGGGCAATGTCTGTCGTGATGCCCAACAAATTTGGTTAGGTTTCGTGGAGAGTCGAGAGAGAAATCGACACGGCACGAGTATTGCACTGTCGCGCGCGCGCCCAGTTTTGGCGTCGGATACGCGTGTCGTGCGACTTGGACACACATCGTGTGGCCAGTACAGACACGTGGGCTAGTAGCCCTACATGTGGGCTACATGTGAGAGTGACTACGTGTCGTAGTTTGTTCTGTGTCGGGCCCTAGGTCGTGTGACACGCGTGCACGAGGACTGGGTTCCAGTTCTGATACTCGCGTATCTTGGACACTTCGTGTCCTGTTCCTTGGACACAACTGCACCCGATTGCATGTTCATATACACGAGACACTTTACCAACCATTAGTTTCGAATATCATTAGATTTTCGAATGGTTTTTAGGTCATGTTAGATATTGGGTTGAGTATCGGGTTTAAGTTCTAGTTTTTTTCCTGTTTCAGTAATTGTTCTGATTTCCATCAAAATTTTGAATGTGAAGCCTGTGTAAATCAACCTGTAGATCCTATATAACCCTATCTAGGAGATACCTACTAGTTGCATGGTAGAGAGGGTTGTGTTCGAGTTGGGTTATATGAACACACATGTTGAGAAGTTCAGGCTATTTCTGTTGATTTTAGTTGAGACTTTGAGTAGAGAGTTAGTTAATGATTGTTATCCTAATTGTCGACCTATTAGTTGATCCCAGCTGGGTTAAAGTGAATAACAGGAAAACCAGTAGATTAGAATCTGAATCAAAATTCGAGTTAGGATGTGGGATGAGTTGGTATCGGGTAGTATCAGAAATCAGGAATTTTAGTTCCTGGGTTTCGGATCTTCTTCTTAACTTGATTAGATGCCAATCCAGTTTACTTATTAGTTGAGAGTGGTTAAGGCCAAGTTCAGCTTAGTTGATTAGTTAAGAATTGTTGTTGTAATTGAAGTAGGAATTTAGTTTTGAGATGTATATATGTATGTGTGTTGTGTGTTGAGGGAAGTTAGAGTAAAGAGAGGAGTTGCAGCAGCAGCTATTTTAGCTAGCAGCAGCACAGCTGCAGTAGCAAGGCTTTGGCCTAGTGCATGTACTAAGTGCTAATGCTTGAGAGGGTTTATTTTAATTGGAGTTAAGGGATATTGAAGGTATTGAGATAGGTAATACTTATTTTAGCAGTTAAGTATGTAAGGTAGGGCAATAGTATATATATACATAGGGATATGATTAGGTTCATGACTTGGAACCTAGGATAACCTCAACCTTAACCCCAAAAGCAACATTACATCTAGTATTGACCCAAAAACTTGACAAATAGGTTAGTGATCTAGGATTGACCTAAAATTTGACCTATAGGCTAGTTGACCTAACTTTGACATAGTTTGACTAGTCTGGTTGACCAAAGTTGACCTAAGGTTGACTTTGACTTAGATTGACCCAAATCATGTAGAATTTGAATTGAAGGTTTTCCTTATGATATTTAGACTGTATTATGACATATGGTTATTTTAAATAGGATCTTATTACTCCAGTCCAGTCACTTTTCATCATCAACAGTTCGGATTGCCAGGCGAGTACATTCTCTGATCTTTTCATACTTCTTTGGATATGTACTCTTGTTATAGACTAGTATACTTGATGCTGACACGATGTTCACACGGATTAGTACCCTCTGGATCTTTTCATGGGATGTTATCCCCTCGGATACATCGAGTTTGTCATGTTCATGTAATTTATCATGGTCATCATGTACTCCATGTATTCATATTTATCCATGTGCACTCATATGTTATTCATGTACACTCATGACCATATGAGTTCCATGTATATAGTAGTTGTTATCCATGTGCAATAACACAACATGCTTTGATCCTTGTGTATTGGTTGGGGGCAGGGAGAGTGTAGTTGGTTATGTAATCATTATCCCCAGTAGGTATCCATGTGCATTCCATAGCTGTATCCATGTGCAACCCAAACTGTTTACATAACCAATTCATGCTCTGATTCACGTAGAAGGTTACATTCTTTATTTATCATATTATATCTCAGCTTATATCTTCTCTCTTGTTGATTTCTCTTTACAGCGATTCATGTATAGTTTTCTATAGCTTGCTTTATATGTCCATTCCTGATATGAACTGTTGTGAGAGATATGTGCTCGTTCCGTCCTGACTGGGCATATTGAAAATTTTACAGGTGATGATGAGGAGTACTGTCCTACTTATTATGGCATTGGCTTAGATGACACTGTCGACGTGGACCCACAGGAGGATCCCACAGTCGCTGAGGACTTGCCCATAGTCTAGCTGAGACTTAGTACTTTATTTTGTATTTCTGTTTAAGACTTTATGAGTTGTATTTGAGATTTATTCTGGTGGTTTACACCTAGACTTTTATTGTGACTCTATTGGGATTCTTCTTCTATTTCCATCTTAGTATTGTGATTGAGTTACGTATTATTTTACTCTCTATTCATAGCTTATTTAGACTGTGTTAGATATGGTGACTCAGGACAGCGTTCTACCGCCGACACTGCGGCGTAGGCTGGGCGTTCGTCACTTCTTGTGCCCTTACACTGGGTGCGGGTCGTGACACGTTTTTAGTGGTGGCCTATGTAGGTCACCAATCACAACTAGTGTGATTCGTAGTAGTACTCGAACTAGAGTATCATTACAACCTGCAGTAGGATATAGGAATAAGTTAAGGTACTCAATCACATTAGGAAAAACTCTTATCAATTCTTGCTGTTAATTGTCTCCTTTTGAAAACAACTGTCCTCCTTTGATGATTTCGCTTCTTTTTCAGTAATTGATTCCTTGTTTGATCTGTCTTCAGGATGGTGGAGACACGATCGCAGCGCTCTGGCTCCAGGGATACCGCTGAGAGGTCGGCTACTGCTCGTCCGACCCAGCAGGCTCCAGGGACCACAGTGCCTCTTGTTCCAGCTCAGGTGGGCCCGTCTGCTACTTTTGGGGGTGCTCCTCCACCAGTTCTGGGGACTACCCCAGGAGTGCAGGGGATGCTACCACTACCGCCCAGGGGACAATTGATGCGGAGTAGTGTTTCGCTCTTATACAGCAGATGATGGAGATGCAGTGACGTCAGTCAGATGACATGAGGCAGGGCATTGATAATGCCCACCAGTTAGCGATGGTGGCAGTAGAGAGGGCAACTGCCCCATCCCAAGGAGGGCAGATTCAGCCATACCAGCCGAGGACTCCAGGTATTCAGGACTTCCAGAAGATGAGGCCACGAGACTTCAAGGGTACAGAGGGTATCCTTTACGCGGACGACTGGATCGAGCACATAGAGAAGATTTTTCGTCTCGCAGAGATACCGGCTAGACTCCAGGTGGAAGCAGCAGGCAGTATGATGCAGGACCTTGCCCGCACTTGGTACCAGACCGACCCCAGGGTTGGTACTAAGGGGCAACCTTGGGAGGATTTTAAGAGGCTTTTCAAGGAGAAGTTCTTTCCCGATACTGCACTTGGCGCGTTGGAGACACAGTTCGAGAACCTGGTTCAGGGGAACTAGAATGTAGAGGAGTACGCCGGAGAGTTCTGCCGCCTGGGCAGATTTGTGGAGGGCCTTAGTGAGACAGCAAAGGCTAGAAGATTCAGGAAGGGTTTGGTTAAGGAAGTCAAGTCCTTAACCAAGAGCAACAGAAATGCTACATTTGAGGAGATTTTGATGGGAGCCATGACAGCAGAAGATGATCTGGAGCTGAAACAGAAGAGAGGTCTGTAGGTCCTAAAAAATCAAGTTGTACGCATCAACAAAGTCAGAAAATCAAGAAATACAACTTTCAGATGAACTGCACAGACATCAGATTGTGCATCCTTCAGATTGTGCATGATAGATTGCGCACACTTTCAAGTGCGCAGGCTGACGTGGCAAATCACCATCATTACTTGACACAAATCAAATCTTCTGACAACTGACAGCACGGAGATCGAGGCGGCCGTTCGTTTAATCGTGCAGTACGGCGCTCGAGGACAGCTGGCAGCGCAATCCATGTTGGCGCAATCCATTTCCTGCGCAATTCAAGTTGGCGTAATCCAAAACCTGCGCAATTCAATGTGCGCGTTCTATCAGTACAAATGATAAAATACACGTGGCATTCATGCCATCAATTACTCATTTCGTGGCAACTGCCTGTGCATGATCATGCGCATTTCAATCAAATAATGCCATGTGTCCAAGACAGTTAGCCCATGATCCAACAACTGCCTGCGCAGTCCATTGCTGCGCAAACCAATTGCTGCGCAATCCATCATGCGCAGTCCAGAATAACTAAAAGTTAGTTATTTCTCAGAACTCTATAAATAGAGTTTCAAATCTCCATTCACAGAGATCAAGCATCAGAGATCAGAGATCAGAGAGTCCAGGAGTTCTTGTCCAAGTGCTACTGCATTCTTCCGAGGCTTTTGCCTTCAACATCCGAGGCTTTTGCCTTCAGTTTCCAGAGTTGTCTTCAACTTCAAAGGCTTCGTCTTCAAAGTTCACATCGTCCAAGGGATAAAGCAATCGTCATCTAGATTGGATTCCTAAAGTTGTACCATTCCCAGAATTCAAATTGTAATCTTTTACAAAGTTTGTATCAATAAAGTCCTTCAACTTTTGTTTTTACAAACAAAATGGCGACTCTGCTGGGGCCGACTTTCTCCTCCGACGAGGAAGTAGCAACTCAATGTGACGTAGCGTCTATCTGGAAGACGTAGAAGATGCTGGTTGTTAAAGTCAACCAGACAGCCTACGAGACGATGCTCAACTCCAAGACCACTCCCCGTACTGCAGCCACTTCTGCCAAGAGCAAAGTGCGCTCAGTATGGATCTCCAAGACTGTTGCACAATCTAGCAGTATTGCCACAAAGACTGCTGCGCACTCTGTTGTGCAGTCTGCTAGCCAGACTAGTGCACAATCTGCTGTCCCAATTGTTGCACAGTCTGTCTCAACTACTGTTGCACAGTCTATCCCAACCACTGCTGCGTAATCTATTGCAACTGTGACACAGGCCACTTCATATGCTGTCTTGTCAAAATACAAGACTCCTATGACCCTGGCGCAGTTGGCATCAACTTTTCCTGCGCAAACCAACACTCCAGCAACTAAAGTGCATCCTAAGCACTCTGAGGCAAGAACTCCTGATGCGCAAACCACAGTCTCTGTGGCTAGAACCAGTACACCCTCTGCCAGAGTTTTTCATGCGCAAGTGGTCAGTGCGCCATCCACCCATGCACAAACTATTCTTGCGCAATCCAAGAGTAACAGCCCTTTGGCTAGACTCTCCTCTTCTCACAACAAAGGGAAAACCTCTGCTCCTCTCCCTAAGCACTCTGTTACTCTTGCGCAATCCACTGGGGGTAGTCCTTTGGCTATTCCTCTTCCTCCTCAAAGCAAAGGGAAAGGCCCGTTGGTCTTTTCTCAAACTTCCTTGTCTCATGACTTGGAAGACAACAGAGGAAAAAGCTCTTTAGCTAACCCTTCTTCACAAAATAAAGGAAAAGACCCTTTGGTCTTTTCTCAATCTTCTTCGATCTTTACCGTAGAAGATCAATCTGAACGTGCTTCGGCACCAGTCAGTACAAGAATTCCTTCAAATGACAAGGGAACTTATACTGATCAAAGAGGTATTCTGCCTACCCCGGTAGCAGAATTCCAAGACCTTCCAACTTTCAAGATATCCCGTTCCAAACAGGAAAAACTGTTGGTGTCTCAAACAGAAACCCCCGGGGGTAAATTTGCAGACCTTAGAACATATATTAACAGGCCAACTTCGGTAAAACGCAAACAGCCAATGCCGAAGGTCAAAACTCAAAGACAAACTTCCAAGGCCAAAGATCTAAACACCTATGCTAATGAGGTGAGCACTTCCTTGTACACACAGGGGACAAAACATTTAAAGAATCGGAACCATGTTTCGAATGTTGTTAAAGAACACATTCCTTGAACCTTTTCCCGTCCCGGTATGGTTTCCGATCTCCGAGAACATCTCAGGCAAAAACGAGATAATGCCTCAACACCTTCAGTTCAATCATCTGATCATCATTGTAATCATAAAGTCATCATCCAATGTTGTTGTCAAACAACAAAACGATCTGTCTTCGATCGTTTAACTTTTGCTAAAACCAAACCGATATCAGAGGATGAAGACGAAGTCCTGTACGCTTCTGTCAACATGACTTCTCGAAACACTAGGGGTAGAAAGTGCTTTAAGCACGTCTAACCTCGCCGTCCTAGTCAGCAGTATTTGGATCTTCTCTAAGAATCTTCCGAGGGAGTATTCCAACATACCCGTTCCCGAAGCCGAGATACAATCGATCAAAGGAATCTTCTTCAAGATCCTTCTGGTCATTTCCCTCTTTCTCAGTCAGGAGATGACTCTTTCTCTGACTACGATGCATACAGCGAAAGCTCTGAACAGACAGTGTCCTCCACTGTACCAAGAGAAGTCACTGCGTATGTTGTTAATGAAGACCAAGATGCTTCAACCTCAGCAAATCAAGAACAGCGAATCGCTGCACTTGAAGACAAGCTAAAGACCATGGCTGAAATGGTCGCTAGTATGCATTCTATCATTGTGGCCCAACATGCCACACCACCGACTGTACCTGCTGCGAGTCCGAAGATCATAGCATCTTCGATACCTGTCAATGCTGGGCTGGGGGTAGTGTCTCCTCAATTGCTTCCTGTACAAGTACAAGTTCAAACTACACCCAGTCAGTCAGCTGGGGGTAGTTGTCATGACCCGGTTCCAATTTCTTGGGTCGAATCAGATCATACCCAGCCTGTACCGTTGTTGAGACGACGGCAGTAAGCTGTTCAGTAGCAGGTAACCATATAACAACACTATATTTGTCACAACTCAAAATTCGAAAATTTAAAACTTTATTAAACTTTTATAATGGAATGAAAGATACAACTTAAACCATTTTCTACATACATCAAGAAGAAAAGAAAACTCTAGGCAAACAGCTCATCAGTCTCGAAATCCTCGTCTTGGGATCGCAGAACAAAGCCTCATCAGTGACACCTAAAATGTTGTGTCTCCAGTCAGGAGGGAGCAAAGTACAATTCATGCTAATTTAACAATTGAAATAATAATAGAATCATGCACTTTTAAACAATTTTGAAAATCAACTAAGCAGTTACAGTTTTAAAACAGTTACAGTTTCTGTGATGTGAATAGGCAATGAATATGACCGGCTTGGGTTGTACAGTTGTATCATATTGATACGATATGGCTTATCCCCGTGTGTATGAGGAGAAAAATCGGGCAGCATCTCCTCTGTTTTTGGTCAACCCAAAAACTGGGAATTGGCGCCGATAATTTCCTGCAAATCCCAAACCAGGGAAAAACCCGCATTTTATATATATAAAACATCCACAGCCAATCCACAGCATAATCGGGACGACCCGAAATAATTTCGGAAGTCCGATTCCAATTCTACAAATCACAGAACATTCCCGAAAAAATCCGGAAAGCTAAAACGTACCACAAATCAATTCCTGAAATATTCCGGAAATCCAAAATAATTCACAGGACCTTTTCGAAAGTCCCGAAAAATTACGTCGTCGCTAAGACCGAATTCCCAAAGGGAATCGGGGACCATTTCATCATCGACAAGATAATAAAATAAACGGGACAGGGGATTATACCTCGGATTGCTCGGCTAGAGCTCTCAGATGAATAATAGAAAGAATAGAGATCCAGAACAGCAAATAATTCCCAAAAACAGCACTGAAATCAGCAGCGTCGTCGAAAATGCCGAAAAACGCCGAAGCTAGGGCACGGCGGGGGAACAGCAGGGGAAACAGCAGGGAAAAACTCGCCAAAGGGGGCAGCGAGCTAGGGCAGCAGGCCACAGGGCTGCCGGGGCGCGCTGTTGAGGTTGCCGAGGGGAACTCGGCGGGGAGACGGGCGACGTCGGCGTCGGAGGGAGCCGACGGGACAGCGGGTCGCCGTCGGCCGCGCAAAGGGGGCGGCTCCGCTGGAGTGGGTCGCCGGAGTCGGGGCTTGGCCGCGGGAAGAGGGCGGCCGGGGCTTGCTGGGGCGGTGACGGCGTCGGGCCGAGGGAGGCCGACAGGGGTCGGGCTCGCGGGGAGCTCGGTCGCGCGGACTAGGGCGCGACGCACAGGGGGTCGGCCTCGGGGCGCAGGGCGTGCTCGCGGGGAGGTCGGCGGTCGGATGGCCGACGCTAGCTCGCGGGTCGGGGACGAAGGCTTCGGGAAGGAGATCGGAAGGGCGCGGTTGGCCGGGTGCTCGGAGAGCTCGGGTGCTCGCTCTGGAGGGGAGGCAGAGCTCCGGCGGCTAGGGCACGATTGGGGTTGGGGAAAAATGAGAGGGATGATGGAAAGGGATTATATAGGGAAAAGAGAGAGGGGGTTACGGGAAGTCGAAGTCGAAGGGGTGGCCGGTTGGGAGGCGAGGGGTCGACGGCCGGCGGCGGCTTCGGTTTCGGGAGGTGAAGGGAAAGTTACAGAACGTGTGGAGAAGAGGAGTAGGAGAATGAGTTGGGTCAAGCACAATTATGCTGGTCCTTCGGGACCAGCTGAATATATATATATATATATATATATATATATATATATATTTTATATATATATTAATATAAACCAATTAGACTAAGTCAAATCAGAATTAAAAAGAGGGAAAAGGATTGGGTTTGGCTCAGTCCTGGGTCTGGGTTCGGACTCGAGTCTGGGTCTGAACTCAAAAGCCATGTTGTTAATAAATTTTGAAATCATTTGCACTCAAAAATATTTAATAATAATAATAATAATAATAATAATAATAATAAGAAATACTAATTATAACACTAAAACACTATTATTAATAAATTACAAACATGGGTTTCACAATCTTCCCACCTTAGAAAATTTCGTCCTCGAAATTTAAAGAGTAGGGTAGGAGAATCAAACAGGTACAGGTACTGCGCCCGTAACTCAGGTCCAAAAATAAGAATTTCCAAAGCAGTCATGGATGAGACGGTTTCGGGATAAGTTTCATTTATGATATCATCCATGTAGAAAATACAAAAGCGAACCAAAGTACACGAGGTTGATCAGACCATCATGCACCGGTCCTGATTAGACAATATATTAGTGGGTGCACCCAATAAAATACCATCATGATCAAGCTTGATAAAGAGATAGCTTGCAAAAATAGGCTAATTTAGCAGCATCAGTCACGTTTAGAACGAAAAGATAAGAAGTAGGAGTTTAAATGATGGCTCAAATTCTAATCTTCTTCTTACCTCTGACTACGCTTGCAACTGGTTTCTCTAGCATTGAAAGGTTGAGTCCAATCTTCAGCTCTGAATTATCCAATATGGGACTCGGATCCGGAATGTAGCGTCTGAGCTGGCTCAACTTTCCTGCTCTGCTAACACTGATTGTTCCTCTGGTAGGAGAAAATCTTCACAAAAAGACGCTATCTCCTTCTTCAAACTCCACTGATTGAGGATGCTAACTTGGTAGTTGTTGTAAGGAAACTCTACCAATTTTAAATGATCTTCTCCAAGACCCTCCAATTTCCAAAATACAAGATCTAACATATCTTCAAGCGTCTGGATTATCTTCTTTGATTGTCCGCCGGTTTGTACTCCATAAATCCGGTAGGGGTGCCTCTCGTACAATGCTGCCAACTTCTCGGTGAATAATCTAACCTTGAAGGGAATAAAGTGTGCTGACTTAGTCAGTCGGTCCACTATAATCCAATTGGTGCCCTTCCCTCCTTGGAAACAAGGCAATCCTTACTCAAAGTTCATTGTTATATGCTTCTACTTCCACTCCGAATTGTCCAGCGGCTGCAACAAACTTGTTGTTCTCTTGCTAAATTCCTCATGTTGACAAATTCACATCTAATCCCATACCTGGAATTGTCCTTCTTCATTCCATATCACCAATCAATAGAGGCATATTCCGATACATCTTATTAGCTCCTGAACATATGGAATACTACGACTGGTGCATTTCTTTCATCAACTCGTTCCTCCGTTTGTCAGCCGATACGCAAAGTCTCGTACCATTCTTTAGAGTTCTACTGCTGATCAATTTAGAAACCCTCAAGTGTTCCTGCCAACACTTGATCTCTAAACCTACAAAATGCCTCGTTTTGAAACTATGACCTCTTGATTTTGTCTATCAGCCTCGAATTTCATCAATACTGAATCAGCATCCAGCTCCGTCCTTCTATCTCCAAATAGTATAACCTCCAGTCCAAGCTTCTCGACGTCTTCTAGTAGGTGCCACTCCTTGGTTAAGAACATCGTCACTGGGTATCGACTAAGTGCATCTGCGACCACATTAACCCTACCCGGGTGGTATAGCGGGTCGATGTCGAAATTCTTCATTTGCTTCAGCCATCTTCTTAGTCTAACATTCAGCTCTTTCTGAGTGAAGACATATTTCAGACTTTTGTAGTCCGTATATATTTTCACTCCCTTTCCATAAAATCATGCTTCCATAGCTTCAAAGTAAAGATAATTGCAGCAAATTCCAAATTAGGTGTGGGATAATTCTTCTCATGAGTCTGTAGTTGCCTAGATATGTAAATAATTACTTTCCCATGTTGTTGAAGAACGCAACCCAGTCCTTTTCCAGAGACATTACTGTAAATTGAGAAACTACCGGTTCCTGCGGGTAGCGCAAGGATTGGTGTAGTGGTAAGTCTCTTCTTCAGCTCCTCAATGCCGCCTGGCAATCTTTCGTCCAGATGAACTCTTCATTCTTCCAAGTGAGCTTCGTCATCGGCTCAGCAATCTTGGCGAAATCCTTCACGAACTTCTGATAGTAGCCAGCCAAATTCAAGAAACTTCCGAATTGAACTTGGGATATACCACTTTTCAATAGCAGCTATCTCCCATCGAAATTTCTTCTCTTGAAAACATGGCCACAAATCCACCTTGTCAAAGAAAATCCACGTTCAGATAACTTACCATAAAACTTCTTTTTCTTCAAAGTTTCCAGAACCTTCCTCGGATGTTCTTCATGCTCTTCTTCAGTCTTCGAATATATCAGAATATTATCTATGGAGAAGATAAACTGATTCAAATACTCATGAAAACTTTGTTCATGAGATTCATGAACACAGCAGGAGCATTTGTCAGTTCAACGTCATGACCAAAGAAACTACCCATACTTGGTGTTTGAACGTCGTCTTGGAAATGTCCTCCTTCTTGACTTTTGATTGTAGTCAGATCTTAAATCAAACTTCGAAACACCCTAACTCCACACAAACAGATCAAACAGATCCTCGATCCGGGCAGAGGGTACTTGTTCTTTAGTGTCTGGTAATCGATGCATATCCGTTGTTCCATCCTTCCTGGGCACAAACAAGATAGGTGCTCTGGTATAATGGGGAGATAAGAGGCAGTTCTTTACCCGATGTTCAGTGGATCCACATGCCAAACATTGTCCCAATCTCTTGCGGCAACTAACGGCCTGATGACCAGGCCTCTTGCAGTAGTCACAAGCCAATAGCCTCTTACGACAAGACTGCCGGAAAGTAGAGTACTTGATGGGACCCAAATATCTTCTAGATTCAGGGGTATCCCTTCTAGGACGAGGTTCTACTCCAACTTGGTTTAAGATAGCTAAGGCTACATCATTGACGTTCTTCATGTCTTCTCTCGTGATATTCATCTGTTCCTGCTGGGCTTCATCTTGAGCTTTCTGGAACTTCGGGATTTCTTGAAATAGGGCAACCATTTGGAAGGTGTTTGCTGGTACTGGTGGAACAACAGGAATGGATACTCCACCAAGGAAACACAACTCAGTTTGAGAAGAGGTAGGAATCGCCAGTGTAGTAAAAACTTCACTGGATGCATTATGGGGATGGTCAATCAGCTGCGAGGGAATAAACCCTGGACTTGGTTGAGGAGATGGGGTATGATCCGGAGATGACACCTCGTCGCCAGCAGGATTGGTCTTGTCAATGGTCATTCTCTGGAAGGTTTAGGATGCAAACATAAGCAAGGTATCCTACCAGTCTATAATCAAACAAAAATATTTATTTATAATATATTTCGGTCCTATGTTGTGACAAATTGATGTTCTAGTGTTCTAATTGTTTCTAAATATGTTTTCCTAAGTTGTTGTTCAGACCTGCATGCGCCACCACTAAAAACATGTCACGACCCGGTCCCAATTTCTTGGGTCGAATCGGATCATGCCCAGCCTGTACCGTTGTTGAGACGGCGGCAGTAAGCTGTTCAGTAGCAGGTAACCATACAACAATACTATATTTGTCACAACTCAAAATTCGGAAATTTAAAACTTTATTAAACTTTTACAATGGAATGAAAGATACAACTTAAACCATTTTCTACATACATCAAGAAGAAAACAAAACTCTAGGCAAACAGCTCATCAGTCTCGAAATCCTCGTCTTGGGATTGCGGAACAAAGCCTCATCAGTGATACCTAAAATGTTGGGTCTCCAGTCAGGAGGGAGCAAAGTACAATTCATGCTAATTTAACAATTGAAATAATAATAGAATCATGCACTTTTAAACAATTTTGAAAATCAACTAAGCAGTTACAGTTTTAAAACAGTTACAGTTTCTGTGATGTGAATAGGCAATGAATATGACCGGCTTGGGTTGTACAGTTGTATCATATTGATACGATATGGCTTATCCCCGTGTGTATGAGGGGTAAGCTAACACAGTCAGTATACTATTTTGGATGTGGTCATACTCATTACACTACTCCCCCAGTCCCCAATAGTTACAGTAGTTTCAGTCAGTGCTCTCAGAGAGAGTTCCGTGTTGCATCGTGGTTTAAACTTGCAATAAAACGATTACTAAATAATTGTAAACTAACACAAAATGTACTTGCCTTTATTTTATTGACTGGATTCGTTTGTTGATTCCGGGTTGATGCTAGTACAGTCCTCGAAACCCTACAATTGAGAATTTGACTCAGATTCCAGGTTAACCAATCTAGCTACGCTAGTTGAAATCTCTATTTGCGTCATAGTCCAATTTTAATTCTTTAATTAACTAAACACAGAAAACACGATTATTAGTGCGTTGATTTAATACGAGGGAAAAATGACATTTTTAACTTTGAATTCGGAAAACATCGTCGCTGCCAGATTATTTATAAAAACTTGGTAATTTTTTATAAATATAAATATAAAGCTAATTTTCTTATTTAGTGAGAAATACGTGACTTTTAATTATTAACAAACTTGTCAATTTTTAAGTGAGAAAAATATTAATTAATTTTATACGAAAATACGTTTTAATCATTTTAATCGTTAAATATCAAAAACTCGGAAAACCAGAAAATGACAGGAATCTAAGCTATTACAGTTACAGACCAGCCAGCTGGGCTTATGCCCATTACAATTTATTTACATAAATTGAAATAAGATAAGACTGACATTAGTCCTAAACTGAAAATATTAAATAAAATTAAACAAAAATTAAATATAAAAATAAGGTAAATAGTAGAGTCTCAGATATGGTCCGATCCTCATTTTGGCTAATTGCCTCAACGTCCGGGCGGGGCCGATATCGTTTGCACTTAGCCGGGTCCATTGACCGATACGGTCGTCTCCCAAAATCAAATATCAAATAAAACTCCGAAATCATTTTAAAAATAATTCAGGATTTACGGAAAAATCGGGCAGCATCTCCTCTGTTTTTGGTCAACCCAAAAACTGGGAATTGGCGCCGATAATTTTCTGCAAATCCCAAACCAGGGAAAACCCGCATTTTATATATATAAAACATCCACAGCCAATCCACAGCATAATCGGGACGATCCAAAATAATTTCGGAAGTCCGATTCCAATTCTACAAATCACAGAACATTCCCGGAAAAATCCGGAAAGCTAAAACGTACCACAAATCAATTCCCGAAATATTCCGGGAATCCAAAATAATTCACAGGACCTTTCCGAAAGTCCCAAAAAATTACGTCGTCGCTAAGACCGAATTCCCAAAGGGAATCGGGGACCATTTCATCATCGACAAGATAATAAAATGAGCGGGACAGGGGATTATACCTCGGATTGCTCGGCTAGAGCTCTCAGATGAATAATAGAAAGAATAGAGATCCAGAACAGCAAATAATTCCCGAAAACAGCACTGAAATTAGCAGCGTCCTCGAAAATGGCCGAAGCTAGGGCACGACGGGGGAACAGCAGGGGAAACAACAGGGAAAAACTCGCCAAAGGGGGCAGCGAGCTAGGGCAGCAGGACACAGGGCTGCCGGGGTGCGCTGTTGAGGTTGCCGAGGGGAACTCGACGGGGAGACGGGCGACGTCGGCGTCGGAGGGAGCCGACGGGACAGCGGGTCGACGGTCGGCCGCGCAAAGGGGGCGGCTCCGCTGGAGTGGGTCGTCGGAGTCGGGGCTTGGCTTCGGGAAGAGGGCGGCCGGTGCTTGCTGGGGCGGTGACGGCGTCGGACCGGAGGAGGCCGACAGGGGTCGGGCTCGCGGGGAGCTCGGCCGCGCGGACTAGGGCGCGACGCACAGGGGGTCGGCCTCGGGGCGCAGGGCGTGCTCGCGGGGAGGCCGGCGGTCGGATGGCCGGCGCTAGCTCGCGGGTCGGGGACGAAGGCTTCGGGAAGGAGACCGGAAGGGCGCGGTTGGCCGGGTGCTCGGAGAGCTCGGGTGCTCGCTCTGGAGGGGAGGCGGAGCTCCGGCGGCTAGGGCACGATTGGGGTTGGGGAAAAATGAGAGGGATGATGGAAAGGGATTATATAGGGAAAGGAGAGAGGGGGTTACGGGAAGTTGAAGTCGAAGGGGTGGCCGGTCGGGAGGTGAGGGGTCGACGGCCGGCGGCGGCTTCGGTTTCGGAAGGTGAAGGGAAACTTACAGAACGTGTGGAGAAGAGGAGTGGGAGAATGAGTTGGGTCAAGCACAATTATGCTGGTCCTTCGGGACCAGCTGAATATATATATATATATATATATATATATATATATATATATATATATATATATATATATATATATATATATATATATATATATATATATTATATTAATATAAACCAATTAGACTAAGTCAAATCAGAATTAAAAAGAGGAAAAGGGATTGGGTTTGGCTCAGGCCTGGGTCTGGGTTCGGACTCGGGTCTGGGTCTGAACTCAAAAGCCATGTTGTTAATAAATTTTGAAATCATTTGCACTCAAAAATATTTAATAATAATAATAATAATAATAATAATAATTAGAAATACTAATTATAACACTAAAACACTATTATTAATAAATTACAAACATGGGTTTCACAGTAGTGCTTACAATGCTGTTCCTCCTCCTACTACTCTGACTCAGCCGGCTCCTTCTTCATCATCTGAAGACGCCAATGAAGCTGTCAAACTCTTGCGAACTCAGTTCGAAGCCTTTAAAGAAAAGGACAATTTGCAAAGGTTGGGAATCAAGCAGCCATACCCAGTTGAATGGAAGGAAGTCCCATTTCCTCCCAAATATAAAATCCCAACAATATCTCTCTTCGACGGTAGTACCTCGCCAAGCCAGTTTATCAATCACTTCGAGGTAATGACTGTTCAACTTCAACCAAATGACATTCTTCTTACCAGAGTGTTTGTCGGTTGTTTAGCCGGCGTAGCATACGACTGGTATAGAAGTTTGCCCGATGGTTGTATTACTTCCTTTTCAGGGCTCAAGCAAATCTTTCTGGAACAATTCTATGAGGGATTCAATGACATGACTATGTCTGCCCTCAATAAAATCAAACAGAAACAAAATGAAACTGCTGAAAGTTTTATTGTACGGTTCCGTCATGAAGCCTTAAAGATGCCTCCAGGAACTCCTGCTGCTGTTACCATAGACACTTGCAAAGCAAACCTCTTGCCTATCATCAGCATGTGGACAGGGTCAACTCAATTCCAAGACTGGCCATCTTTCATCGTCAACGCCAAAGCAGCTGAAGTGAGTGCGGAGAAATTCAAACAGCTGGGGGTACAGATGTCTAACCCCGATCGAGATGAACATCAGACGTCAGGTGGCGGTAATCGTCAGAACAACCGCAAGAACAAAGAGACTCTGAACATTAATTTGAAAAGCAAAGAGTCTTTGGCTGTCAACGTAGCTCCGCCTACATCCACCGCCACTCCTTCAGCACTTCAACCGAGGGAACCTCGTCCTAAGGTAGAATATTCTTTTGACGAAAATGATACTGCAAGCATCTTTGAATGTTTACTCAAAAGCAACAAAATTCAACTCCCAGACCCAAAGAAACCTGATAAAGTCGGTAAGATCGATCATCCTAAGTATTGTGTCTACCACCGATTCATTGGACATCCTACTCGAGCGTGTTATGTGCTCAAGGGTAAAATTCAAGAGCTCGTCAATGCTGGCGTCGTTACTCGACAGCAAGATGAGAAGACTGTTACCGCTAACATGGTTTCGGTCCAGTTCGGTAATTTTCCCCCGCAGATGATACAGTATGGTGTCATTCCCATTCCAAAAGCTATTCTTGAGATTGAAAATCTCCCTTCTCCACCAAATGAAGGTCTCGTTCCTTTGTCCCTTGACAATGGCGAGGTTATGTGGATCCATCCCGATCTTGCTTCAGAGTTTGAGATTCCCTCTTCTTCTAAGAAGAAAGATCGCTCCAAAGGCAAGACAAATATTTGCAACATGGTGTCTTTTGACCCCATAGTTGATGAAGAAATACTATTGGGCACCAGATCAGGAAAAGCCTACTTGAAAGATTACCCTGAAGCTCAAGAGAATCCTGCCTCTTCTTATGAGCCTGCTCCAGCACAACCTATTTCTATTGAAGAGATCCCTTCTTCATCCTCACCGGTTGTCGTACCTATTCCTCCCAAGCCAGTGGCTGCTGATAAAGGCAAGCAACAAGTCCGTTTTGATAAACCGTTGAAGAAATCATCTCCTGCTGGGCTTGAGAAGCCTTATAACTTCGATATATTGGCTCAACTAGCCAATACACCAGCAAGGCTATCTATCTTTGAGCTCTTACGTCTTTCCAGAGAGACGCGAGAAACTCTAAGTGAAGCTCTCATGCAAGCTGAGACTTGTCTAGCCCTTCTCAAGAAGCCGGAAGCAGAACCTGTCTCTTGTCTCCATTGTCATAGTATTCTGGAATTGATTCCGAATATTACTTTCACTCAGGATGATATGCTGCTGGAGGATAATAGACATGATCGTCCTCTCTACTATACAGGATATGTCGATTCAATGAAAGTCGATCGTATCTTGATAGATCCAGGGTCTGCTCTCAGTATCATGCCAAAGACGATGTTAGACGCATTGAAGATACCAGTTCATAGTCTTTCAAGCACAATCACTACTTTCTTGGGATTCAACCAAGGAAGAAGTGAACCTTTGGGTAAGATTCGCCTAAAACTCCAAATAGGCAATCTTCGCACAAAGGTAACCTTTTATATCATCGACAATCATGGTTGTTCTTATAGCGCTCTTCTGGGAAGACCCTTCCTTCATGAACACAATGTTGTTCCATCAACTCTTCATCAATGCTTTAAATATGTTGATGATAAAGGACAAGTTCACAAGGAAGTTGCAGTCCTCTATCCCTTCAAAGGCGTTGAAGCATACTGCAACGACGCTCGTATGTACAAGGATGAATTTATGAAAGTGGTATTGGCAATGGAAACTGAAGAAGACCAAGAAGTAGCACCCAATGACACTCTCATCATACCTGTCAAAGGGCGTGTTTCTCATCCTCAGTCTTCTAAACCACTGGCTATTCACTTGCCAGTTCAAAAGAAATCAGTTGATGATGATCAAAATCAAAGGGAGCTCACCTCTTCTGAGCCACTTGTTATTGACTTACGTCGTAACAAGGACAAAAAGCAGCTCACTTCTTCTGAACCACTTATTGTTGATTTAACTCACAATAAGGAAAAAAAGGGAGCTCACCTCTTCTGAGCCACTTGTTGTTGACCTTCGTCGTAACAAGCCTCCTCCACGTTCTTCTTCTCCCCCTCTTGTAATCAATCTGACCAAGCTTGCTAAGGCTAAAGGTCCTGCTGTAAATACAGATGTACATATCAATAAAAAAGCATCTACTTTCCAGTATACTGATGTTATTTATCATACTAAATGCTATTTGGATATGTTTGATAGCTTCAAATCATTTACAATGGGAGCTGTACAATCTCTTCAAACAGAAGTTTTATGTGAACACTCAAAAGATTCATATCATATTGTTCCTGCTCGCAAGAAAGGCGAACGTCCAATACTTTTTAGTAAAAGACCGGAACAAAAGTTCAGCTATATGGATGATAGCAAAGTTAATGACACGGGTCATCTTCAATTCCGTCGTCACAGTCAACAATCAAAAGACATCGTCCGAAAGATGGGTTACGACTTCAAGAGTGGTCTCAACTACGGTAAGGGAAGAAAGACTCCTCTCCGTACCGCTGTTCCACAAGGAAAGTCAGAGATGTATTACAGCAAAACCAAAAGAGGTCTTGGATATGCTTCTCCTCCAATGTTATCCCCAGCAGTCTCCGATTCCGATAGCGAAGAACGCTCCAATTCTTCTGATTCCAGATCTTGGGATTCCGATACGAGCATCGGTAAAGTCCATCGGCTGGTTGTATCATCTAACATGGTCTCTGTTGAACTTCCAGAAAGCTATGACGAGGATGTTGAAGAAAATCCTGAAATAGATCCTTGGGTTCAATACATGGATAATCAATGGGTACTTCGCTTTGAACAACGAGAACCTCCTACTGAAGATCAATTAGTTCAAGTTGATGTAGGGAAAAGTGGGTCGCCTCGTCCAATCTTCATCAGCAAGAATCTTCCAGAAGCAGACAAACAAGAGTTGATTCTTCTTATTAAAGAATATATCGATGTCTTTGCCTGGAGTTATAAAGACATGCCAGGTTTAGATCCCAAGATTGCTACGCATAAACTGAACATTTTGCCCAATGCAAAACCAGTTAAGCAGCAACAACGGCGTTTCAAACCAGAAATGATGGACGCAATTGATGATGAAGTCAAGAAGCTCATAGCTTGTGGCTTTATTCGAGAAGAGCAACATCCTGACTGGGTGGCCAACATTGTTCCAGTTCTAAAGAAAACCGGCAAAGTTTGAGTCTGCATCCACTTTCGGGATCTTAATGAAGCATGTCCAAAAGATGAATTTCCTCTCCTTATCATGGATGTTATGATTGACAATACTTGTGGGTTCGAGCGAATATCTTTCATGGATGGATTCTCTGGATATAATCAGATCAAGATGAATCCCGAAGATGAAAAACACACATCTTTCCGCACTCCTCGTGGTGTCTATTGCTATACTGTGATGCCATTTGGTCTCAAGAATGCTGGTGCAACCTACCAACGAGCTATGAGCACCATCTTCAAAGATCATCTCCGCAAGACTGTCGAATGTTATGTTGACGATATCGCCGTCAAAAGTCGTCTAAAAGAAGATCACATCCAAGATTTGAGAACAATCTTTAATCTCATGCGCCAACATCAACTCAAGATGAATCTTACCAAGTCATTCTTGGGTGTCTCTAGTGGCAAGTTTCTCGGCTTCGTCATTACCTCTAAGGGTATACACGTGGATCCCGAGAAGATCAAAGCCATTCAAGAGATGCGTCATCCATGCAACCTAAAAGAACTACGAGGATTCCAAGGTCGACTTACGTACATCAGGAGATTCATTTCGAACTTGTCTGGACGCTGTAGACCATTCACTCAACTAATGAAGAAGGGTGTATCTTTTATTTGGACTGAAGAATATCAACGAGCATTCGAAGACATCAAGCGGTATCTCATGAACCCGCCAGTCTTGGTACCACCAATCTCTGGCATACCATTCTTAATGTATGTCCGTGCTATGGACCATTCATTGGGTGCTTTACTCGCCCAAAAGAACAAAGAAGGCCATGAACAAGCTATTTATTATCTCAGTCGTACTATGATTGGTGCTGAACACCGTTATAGTCCGGTCGAAAAAGAATGCCTAGCTCTTATGTTCGCTCTGCAGAAGACAAGGCATTACATCATTGGGCAAACTATTTATGTTATATCCCGGGTTAACCCTCTTCGAGTACTCATGAAGAAGCCCAGCACACTTAATTCTCGGCTGGCTATATGGGCAATCCTGCTAGCTCAATATGACATGGTATATGTTCCACAAAAGTCTGTCAAAGGTCAAGCGCTGGCGGATTTCTTCCTGTACCAGAAACATCCAAGCTATATGATGAAATTCCAGACGAGACATTGGAAGTCAACATGATCTCTGAAGAATTTCCAACCTGGCATCTATTCTTCGATGGTGCATCCAGAATCGGACCCAATGGTGCCATTATAGCAGGAGTTGGAGTGGTTCTCGTTTCTCCAGACGGATCAACCATCCAAAGAGCTTACTCTCTAGATGAACCTTGCTCTAACAATGTAGCGGAGTACAATGCCCTACTCATCGGCCTTCAGCTAGCCAAACAATTGGACATTGAATATCTCGAAGTCTACGGTGATTCTAAGCTGGTTGTTAATCAGGTTAGAGGAATCTATGAAGTCCGTCATCAAGATCTGGTACCTTATCATGAAGCAGCAATCAACATAGCTACATCATTCAAAGCTTTCTTCATCGACTATGTTCGACGAGCTTACAATACTGAAGCGGATGCCCTGGCCAACCTTGCAGCTGTCTTAGCCATCCCTATCAAAAGACAGCAAGTAGTGGTTGTCTCCAACCGAGAATTGTTCTGTATTGAAAACAATCGTAATATTGAATTCAGCAATCTTGCTGAAGTCAATGTTATCGACGAAGACTGGAGAACTCCTTTTATCGACTTCGTAGTTCATGACATACTCCCCGAGGATCCTAAGGAGGCTACGAGTATTCGTCGACGATCTCTCCGATTCTACTACAATCAAACCACCAAGACACTTTATCGGCGAACTTATGACGGTCTTCTCCTACGCTGTCTTGCTGGTGATGAAGCACGACAAGTGTTATGTAAAGCTCACGATAGTGTCTATGGTACACATCAACCTGGTCCTAAACTACAGGATCGCATTCGACGCATGGGTTACTATTGGCCCTCTATGGTATCAGATGCCATTGAATATGCAAAAAAATGTCGAGCTTGTCAAATCCATGCAGACTTCATTCACCAACCATCAGAATTCCTTCATCCGACTGCTGCTTCTTGGTCTTTTGAAGCTTGGGGAATGGATGTTATAGGTCCCATCAATCCTCCTTCTTCTAGAGGACATCGGTTCATACTGGCAATAATGGACTACTTCTCCAAGTGGGCTGAAGCTATACCTCTGGCTGAAGTCAAAACCAGTAGTGTCATCAGCTTTGTTAAACACCACGTCATATACAGATTTGGTGTACCCCGAAGAATCATCCATGACAATGGACCTCAATTCATCAGCCAGAAATTCACCAGATTCTGCGATGATCACCGGATTGACAACGTCGCTTCAACAGCCTACAATCCTGATGCTAATGGATTAGCTGAAGCCTTCAACAAAACAATTATCAAGCTCTTCAAGAAGTTTGTATCCACTAATAAATGGAACTGGAGCAAAAAGCTTGGTGAATGTCTTTGGGCCTACCGGACTACGGTCTGCAATCCTACGGGCTTTACACCCTTTTCTCTGGTGTATGGCTGTGAAGCTGTTCTTCCTCTGGAACTGCAAATTCTTTCTTTAAGGATTGCCATTGCTAATGAGCTCACTACAGAAAATAATGATCTTCTTCGACTTCAAGAGTTGGAAGCACTTGATGAGAAGCGATTAATGGCTCAGCAGCATATTGAGTTATACCAAGCTCGCATCTCTAAGACTTTCAACCGTAAAGTTAAGGTCAGAACCTTTCAGCAAGGAGAACTTGTTCTAACGGTTAGACGTCCTATGACTATGACTCATATAAGCAAAGGCAAATTCGATGCTAAGTGGGAAGGTCCCTATGTTGTAAGCAAAGTCTTCTCAAATGGAGCCTATCAACTCTCAGAGCTCGATGGTCGCATTGCTATGATGCCTATCAATGGCAAGTTCCTTAAGAAGTATTATGTATGAATGTAAATATTTGTAAATCATCAGACAAAGTTCAAGTTCATAAATAAAATACAAATTTTATTTCATCATATGATAGTACATGATATTAAGGAAGGTCACTATCATCCTTCTCTACATTTGGACGCGGACCACTGCCGTCCTTCTCGAAAACACGATCAGCAAAAGAGCTGAGAACTCCCTTGCTGGAATCCACGAGGAATTTGCAAGCAGCCATCCTCATGGCTTCCTCTTCTTCAGTCCTTCCTGGATCAAGCAGAAAGTCCAGAATGTCTCGTGGTGGCTTGGGTGCAGACGAACCTTCGCCTGCTTTTGCCTCCTTCGGCTGAACCGGATCGACAGGACGTTCTTCAGTGCCCTTCTGAGCCTTCGGGGTGATTTCAGCCTTCTTGGATGCTTCTCCAGACGACATTTTTATGTTGAAGAGTAGAAGTGCTCGTTCCTGTCAGATTTTTGTTATATTTATAGGCAGAGACTCCTCAAACAACGAAGTGACACATTCATCCGACGGTTCATCCGTTCATTTATTACATTCATCTGACGGTTCATCCGTTCATTCATCATTACTTGACGGTTCACCCGTTCATTATTATCTGACGGTTCACCCGTTCATTATCATCAGACGGTTCATCCGTTCATTCATCACCGCTTGACGGTTCGTCCATTCATTATTCTCCGACGGTTCATCCGTTCATTTATTACCACTTGACGGTTCATCCGTTCATTACCACTTGACGGTCCACCCGTTCATTTCATCTGACGGTTCACCCGTTTATTCATCATCACTTGACGGTTTATCCGTTCGTTAACGGTTTATCCGTTCATTCCATCATTTGATGGTTTTTCCGTTCATCTCACATACATTGACGATTCATCATCGTTTATCATCCATATCAGCAACTTGTCGTTTTCGATTAAGTTGTCAATTTGAAATAATAATATTCAATATATTCTGCCACGTCCATATTACCTCTGAGCAGATATAATGAATATAATTATTTTCTACAAAATCATCAAAAAATATATCATACCTCTGAATATATTTTCTATCTCTATTATTTATATCTAAACAAGATATGCAACAAATAATGGAGCCACAGCAAAATGTCTTTTATTAACCAGAATATGAGGCATTACAAAAGCACATGAGCCATAAAAAGACACAAAGGTACAAAAAGTTCCATTAAGAAGGAGGTACTATCAAATTGTCAATCTGCTGCTTCAGAGTCTGCAGCTCTTCTTCATGAGTGGATATCACCCTCCTTCTGGCCTCTTCCATCCCGGTTTCTTCATTAAAAACGGGCATGGCTACCATCCGACGGGTAATCTCAGCACCATGAGTCGCCTCATACTCATTCTTCTCCTGAATCAAAGCATTGTATTGCTCAATTATAACTTGATGACCAGCAGCTTCATCTTCTAACTCTTTCTGGAGACGAGTAATCTTTGCTCTTAGTTCAGCAGTTCTTTGTCCTTTTCTTTTAGCCATCAAGGTGACTGATTCTAGCTTAGAGTTGTATTCAGCAGATTTTGTGGAATAAGCCTCCAAAAGATTTTGAAGATTTACCCTTTCTATATCAGCTGCCTGGGCCATTCGTTCGAACTCGACCTGCACTAGAGATTCTATTTCCTTCTTCTTGAGCTCCTTATAATTCTTTATGGAGACTTCTAATTCATTCAATATATGGTCAAGGAGAGTGGCCTGAGCTTCGTCTCCTTGCTCCCTTATAGCCCTTACTAAAAGAGAAGTTGGGTTTCTAACCATAAAGAAATCAGCTCCTTTTTTGTCTATCATCTTATGAACTAGAGGTCCCAGCGATTCAAAGAAGCATCTGGTGAATGATTGGACAACTTGCAGATTAATTGCCAGAGTCCCAGGAGTCGCAACTACTCTTGTTGAAGACGAGGCAGCAGGATGCTCGATTCTTTGTGTCTGGATGGCTGGCTCTTTGAATAAAGGAGCCAAAGTGGAGCTAGTCGCCCCTCCTGGTTGTTCCTCTGCAAAAGTAAAATTGTCATTTTGCCAGTCGTTTGCCAATAACCAAGAAGATTAAATAAAGACAGTCTTACCTTGGTTCGATTCAGCAATAGGCTTATTCCCTGTTGGAATAAACTCCAGCTGAGCAGAAGTCACTTCAGCCGCAACAGCTTGGCTACTGCCCGCTTCAGAACCACAAGATAGATGATGACTACTACTAACAACCACCGTTGTTACGGGCACTATAGCCAGGTTCGTCGGAGGTGCTGGAAGAGTCTCAAGATCTGCAAGAAATTCAAATAAAGATATTAGCTATCAATCTATTTTAAAAGAGAAGATTGCTAAATTTCATACCTTGAGGACCGGTGGTGGGAGTTTCTTTCGGAGCATCTTCATTTGCTGCTTCTTCTGGAGATATTTCTATCTCAACATCCTCTTCAGGATTTAAGGTATCAGCAGCATCCTCTGGAACTTCAATATCCTTTTTAGGATCTGAAGTATCATCGGCAGCATCAGGAGATATATGCTCTTTATCATCCCTTTCGGGATCTTGTATATATTCATCAATATTTTCAGATGAAGAGCTCTCTTCATTTTCGTCTACTTCTGGTGTATTCCTGCTGGTAGTTGCGGCTTGGTCACCATAGTCATCCAGAGGGCCGTAAATGCAATCTTCTAGAGCCGCAATTACTTCGCGATCTTCCTCTTCGCGAAGGGTTCTAGGAGTAGGCGGAAGTTTAACAATCTTTGTAGCAAGCGGAGGAGATCGGACTGCATTATCTTCTTCCTCTCTGGGCTCATCGGCCTCATTCCTCTCTCCCATTGGCTCAAATTCTTCCCTTTGACCAGACTCAGGGATGGGAGTGGGAGATGACATTGTGATGCCCGCTACAGCATCTGATACGATTGAAAGCAAAGTTTGACCTCTACGGACTAATCTTTTCTTTCTTTGTAGAGGTATCTCAGGGCTCTCTATATTTATAGTCTCAACTTGTTTCTGGATAGAGGTTGGTATAATAGCCTCTTCTTGCTGAGTTGACCCGGCCAGCTGCCGAGACTGAGATCGAGTGGTGACCTTTTCAGAAGAATGATCTAATATCAGTTTCTTCTTTGCTGCCGGAGTGGGAGGATCCTCTCTTCTCCTCTTCTTCGCTGGAGATTTACCCACCTTCAAAGAAATACGCATTGCTGCATTAACTTCTTGAGGGAACATAATATCCCTTGAGGTTTCCAAAGGTGCATCTTCTGGCTCATGTACCTCTTTATTTCCTATGAGCGACAGGACAACTCCTCCTCTCTTCAATCTTGTTGAAGATGCGAAGCTATCTGTGAGGTTGAAATTCTCGGCAAAAGTATTTGAAGATGTATAAAAAACTGAGTATGTTAACAGCATCCGAGGGCCATGATTGCTGTTTACAGGCATCGAGAACGTCGATTTCGTATCTCGAGCATTATAGTAAGCCCAGGCCCGGGCTCCATCTATCAAATAACCTTTTCCCTGAAGACATGTAATAGCATTCCCCACATGGAATTGGTCATAGCCGAACTGTCGAGCGAATCGACTGGGAAGATACGGCTCTAAATAACATTCATCTTCGAACCGGTATACCAAGTGAGAAGGTCGGATTGTCTTCAACCATTCAAAAGCTACACGGTTCAGAGGATGCATCTGCGAGTCAATCATATTTGTTCGCATTTGTTCGTAACCAGCAGGAGGAGGGGTACAATAAAAGTTCCATCCCTTATTCAAGTTTAGAGCATATCTGCAGTCTCTGAGAGCAGTGAACTTCCACTTACCATTGGCGTATCTTCGTAAAAAGCTACCATCTACCGGTCCTATGCCGGGGTCCATCAAAGTGGGATGGTGGAGGAGCAACCACCCAAACAGATATGTATATGGTAATTCCAACCGAGGAAATTCTTTTTCACCCTTGGATTTCAGCATCAGATCGACATAGAGACGAAGACCAGCATTCAGCTTACAAGTCATGGCTGACAGAAGATCCATCTTATAGTCGAAGACTAATCTGACGGCCACAAATAGAACACCGCGGTGGAAGCGGTCTACTGTACTGGATCCCGAAACTACAAATCGACGAAGCCAATGTGTCAGAAACCCTATTAACTGGGCTTCCTTCGACATCGGTCTATATCCTACTCTCAGATAACTTTCGAGAGTATCTCCTGTTTTCAAAGGAGGACACTGATAGTCATCCTTCATCTGTTTATCAAAATCACTACTTTCTTCCATCAACTTCATCACTTCTGTGTTGCTCAATGGCTTGAAGAAATCAGGATAACATCTGTCATGTTCCTTGGTCTTTGCTTCTTGAATGTGGTTTAGGAACAAATAAGGTAGCCATTTCGAGGAATAGCAAGTGTTTGATGTAGCACTCTTATAAAACAGGGAACAGATCTTGTAATGGCATAGCAGTTCCTCGAATACTGCTACCATCTCTGCATTTTCTCTCCGGAGTTTGTCTAATTCATCATTGGTGGGGACGAATTCTTCATATGGGAAATCTTCCATTGGCAGAAAAGAGATGTACTTCATCTCATGGAGTGCAAATCCAATTTCTCCTCCGGGAGTCATAAAGGTCCTTGTTCTGTAATTATACCTCTCTGCTAAAGCCAGGAACAGGTGAGGGTTCGGGGCAAAACCATAGACAGTGGCATGTACTACCTGGTACAGGTTAATTTACTGTAATTTGCCTTCAAACTTGGTCAGAATCTAATTGGCTATACATCTCCATCTCTTGAAATCTGGATTCACCAATCCAGTTAGTTTGATGTCCTGTTCAGGATATCTTCCTTCGACTTTCGCAAATTCATTTGCGAAAATTGGGGTCCTGACGGGCATTAACAATGAAGAATTCTCCGGTGGAATGCAACCGGGTTTCAGTCCTCTCAGCAAAACACTGTACCTTTCAGAAGAACTGTAGAACATATCTTTCTTGTTCTGTCCCTTCTTCACAAAGATTCTTCCCGGACGGGCATCTTGGAACGGAGTAAGGTTCCATTCCATCTTTCTCGGGTAACTCGCATGAGCATACCGGGATAATGGGAGGCAGCGTGGGGTATTTGGTATCGAGAAAGATCTATCCGTCTGATGAACAATTCTTTCCTCCATTCTCGGTCTTGGTTGAGAACTTTTCTCGAAAGCTTCACCAAACAAGAATAATGATTTCTTGTGTATAACAGCATCTGCTGTTTCCAGAGGTTGTCCGTTCATTAAATATTGCAATGTTTCATTGTCCTGGGATACCAAAATAGCTTGACGGGAGGTCGGCAGATCATACTGAGGATAATGTACATGTGACAAGTCCTCTTTATACTCTGATTCTGAAAGGGTCCCCATGAAGTTCTCATATTCTGGGTCTTCTCTGGTATTAACTGCATCAGACAGAGAAAACAAAGATCTTCAGTACAAAGTCAAAATCAAAGATTCAGTTTGCACAAAAATCAAATTGCGCAAAACATCAGATTGCGCATAATCAGTTTGCGCAAACAAATAAACATCAGTTTGTGCTGACAGACTCGCGCAAATCAGTAAATTGTGCTGACTTTTATCAGCGCAATTCAACCGATCGTGCAGAGAGTCGTTCTTCATAAAAATGAAGGGTGGACTGATTTATGCAACCAGAACCCTAAAAAAGGTGGCACAATATGATCCTATCTCTAAAAAGAGATGGATTCCGACAGGAACATTGAAATCAAAACTCTAAAAAGAGTTTTTGACTTGGGTTCTCTACCTATCATTGCTGGGTAAGCGGTTTCATGGCGCGAAGCTCGGAGCGCCGCCCGAGTTGATGATTCGGCGGGGGCCTTGTCCTTAGCGATGGCAGAGGATCGTCGGAGAGCCATTACAATCGTCGAAGAGGAAAGAAAGGAAGAGCTCAAAAGTTTTTTTTTCTCTCAAGCACGAAGAAGACAAGTAAAGAACACTTCGAATGCATTGAGGAACTATTTATAGTTTTTCAAAGTCGAAACGGCCGCCTTAGATTGCGCCTAAAAATGGGCTAAATCCTCAGATTGCGCAGACAGCTCATTATGTGCGCAAATTGGTTTCATATTCAAAATTTAAAGTATTTCGAAATTTTGAATAAGTTCAACTTTCAAAAACTTTGAAGGGGGTCTTGTAGGTCCTAAAAAATCAAGTTGTACGCATCAACAAAGTCAGAAAATCAAGAAATACAACTTTCAGATGAACTGCGCAGACATCAGATTGCGCATCCTTCAGATTGCGCAGGATAGATTGCGCACACTTTCAAGTGCGCAGGCTGACGTGGCAAATCATTACCTGACACAAATCAAATCTTCTGACAACTGACAGCACGGAGATCGAGGCGGCCGTTCGTTTAATCGTGCAGCACGGCGCTCGAGGACAGCTGGCAGCACAATCCATGTTGGCGCAATCTATGTTGGCGCAATCCATTTCCTGTGCAATTCAAGTTGGCACAATCCAAAACCTGTATAATTTAATGTGCGCGTTCTATCAGTACAAATAATAAAATACACGTGGTATTCATGCCATCAATTGCTCATTTCGTGGCAACTGCCTGTGCATGATCATGCGTATTTCAATCAAATGATACCATGTGTCCAAGACAGTTAGCCCATGATCCAACAACTGCCTGTGCAGTCCATTGCTGCGCAATCCATCATGCGCAGTCCAGAATAACTAAAAGTTAGTTATTTCTCAGAACTCTATAAATAGAGATTCAAATCTTCATTCACAGAGATCAAGCATCAGATACCAGAGATCAGAGAGTCCAGGAGTTCTTGCCCAAGTGCTACTGCATTCTTCCGAGGCTTTTGCCTTCAACATCCGAGGCTTTTGCCTTCAGTTTCCAGAGTTGTCTTCAACTTCAAAGGCTTCGTCTTCAAAGTTCACATCGTCCAAGGGATAAAGCAATCGTCATCTAGATTGGATTCCTAAAGTTGTACCATTCCCAGAATTCAAATTGTAATCTTTTACAAAGTTTGTATCAATAAAGTTCTTCAACTTTTGTTTTTGCAAACAAGGTCATTATTTTCATGCAGCCAGTGGCAATAGAGGACCATCCAAGAAGCCCCATTTTCAGCAGCAGCATCAGCAGAGGTCCTTCCAGCAGCAGAGGCCATTCCAGCAAGCACAGCAGAGACAGGGTCAGCAGACACCGAGACAGCAGCAGGCTGCCACTTGTGACTTCTGTAAGAAGCCAGGGCACAAGTGGAGTGAGTGCAGGAAGAGGCTAGGCAAGTGCCTACTCTGTGGTTCATCAGAGCATCAGTTGAGGGACTGTCCTGAGGCTTTCGGGCGTAAAGGACAGGGAGCAGGGACCAAGGCACCAGTGGAGCAGCAGAGGTGACCCTTACCGACTAAGCAGCAGAAGTTTGTTCAGCATCGGCAGCAGGCCAGAGTAGGCCAGCAGGGGCGAGCTTTCGCCATGGCAGCGGAGGATACCGAGGCAGTAGGCGATCTGATAGCAGGTTCTGTTCTTATCGACACTTTTTCCATATTCGCATTATTTGATTCGGGTGCTTCCCATAGCTTCGTATCTGTATCTTTTGCCATTAGACACCATCTTTCTTCTGAACCTTTGCCTAGGACTTGCAAGATCATGACTGGGGGTGGTATTATCCTCGTCAGTGATGTTTGCAAGAATCGGAGATTAGTTTTAGGAGGCCGAGAACTGGATGTGAGTCTGCTCGTGATGTCACTACCGAACTACGATATTGTACTCGGTATGGATTGGTTGAGCAGGCACCATGCCAGTATAGATTGCCGCAGGGGTAGAGTTCTTTTCAGCATGCCAGGAGAGCCAAAGTTCGAGTTCACCAGACGGGAGTCAGAGCAGAGCAGCAGAGTTTTCTGCGGAGCTTCAGTAGAGGAGCAGAGTGTGCCATATCCACTAATAGCTGAGTTTATGGATGTATTTCCGGAGGAGTTGCCAGGGTTGCCTCCAGACAGGGATGTGGAGTTCTCTATAGACTTGATACCCGGTGCAGAGCCGATATCTCAGCATGTCTATAGAGTGAACAATAGTGAGCTTGTGGAGCTGAAGAAGCAAGTGGATGAGTTACAGGACAAAGGCTTCATCCGATCGAGTTCTTCACCATGGGGTGCGCCAGTACTCTTTTTACCGAAGAAGGATGGGTCGGTACGGATGTGTATCGACTACAGGACACTCAACAGCCTCACGATCAAGAACAAGTACCCGCTGCCGAGGATCGATGACCTGTTCGATCAGCTGAGCGGAGCGAAGGTATTTTCCAAGATTGATCTAAGGTCAGGGTATCATCAGGTGAAGGTGAAGAAGGAGGATATTCCGAAGACAGCTTTCAGGACTCGGTACGGCCAGTTTGAGTTCATGGTGATGCCGTTTGGGTTAACTAACGCCCCAGCGGTGTTCACGAACTTGATGAACAAGGTGTTCCACCAGTACTTGGACAAGTTCGTGGTGGTATTCATCGATGACATTTTGGTGTACTCGAAGACCCCAGAGGAGCATGAGGAGCATTTGAGAGTGGTTCTGGAGACTCTCAGGAAGGAGCAGCTGTACGACAAGCTCTCAAAATATGAGTTCTTTTTGGATCGAGTTGATTTCTTAGGTCATGTGGTGACCGGAGATGGGATCTCAGTCGACCCGAAGAAGATCAGAGCAGTTGAGGAGTGGACAGCACCGAGTTCAGTTGCAGAGATCAGAAGCTTTCTGGGATTGGCGGGATACTACAGGAGGTTTGTTCAGGATTTTTCCCGGATTGTAGAGCCATTGACTAGGCTGACCCAGAAGGACGCAGAGTTTGTCTGGTCAAAGGAGTGTCAGGTTGCTTTTGATAAGCTGAAGAAGCGACTGACGACAGCCCCAATTTTGACGTTGCCATCAGGATCAGACGGGTTCACTATCTACAGTGACGTCTCAGGGAAGGGTTTGGGTTGTGTTTTGCAGCAGCATGGGAAGGTGATTGCCTATGCATCCAGGCAGTTACGCCCGCATGAGAAGAACTACCCTACCCATGACTTAGAGTTGGCAGCGGTTATCTTTGTTCTAAAGCTGTGGAAGCACTATCTATACGGAGAGCGTGTGGAGATCTTCACAGACCACAAGAGCTTGAAGTATATGTTTACACAGAAAGAGCTCAACGTGAGGCAGCACAGATGGTTGGAGTTGATGAAGGACTTCGATATTTCATTGCAGTACCATCCAGGGAAGGCCAATGTGGTTGCCGATGCCTTGAGTAGGTATCCGATAGCTATGTACTTGACGATGGATCATTATCTATTAGCAGATTTGGAGAGTTTGGGGATCGAGGTGATCGTGCCAGGAGTTCAGATGCAGATGTGGGGCCTACAGATTCAGTCAGAGTTGATAGAGAGGATCAAGTCAGCTCAGTTTGACGATGTTACTCTACGGTGTATCCGAGAGCAGGTTCGAGCAGAATTGGCAGATATGGAGTTCGTCATTACGGAGGACGGCACATTGAGGTATGGTTCCAGACTGTGTGTGCCTAGTAGAGAGCTTCGGGAGCAGGTTATGCAGAAGGCCCATCGCTCTCAGTACACTATGCATCCAGGTGCCAACAAAATGTATAGAGACTTGTAGGAGCATGCATGGTGGTATGGGATGAAGCGGGAGGTAGCACGCTTCGTAGTCAGGTGCCTAGTCTGCCAGCAGGTTAAGGCAGAGAGACAGAGGCCAGGAGGACTATTGCAGCCATTGCCCATTCCGGAGTGGAAGTGGGAGCACATCACGATCGATTTTGTTTCAGGATTGCCGCGTACACCAGGAGGGAAAGACAGGATTTGGGTCATCGTGGACAGGTTGACCAAATCGGCCCACTTTTTGCCATTCAAAGTGGGGACGTCTACGGAGAAGCTAGCAGAGTTATATATGCGGTAGATTGTCAGGATACATGGAGTTTCGGTGAATATTATCTCGGATCGGGATAGTCGCTTTACTTTCCATTTCTGGCGGAGTTTGCAGACTAGTTTGGGCACTCAGCTCAAATTCAGTACTGCATACCACCCTCAGACGGACGGACAGTCGGAGAGGACTATTCAGACTCTCGAGGACATGCTACGGACTTGTGTCCTAGATTTTGGAGGTTCTTGGGAGGACCATTTGCATTTGGTGGAGTTTGCATACAATAACAGCTTCCAAGCCAGTATTAAGATGTCACCATTCGAGGCCTTGTACGGACGTAGATGTCGTACTCTCTTGTCTTGGGATGACGTTGGAGAGCGAGCTTTATTGGGACCGGAGATGGTTGTTGACGCAGCCAAGAAGGTGAAGCTCATCAGGGATCGACTTCGCGTGGCGCAGGACAGACAGCGGCATTGGACCGACAGCCACCGAAGACCTTTGCAGTTTGAGGTATAGCTTAGACTTAGGATTAGAATTTTGTTGTTTGTGTTTTGTTGATTATGTGATTGTTTTGTTAATTAAGACCATGCTTGTGCTAGGTTGGAGATAAGGTATTCTTGAGGATTTCACCGACTCGAGGCACTATTCGTTTCGGTGGAGGAGGGAAGCTTAGCCCACGCTATGTTGGACCTTTCGTTATCAGCGGAAGGGTCGACGACGTGTCATACAGACTGGACTTACCTTCTTCCTTAGCGGGAGTCCATAATGTATTCCACGTATCACAGTTGAGACGATATGTGGCAGATCCTAACCATGTACTGGACCATTCTGAGATTGAGGTGGGACCTACTCTCCGTTATCCAGAGCAGCCTGTGGAGATTCTGGATCGACGGGAGAAGGTGATGAGGAACCAGACAATACCATTAGTTCGCGTAGCATGGAGGCATCACTCCCCCGGTAAGTCTACTTGGGAGAGGGAGGATGAGATGCGCGAGCAGTACCCTTATCTTTTTCAGCCGTGAGGTATAATTTCTATCCTTCCTACTTATGCAGCTTGCCTTTAATTTCGAGGACGAAATTATTTTTAAGGAGGGTAGACTTGTAGCACCCACCTTTTGGAAATAAGGGTAATTTAGTCATTTTAGTCATTTTAGTCATTTTGTGATTTTCTAGATACTATTGACTTGTGTTTGATTTAGCATTTGGTTTAACCTTAGAAAATCCATATTAGAGGCTAACCATGACATATGATGATCATTTAGCTAATTAGAAATTTATATTAGGCTTTGGTCCAATTTAGAAAGCCAATTAACCCTTTTTAGGCTATTTAATTAATTGGCCTTTTAAGCCTTTTTGTTAGTGGGCTTTGTTGACACAAAGTCATAGTCAACCAAATATTGACTACATTGACTAAATAATATCTGTATTAATTCAATACGACATACGACGTCTGCATAACAGTTCAAGACAGACGACAGCTCAGTCTCCGGCTCTCAGTGTGTTTTCGAGTCTGTATTTTATATTTTCATTGAGTCTAGACTTGTGTACTCTGAGTCTTGCTGAGCTCTTGACACTTAGTCTACAGCCTACCCAAAATCCCAAGCTCTACTGAACCAAACACTGCCCAAAAATCCCCTTAGAACCACTCTGTGCTCTGGAGACAGAGTTCGGGCCGAACTCTGCCTCCACACAGAGTTCGGGCCGAACTCTGTCCCCTAGAAATCAGAAACCCTAATTTTAGGGTTAGCTGGTTGCTAGTTGTCCAACGGCCAAATTTTTGAATTTTTCTACCCGAATTCTGGCCGAATTCTGCCTATAAAAACACTATAAATAGGGCATGAATTCTCTCATTCCAATCCATCCAATCTTCTTTTCTCTTCTCTCTTATAAGCTCAAGTAAGCCATACCCTTCCCATCTACTAGCCACAAGCCTCCTAAGTGTCGAGTGCTCAGCATCTCTCAGTTAGGATTCTTGTGCAAGAGTCGAAGAAGTCGCTTGGACAATTCCAAGCAAATCGCCACTGCGATCATCTGTTAGAAGTTGACGTGCTCTTCTGAAGAAAAGGCACGGGTTGTAAACTACTATTTCATAAATAGTGGATTTAATCCTGAGCTAGAGTTCTCAGGCCTGGACTAGTCCTCCACGAGGGAAACCAGGTTAAAATCGCTGTGCTTGCGTATGCTCTTTTGCTCTTCATTCATTTTCCGCACTTTACTCTGATTATTTATTGTTGGTGAAAGAGTTATTTTTAATTGGCTATTTTTCTATATAAACTCTATTCACCCCCCTCTAGAGTTGCCAAACTGTTCTTCAATTGGTATCAGAGCTCTGTTCTCTTTTTAAGGACTAACATCCTAAGAGCTGATCCATGGCAACCACACAATCCTTGATTTCCAATCATGGTGAAGGTCAGTCCACTCATAGGCCTCCCCTATTTGATGGGACAAACTACACATATTGGAAAATAAGGACGAGCTTCTATCTTAAGTCTCTAGACTTTGACCTGTGGACTGTCGTCACTGACGGTTACAAAAAGCCCGGCAGGATAGTTGTCGATGGTGACCTCATTGAGAAACCACACGACAAATATTCTGTCGAGGAGAAGAAACAGGCAAGTCTAGATGCTAGGGCTATTAATGCTTTATTCTGTGCTATAGACAGGAATGAGTTCAACAGGGTCTCTACATGCACCACTGCTCATGAAGTATGGAGACTTCTAGAAGTGACGCATGAAGGAACCACACAGGTCAAGGAATCTAAAATAAGCCGTCTCACTCAAGAATACGAAGCCTTCAAGATGAAGCCAAGTGAGACGATCACTCAAATGACCACAAGATTCCTCGACATCATCAATCCTCTATCCTCGCTTGGAAAGCAGTACTCAAACCACGAGAAGATTCGTAAGTTGCTCAGAGGGCTACCAAAGATTTGGAACCCTAAGGTGACAGCCATCATAGAAGGGAACGATCTCACAACAATGTCAATGGAGACCTTGATGGGTAAGCTCATGACTCACGAGCTTGACCTCAAGGACTTCGAAGAGCCTGCTCCGAAGACCAGGGAGATCGTACTCAAAGCTTATCGACGAAGGGCTGATCACGATGAGACCGAAGACGATAACTCGGATGATGAAGACCAAGCTCTCATGGTTCGCAACTTCAGAAAATTTCTTCGCTTCAATCGAAGGAAAAAGGATTCACAAGAAGATGATGAAGAAGAGCCAACCTGTTACGGTTGCAAGAAGACTGGACATGTCCGAAAAGACTGTCCATTCTTGAAGAAGAGCAACCGCTATGAGAAGCCATACAAAAAGAACTCATCAAAGAAATATGCCAACACAGGAATTTGGCATGAAAGTGAAGCGAGTGACTCCGAGGAAGAAAAAGGCTCTCCTCAAGATACAGCAAATGTGTGCCTAATGGCAAATTCCAACAAGGTATCTAACGAAACTCTAGATGACTTCTCTTTTGATGAACTTGGTGATGCTTTCACTGATTTACTCGATGATCACAAAAAGGTCATCGGTAAATACAAACATGCCAAGGACAAAATCAAAAGTCTTGAAGATGAGATACAAAGAATTTCCTTACTTCTTGATAATGTTAGAAACACAACACCCACAAATGACCCTGATGAAGTATCCAAGCTTAAATTAAGCCTACATGATGCTGAAGCACGTATTGAGCAACAAACTCAAGAAATCACTACACTCAACACGTTGCTTGCTGAAGAAAAGAGTAGACACAAGATTTCCATGACTAAGATATATGGCTTAAATATTAAGGTTGATGAACTGCAAGCTGTTTCTAAAAGATTAGAAACCAAATTGGGTAAACTGGTTGTTCAAGCTCAAACCCAATCACATGGGCACAACACCACTCATGCTAGTCAACCACGTCATTCTCATGCAGCACATAACCATGCATTTATATACACAAACTTTCACAAACCACGTGCACGTAAGAATAATTCTCACTCAGTACACAATCATCATGTACAAAGACACAATCAATATCACTCCACACATAGGAATCATCATGCCATGCCATATAGACAAGATCATCATGCAATGCCATATAGACAAGATCATCATATGCCATATAGACAAAATCATCATGCCATGCCATATAGACAATATCAGCATGTCACACATCATAGACAATACCATCATGATATGCCTCATAGACACTATCACCATGCCACTCATTCTATGCATAATCATCATCACCATGCTAACTCTTCACATCATGACCATCCTCATCCTGTTGCTTATAGATATTATTCTCATGCTCCTAGTATAAATAAGAATGCTATCTGTACTTACTGTGGATTACATGGACACATCTCACCACAGTGCAAATTTAGAAGACTTGTAGATAAAAAGATATATACTTGGTTTCCAAAGACTAACTTTTCAGGACCCTCAAGAACTCGGGTACCAAAGGTCACATCTACTTTTGATGTAGGTGGACCTTCCCTCTTCAACTGAAAGTAAGTGGATTCTCGATAGTGGATGCTCGTGACATATGACGGGAGACGTAAATCTTTTTGCATCACTATCGATGAAGAGAGAAGGATATGTATCCTTCGGTAACAATCTCAAAGGGCACATAATAGGTAATGGTATCATTGGTCATCCTCCTTCTCCTGTAATAAAGGATGTCTGCCTAGTGACCGAGTTAAAGCATAACCTGCTCAGCATTAGTCATCTTGCTGATCATGGATATGATATTAACTTTGGACAAAACAGTTGCTACATCTATGATAGGTCAACAGGAGACATTGCTTTTAAAGGGAAAAGAGAGGACAACATCTATATTTTCTATCTTTCTGTAAATACTAACAATGCAGGTAGATGTCTATATGCCCACAAAGACGAACGACTACTTTGGCACCAGCGTCTTGGTCACGCCAACATGGATGCTATATCCAGGCTTTCTACCAAGAAGCTAGTGAGAGGATTGTCTGACATTACATTCAAAAAGGACACGGTATGTGCCGAATGTGAACTAAACAAGGCAACTAAATCCTTATTTCATTCCATCAACTCTGTAAGTACTACTAGACCCTTGCAACTACTTCATATGGATTTATTTGGTCCTAGTAGAATAGCTAGCCTTGGTGGCAAACTTTATGCATTTGTTATTGTTGATGATTTTTCGAGATTCACTTGGGTTTTCTTTCTCGCTAATAAGAGCGATGCTATCTCTGTTTTCAAAGTTTTTGTAAAGAAAGTTCAAAACGAAAAAGGCTACATGATTACTCGAATCCGAAGTGATCATGGAGGCGAATTCGTAAATTATGATTTTGAAAATTTTTGTAATGCAAATGGTTTTGATCATAAATTTTCTTGTCCTAGAACTCCTCAACAAAATGGTGTTGTGGAGCGGAAGAATAGAACTCTCGGCGATATGGCCAGAGTCATGTTGAATAAATTTTTACTTCCGAAATACTTTTGGGCAGAAGCTGTCAGTACAGCATGCCACATTTTGAATAGGGTGCTAATTCGTCCCATTACGAAGAAAACACCCTATGAGCTTTGGTTTGGGAGAACCCCCAATGTTTTTTATTTTAAAGTTTTTGGTTGTAGATGTTTTATCCTTAACACCAAAGACAACTTAGGCAAATTTGATACCAAAGCTGACGATGGTATCTTTCTTGGTTATGCCGCCAAGAGTAAGGGATATAGAGTTTTTAATAAATGCTCACTTATTGTGGAAGAGTCAACAAATGTGACTTTTGATGAAGACAACAGTGCAGTAAGTACTCTTGATGATGACGTTGAGCCATCAACTTCTACTCCAATGAATACTTCGACCGAAACTAATTCTCTGGAGGATTTGCCTAAGAAATTCTCTTTCAAACCTTCTCATCCAGAAAATTTAGTTATAGGAGAAGTTTCACGTGGAGTAACTACTAGATCATCACTAAGAGACTCCGTTGCTAGCACTGCCTTCATTTCACAAGTAGAGCCTAAAAACATTTCTGAAGCTTTTAATGATGAATTTTGGATTTCTGCTATGCAAGAAGAACTCAACCAATTCGAGAGAAGCCAAGTATGGGAACTCGTTCCTAGACCGGTTAATCACTCGATAATTGGTACTAAATGGGTTTTTAAAAACAAAGTAAATGAAGATGGTTCAGTCACACGTAACAAAGCTCGTCTAGTAGCTCAAGGATACAACCAAGAGGAAGGTATCGACTACGATGAGACGTATGCTCCTGTTGCTAGACTAGAATCCATTCGGATGCTTTGTGCTTTTGCTAATTTTCAAAACTTTAAATTATTTCAAATGGATGTGAAAAGTGCTTTCTTGAATGGTTTTATTAAGGAGGAAGTTTATGTGAAACAACCTCCTGGCTTTGAAAATCATAAATTTCTCGACCACGTGTTCAAGCTAAAGAAAGCGCTTTATGGCCTCAAACAAGCCCCCAGAGCTTGGTATGAAAGGCTAAGTAGCTTCTTACTTGAGAAAGGTTTTTCAAAAGGGAAAATTGACACTACACTGTTTATAAAATCTTTTAAAGACACTATTCTGTTGATTCAAATTTATGTTGATGATATCATTTTTGGTTCTACTGATGAAACCCTCTGTCAAGAATTTGCCAAATGTATGCAGACAGAATTTGAGATGAGCATGATGGGAGAGCTCAACTACTTTCTTGGTCTGCAAGTGAAACAAATGGCTAATGGAACTTTCATCTGCCAATCGAAGTATACCAAGGATATGCTGAAGAAGTTCGATCTTGACAACGTCAAACCAATCAGCACACCAATGGCTACTTCAACCAAACTCGAACCAGATGAGAGCGACAAACCCGTTGATCAACGTAAGTATCGAGGTATGATAGGCAGCTTACTCTATTTAACTGCTAGTCGTCCCGATATCATGTTCAGTGTTTGCCTATGTGCTAGATATCAAGCTAATCCTAAGGAATCACACATGACCGCGGTTAAGCGTATCTTTCGATACCTTAAGGGTACGGTTACAGTGGGCCTATGGTATCCCAAGTCAACATCATTTGATCTTATTGGTTATTCCGATGCTGACTTCGCTGGATGCAAGGTCGACCGTAAAAGTACGAGCGGCACGTGTCATTTATTAGGAAAAGCTTTAGTCTCCTGGTTTAGCAAGAAGCAGAACTCTGTCGCACTATCCACAACAGAAGCTGAATACATAGCAGCTGGGCGTTGTTGTGCACAAATTCTGTGGATGAAGCAAACCCTTGAAGACTATAAGTTATCTTTTATGCATATTTCTATATTCTGTGACAATACAAGTGCCATTAATTTGACTAAGAATCCTGTCTGCCACTCACGCACTAAACACATTGAGATCAGACACCACTTTTTGTGTGATCATCAGCAAAATGGCACGATTAACTTAGAATTTATCGACACTGATCATCAGCTAGCAGATTTCTTTACTAAGCCATTATCCGAAGAGCGCTTCAATTTCCTATGTCGTGAACTCAGAATTTTGGATGAAGCAGTTATAAGTTGAGACTCGCCTACGTAAATATCGAGTATATTTTGATTCTTTTACGACAAATTTGGTATGGGTACAAGCCGAAAGGGTCCTTCTGACAACAAGACGTAAAAGCCTAAGCGACACGGTGCACTAGTCCTCAGGACTACCGCTAGCTGGGATCCAGCCCCTGCAGCTAACCCATGGCAAATTTGAAATATTGAATTACAATATATTTCCTTGTTTATTATATGGTTTGTTTCGACTTAATACTGTCTCATTACTACATTCTAAAGTTCATTCTGACTTTTGAGTACCTCTCTATGTACTTCATTGATTTCATCAAACTTTTTTCCTCAACCATCACTTTTCTTCAACACTTAACCAATTTTTTTTCTTTCAGCCTGTTTTCTGTTCTGGACCACTAATCCAGAACTCGGGCCGAACTCTGCCCTTAACAGAGTTCGGGCCGAGTTCGGTCCAATTGTTCCAGCGTCGGGATCTGGCTCTGTCGTTGGATCATTTTAGATCCAATGGTCAATATAGCTTCCGACCAAAGAAAACCCTCTCTTATATTTCGGGTTTTCTTCTCTCTCTTTTACTATTGCCTCCTTCCTCACCTCTCCAAACTCTTTCCTTCAAACCCTAACCCTAATTTTTGATCTAGAGTGCTCCATTACTCCTCAAAATCAAGGGAAAGGAGTTTCTCATCATTCTCTTCCACTGTTTATTGATTATTTGAGGTATCATTCTTGTCTTCTATACTTCACACTATCAAGTTTTTATGGCTCCTCGCTTGTTCAATCGTGGAAAGTGGATTCGAACTGAGAGTGTTTCCTCTTCGGATTCTCTTCCAACGAATGAACAGATCATTGAACAACTTCAACCACCTCATCCATTGTTCAACCCACCTCGTCCTCGAAATCCTTCTACCTATGACAATCGATTATTTGTCTCACTAGATGCCTCAAACAACTGGTTTAGTGACTATCGGAATCGTCAGGTATTCGCAAGACATCCTATTAATTTTTCTATCTTCTCTCAATATGATGCTTTATTTCATGACCTCTGTTTTGATGAGCTTGTCACTACCACTTCTGCTATCTATCGTCATGCTGTCCAAATGTTCTACTGCAACATGACCTTTGATGATCTCCATATTTATTCACGAGTTGCAGGTATCAATATATCTTTTGATGACTTTGACTTAGCCGAATATCTTGATCTTCAAGAGCCCAATTCTTGGGAAAAGCTAGTTGACGCTCGCTCGTTCCGTTTTCCCGACGGAATTTCCCTTGAGAGCTTCAAGGACGATTTGTGTACTCCATACACACGTCCTCGCAAGCTCATGGCTAAATATCTCAACCCATATTTTTCTGATCTTCATTGGATTATCTCTAACATCATTTTACCCAAAATAGGTTCCCATGATTACATCACTTATCTTGAGATATCTGCTCTTTATCATCTTCACTTTGGAATTTCTTTCAATCTTCCACGTACAATGATGGACTGGATGATTCACTGTAGGAAGAAACCACGAGCTCTGGTTTATCCTTTGTACCTTCCTATGATCTTTCGTGCTTTTAACATACCACTTGATATCTGTCCGTTCTTGCCTGCTTCTGCTTTCCTGTCCAAGGCGCGACGTACTCAGGCAGTTGTCGCCTCTCCTGAGGCCTCTGAGCATTCTGATGATGCGGAGTCTTACCCCCTTCCTTTCGGTCAGGATGCACCACCTCCACCTGCCACTCTTGACTCCATCTAGACCATGCTCCGGGATCGTTTCGACTTAGAGGCCGATCGGTGGGCTCAGATGGACTACCGCACTACCCTGCAGATGAGTGCACTCTGCAACTCGCTGCATGATATTCGGTACTCCATGTCCCATCATCCTATTATGGCCATTCCCATGCAGCGGGATCCCGATCGTAAGGGATATCGCATTGATGATCCGTGGGTCATGCGTTACCTGGATCCGGGTGCTGCTCTTGTGGATCCCAGATGTTCAAACTCTCCTGGACCATCTCATGCTCCGTGATGGAGATTGGCTACTATCTGCTGCTGCTGCTGCTGATGATGACATTAGTTGATGCTTTTTCTTTTCTAGTTAGTTAGTTTCAGTTTATGTACTTGGATGCTTTTAAACTCTGGTTGTGTGTTTGACATTTGGTTATGACACTTTATGCTAGTACTTCTTTTGATTATTTCTATACTGTTTCTTCTCTGCTTGGTGTAGTTGTATTACTATTAATTGTCTACTGCAGTTTTCTTTTATTATTCATTTCTCTGCAGTCTATATTGCTAACTGCCAAAAGGGGAAGAACTATGTATATTCTGCCTGGATATATATGGCTGGATATACTTGTTTGGTATCAGATCCTATCTTTTCGTATTTCTGTGCTTGTTTGTGCTTTTTAGGAGATATTATACAGGTTTCATGCACTATTTACGGGGGAGCTATTGCTTCTAGCTCAACACCGTTCACTGATTACGGGGGAGCTATTACATTCTAGCTCGGCATCAAGTATGGGGGAGCTATGTTGCTATAATCAACTGTGTCCAGGTATGAATATTGAATATACATATATTATTTTGTCAATTATCAATATGGGGGAGATTGTTGACACAAAGTCATAGTCAACCAAATATTGACTACATTGACTAAATAATATCTGTATTAATTCAATACGACACACGACGTCTGCATAACAGTTCAAGACAGACGACAGCTCAGTCTCCGGCTCTCAGTGTGTTTTCGAGTCTGTATTTTATATTTTCATTGAGTCTAGACTTGTGTACTCTGAGTCTTGCTGAGCTCTTGACACTTAGTCTACAGCCTACCCAAAATCCCAAGCTCCACTGAACCAAATACTGCCCAAAAATCCCCTTAGAACCACTCTGTGCTCTGGAGACAGAGTTCGGGCCGAACTCTGCCTCCACACAGAGTTCGGGCCGAACTCTGTCCCCTAGAAATCAGGAACCCTAATTTTAGGGTTAGCTGGTTGCTAGTTGTCCAACGGCCAAATTTTTGAATTTTCCTACCCGAATTCTGGCCGAATTCTGCCTATAAAAACACTATAAATAGGGCATGAATTCTCTCATTCCAATCCATCCAATCTTCTTTTCTCTTCTCTCTTATAAGCTCAAGTAAGCCATACCCTTCCCATCTACTAGCCACAAGCCTCCTAAGTGTCGAGTGCTCAGCATCTCTCAGTTAGGATTCTTATGCAAGAGTCGAAGAAGTCGCTTGGACAATTCCAAGCAAATCGCCACTGCGATCATCTGTTAGAAGTTGACGTGCTCTTCTGAAGAAAAGGCACGGGTTGTAAACAACTATTTCACAAATAGTGGATTTAATCCTGAGCTAGAGTTCTCAGGCCTGGACTAGTCCTCCACGAGGGAAACCAGGTTAAAATCGCTGTGCTTGCGTATGCTCTTTTGCTCTTCATTCATTTTCTGCACTTTACTCTGATTATTTATTGTTGGTGAAAGAGTTATTTTTAATTGGCTATTTTTCTATATAAACTCTATTCACCCCCCTCTAGAGTTGCCAAACTGTTCTTCAGGCTTAAACTCAACTTAGATAGAGAAGAGGGGCCTATGAACCAACCCTAATCCTAGAAGGACTAGCATGGCCGGCCAAAACAGGAAACCCCCTCCCTATATAAACAATTGCATTGGTTTTGACACCCCTTTTACAAAACCCTAGTTTCCAACTCTCCAAAACCCTAACTTCTCATCCGACCTCCGTTTCACCTCAAACAAAGTGCGTTGTGATCGTGGAAAGAAGGAGAACTTGCTGGAGCATTGCTAGCAAGGAGTTGGAGGCGTTTGCTCAGTGGAAACTGGTCGTCTCAATGTTCGAGGAGTCAGTTTCATTGAGATTTCAACTCTCAATAGGTAAACACCTAAACACTATAGTTTTTCCTGATTTTTCTTTATGGTAGCATGCATCTAGGTACCCTTGACCCACCCATGTAGTTTGGTAAAATTTTGTGTCTGTTTGATAGGCGTGTCGGACACGTATCGGATTAGGGTTTTAGGTGTTCGATAGAATTACCCAAAGAATTGAAAGTTATTTTTTACTCGAATCTTTTTACATATTCTGTTAGCCCTAGATGTAGGGATTCCTAAACCCTAGTTTTGCGCACGATTTGACACGTATCCGTGTCCAAAAGTGGACACGCACGTGCTGCACGAGGACTGTGCGCGTGTCCTACTGCTGCTGTGTCCGATCTTGCTGGACACAGCAACTCGACACGTAATTTTTGGGTTGTGGGTAGGGGCAATGTCTGTCGTGATGCCCCACAAATTTGGTTAGGTTTCGTGAAGAGTCGAGAGAGAAATCGACACGGCACGGGTTTTGCACTGTCGTACGCGCGCCCAGTTTTGGCGTCGGATACGCGTGTCGTGCGACTTGGACACGCGTCGTGTGGCCAGTGCAGACATGTGGGCTAGTAGCCCTACATGTGGGCTACATGTGAGAGCGACTACGTGTCGTAGTTTGTTCTGTGTCGGGCCCTAGGTAGCGTAACACACGTGCACGAGGACTGGGTTCCAGTTCTGATACTCGCGTATCTTGGACACTTCGTGTCCTGTTCCTTGGACACAACTGCACCCGATTGCATGTTCATATACACGAGACACTTTACCAACCATTAGTTTCGAATATCATTAGATTTTCGAATGGTTTTTAGGTCATGTTAGAGATTGGGTTGAGTATCGGGTTTAAGTTCTAGTTTTTTTCCTGTTTCAGTAATTGTTCTGATTTCCATCAAAATTTTGAATGTGAAGCCTGTGTAAATCAACCTGTAGATCCTATATAACCCTATCTAGGAGATACCTACTAGTTGCATGGTAGAGAGGGTTGTGTTCGAGTTGGGTTATATGAACACATATGTTGAGAAGTTCAGGCTATTTCTGTTGATTTTAGTTGAGACTTTGAGTAGAGAGTTAGTTAATGATTGTTATCCTAATTGTTGACCTATTATTTGATCCCAGTTGGGTTAAAGTGAATAACAGGAAAACCGGTAGATTAGAATCTGAATCAAAATTCGAGTTAGGATGTGGGATGAGTTGGTATCGGGTAGTATCAGAAATCAGGAATTTTAGTTCCTGGGTTTCGGATCTTCTTCTTAACTTGATTAGATGCCAATCCAGTTTACTTATTAGTTGAGAGTGGTTAAGGCCAAGTTTAGCTTAGTTGATTAGTTAAGAATTGTTGTTGAAGTTGAAGTAGGAATTTAGTTTTGAGATGTATATATGTATGTGTGTTGTGTGTTGAGGGAAGTTAGAGTAAAGAGAGGAGTTGCAGCAGCAGCTATTTTAGCTAGCAGCAGCACAGCTGCAGTAGCAAGGCTTTGGCCTAGTGCATGTACTAAGTGCTAATGCTTGAGAGGGTGTATTTTAATTGGAGTTAAGGGATATTGAAGGTATTGAGATAGGTAATACTTATTTTAGCAGTTAAGTATGTAAGGTAGGGCAATAGTATATATATACATAGGGATATGATTAGGTTCATGACTTGGAACCTAGGATAACCTCAACCTTAACCCCAAAAGCAACATTACATCTAGTATTGACCCAAAAACTTGACAAATAGGTTAGTGATCTAGGATTGGCCTAAAATTTGACCTATAGGCTAGTTGACCTAACTTTGACCTAGTTTGACTAGTCTGGTTGACCAAAGTTGATCTAAGGTTGACTTTGACTTAGATTGACCCAAATCATGTAGAATTTGCATTGAAGGTTTTCCTTATGATATTTAGACTGTATTATGACATGTGGTTGTTTTAAATAGGATCTTATTACTCTAGTCCCGTCACTTTTCATCATCAACAGTTCGGATTGCCAGGCGAGTACATTCTCTGAGCTTTTCATACTTCTTTGGATATGTACTCTTGTTATAGACTAGTATACTTGATGCTGACACGATGTTCACACGGATTAGTACCCTCTGGATCTTTTTATGCGATGTTATCCCCTCGGATACATCGAGTATGTCATGTTCATGTACTTTATCTTGGTCATCATGTACTCCATGTATTCATATTTATCCATGTGCACTCATATGTTATTCATGTACACTCATGACCATTTGAGTTCCATGTATACAGTAGTTGTTATCCATGTGCAATAACATAACATGCTTTGATCCTTGTGTATTGGTTGGGGGCAGGGAGAGTATAGTTGGTTATGTGATCATTATCCCCAGTAGGTATCCATGTGCATTCTATAGCTGTATCCATGTGCAACCCAAGCTGTTTACATAACCAATTCATGCTCTGATTCACGTAGAAGGTTACATTCTTTATTTATCATATTATATCTCAGCTTATATCTTCTTTCTTGTTGATTTCTCTTTATAGCGACTCATGTATAGTTTTCTATAGCTTGCTTTATATGTCCATTCCTGATATGAACTATTGTGAGAGATATGTGCTCGTTTCGTCCTGACTGGGCATGTTGAAAATTTTACAGGTGATGATGAGGAGTACTGTCCTACTTATTATAGCATTGGCTTAGATGACACTGTCGACGTGGACCCACAGGAGGATCCCACAGTCGCTGAGGACTTGCCCATAGTCTAGCTGAGACTTAGTACTTTATTTTGTATTTCTGTTTGAGACTTTATGAGTTGTATTTGAGATTTATTCTGGTGGTTTACACCTAGACTTTTATTGTGACTCTCTTGGGATTCTTCTTCTATTTCCATCTTAGTATTGTGATTGAGTTACGTATTATTTTACTCTCTATTCATAGCTTATTTAGACTGTGTTAGATATGGTGACTCAGGACAGCGTTCTATCGCCGACACTGCGGCATAGGCTGGGCGTTCGTCACTTCTCGTGCCCTTATACTGGGTGCGGGTCGTGACACCTTGCGCAGTAGAAACGTGCATGCTTTATCGAGTATTTACGTAGGCGACGCCTATGACTTTGGCTAACTCCTCGTTTGTGTCGAATACCAACTTTTCCTTCTCCAAAGCCGCGGGACGAAGGATCGAGTGTCATTTTCAAAGCACGCTGAGCACGAACTCTAATCAGACCGTGGGACGTTTTCCATGTTCTAAACTCGATTCGATCCGTCGGGATAATTCCCTTTAGCTATGTGGATTTGTCTCTTTTATTATTAAGCCTACTTGTGCAACTTGAAAACACTCGATTTATTATGTGAAGGCAAAGATGAGGCAAGTTCACCGAAACTATCCTACCTGAGCGATGTCTTCGAGTCGCCGTTGTAAGGCCAAGTCCGAACGCCGTCGGCGTTTCGATTCCTCCGATTGACTTCGCGGGACGAGGCACTACAACATACACCACTCAGAACAAGTCTCATCCTTGAGACTTTCCTGAAGGCTAACCATCCTACCATTTCTATGGCCAAGACTTAATCGTACCCACTCCGCCTACGCATTTTTTCGATTCTGAGCCATATGTCACGCCCGTGCTTATCGCTAACTTAGTCGTAAGGCACACCAACCGATCAACCAACATTCGAACTCGTCTCAATTCAATGATCGCGTTACCGTCAACATTTCTTCGAAACTTACAATTTCAAAATCTTCGACACTTTCCCGTTCCTCAACTCTCACTTGATTCAACGTATCACTTAGTTGGATCGTACACATATTTTAGGCGTCCCCAAAATACATACATTTCATCCAAGCCTCGTGATAGAGAATCCGCCATCACCACTCGAGTCGGATCGTGCACATATTCGGGCGTCCCTGATATACGTGCATGTCAACCAAGCCTCATGAGTGGTGCCTCCACTATTTCCTATCGTTTCGCACTCGGACGTCTTTCGAACCGCTAGGCTATGTCTCTCGTCAGCACTGGAATTATAGTTTCCAAACAACAATATTTCAATACTGACCCCATCCTAAGGTCAAACCAAATCGATGGTATGGGTTTTTCTACCCAAGCTCGCATCACTCCGATTTCTAAACATCAAGCATCGATTTCCTACACACATCCTAATATTCGACGCACGGGGTACGAGTCGTTCGGTAAAGCCATCCTACGATAACTCACGTTTTAACCAATTTTACGTCATATCAATATCGTTCGTTCATCAAGCCGTTTTGCATAGTTTCTCTCTTCGAACACGTTCAACATTAGTTCCCCTATCATTCATTCTCAAATCAAGCACGCTATGACACAATTCATCTCTAAACCGTAATTTACATTTCACGTTTTCGAAATCATCTATTCTAATTCACGTAATCGATCACAAGGTCGTCCGACTTAACAATATGTTGTGCTCCGATCTCACGCGAGTCCGATTATCCATGGTTGGCATGAAATCACCATGCACGCTTCCGCGAGATAATCATTCTCATCGAGACATAACTCTTATTTTGTGTCTAGACTAATTCATTCTCGATGCGCGGATTGGACCTACTCAATCCTCAAGTTTTATTCAGTCATCAATCACAAGTCCTAACATTCTCGAGTTCTCCTTCGCATCAAGCCAACAAGTCGAGACAATCAAAGTTGCCGCGTCCTAATTTTCCAAGTTCGATCATTCCCACGACATGAATCACCATGTCAGCGCTCACGCGGAACGATCGCCCCAAATCCGACGCAATGCATGTGCGAGGCTGGAGTCATGCTCGTACAAGACAAGAATGTCGACACTGTGGTTATCCGCGTAATTATCAAGATACGATCACTTTCATCCAACATTCGTCTCAACCAAAGTCCTAAGTACCGCATCCATTTTGAACGATAACACTTACACGATCGTCATTCACCGTGTCAGATTACCTCCGAGTTATCGTATATCGTCTTTGATACGCCTCAATATCATCGACGATATACGTAACCTGATGATCTTCGTTTGCAACAAATTCTGAGTCGTACGAATGATGCTATCGTCCGACTGGATAATCTCCTCGACATTCAAATTCAATTTCGATCATTACCTCTCGAATCGTTCACAACATCAATTTCGACAAATCTAAATTCACGTATCGTTCATCCGTCTATCTTAAGTCATCGACCAACGTATTTTCTCAATTAGTAATATTCCTTGCTAACTCAATCATCGAACGACATCCATTCCAATCCTCAGAGTCATTCACGTAACTTTAAAATCGAACATTTCATGTACGCTATCTACCTATCGTGCTAACTTTTTGTATATGATCCGTATCGATTTCCTCGATTCGATTTCACCTACTCAATCGTTTTCGCATTTCATACTCGTGCAATCCTTAATCTTTCGCTCGAATGATTCCAAGACGGACCATACACCACTCGGGATTCGAGTCATCCAATCTAGTCCAAATCACGTTCGCGTTATTCGCTAAGACATGTTTCGGATTCGTTCGACGAATCCCTAGCGTAATCGTTCACGTCGCATCGACGTACTAAGTCATTCGCACTATTCCTCAAAATCTAAAACAATCTTCTGTGTACGCATAAGCGTTAGTCCAATAGCGCTTCTATCGATATACACTCTAAGTGTATATCTCCGTTCCCGACCGAGCGATACTTAATATTGCTCGTGACTTGTTTGCACCAAATGGTCGAGGTGCGCGATAATCGGCACAACTTAGCCAAAGGCTGTGTGCGTAACCATCCCGTTCGAACTATACTTCGGTCTCGTGTGCTCGTTCGCTATTGTTAGCGTAAGGTCGTTCAAGCACGCAACACGTTTGCTAACTTTTAGCACGTGTCTTCTATCAACTCAAGGTCGGCACCGTTCGGTCCAAAGGCCATCGCCTATCGATGCGTTCGATTGAACGCTTGTACGAGCTTTTGAAAATATTAGACTTATTGTATGAACATCCCGTGGGACAATGGAGAGAGAGTGCACCAACGATATCAACTTTGCGGAAGGAACATTCAGAGTTCACGAAAACATCAGAGTTAAAGAATTCAATCGATAGTCCAAGGACGTAAAGCCGTGCTCTGATACCATTATGTCACGCCCCGCTCCCGTAGGAGCGATCGTCCTTGCTAAGGCGTGATGCCGGACGAGCCTAGATTGCGCTCGTGCAAGGCGGATTCCATAACGGCCGATTACAGCGGCTGCGACGGGGTCGTCGCACAGAAGTCCCAAACAGAGACATTGAATACTAGCAGCGAAAGTTAAGAACAAAACACAAGTCATTCAAAAGAAGCTCTTTATTAATATCGAAACAACGGTTACATTGGGGGCGCAAGGCCGAGATTACAATTACTCAAATTCACTCGTCTTACGTTACAAATCACTCTGCTCTCTCTCATCTCTCAATACTTGTCTCGAGCCAGCGGATGCTTCGGATAGGCGATGTCCATACATTATGTCCCGTATAAGTCTTCGATTCCATGCAGCCGCATGCTTCGAATCGCCAAGGAACTCTGTGCCTCGACGCATCCAAGCGAGCTCCGCGCCACGAGCTTCTACCTGTGCCTGCACATGGAAACTGTATGGGTGTCAGTACTCAACTGTACTGGTGGAGTGAGCTCCTCGCCCACCCATACAAAACCGATACGTTTATTTTACTTTGTGCGATACAAGCCCCTTTACGATTGTCTTTCTAGTCTTGTCTTAGGATCGATTTTAGGACTGACGCCTTGGTCTATTTTGTGTCTTTTAGACCGTTACCGTGCCTTGCACTAATAGTGTACTCATACTTTACCGCTAGACCTTTTCGTTCCAATAATGTCAACTTATCGCCTCGTGCTTGCCTTTCGTGCCATACTCTAGGACGTAACGACTCGATCGTGCAATGAACTCGATTCGTGCTTCAGTATCACCGAGGCAGTACCTCCTCGCTTAGTCTTGCCTATACTCGTGTTGTGACAACGCGGCCGTGCCTCACATCTCGAGGTCGTGCCCAGAAACTCAACATGACTTAACTAAACTTGCCCTACGCCCCTTCTCGACTTAACTCGTAACGACTAACCCGACTTGTGGAACCGATGTTGGGAACTCAAGCATGACGCCTTATTTTATGCCGAAGCACGTGTCTTTACGTATAGCCGAATCATAACTTTATAATACTTTGGGTACAACCGAGCACACATTTCACCATTCAACGCAAACCGTGCTTACACTTCCTTTGTTATGATCGACACCGTGCATGCGAATTTGCCGCTTAGCACGCCAATTATCTATATGAAAGACCACTGGCATGACAAGCCATCGCAGACATAGCTCGGGTAGGCGGTGGGTCCTTCAACGCAGGTAGCGAGCCCCATTGAAAGCCCCCGACTACCCATGTAATAAAAGCATGCGCTGCTATAACGTCTACCCCCTAGGATGACTGGGCCCAGTGCCCCGACGTATAACCAGTCTAGGCAGAAATCCTTGTCGACAAGGTGTCTAATGACCACGCACCTACGAGACATCTAGACTCACGTAAATGCATGGCCTATTTGTTGGTACGACTGGAACTATACTTAGCAAATCGTGCTATGAACCACACTTTGCATAACGTGCATTGGGACCGAGAGACTCCCAACCGAGGGACCGCCTCATACTCTTTAACGTGGATAGGAATGCGAGACTCCCAACCGAGGGACCACCTCATACTCCTTAACGTGGATAGGAACGCGAGACTCCCAACCGAGGGACCGCCTCGAACATCATAACGCGGATAGGAACGTGAGACTCCCAACCGAGGGACCGCCTCGAACATCTTAACGCGGATAGGAACGCGAGACTCCCAACCGAGGGACCGCCTCGAACTTCTTTAAACTCGAGGGAACGACTACTACATAGCCTTCTAACTTAACTTGAACAAAACGTGTTCCTTAAGTGCCATAGACCGTGGCTAACTTTACATCGTGCCAACCGTGGCTCATGCCCTTTTAACTGACTTACGTACTACACGACGCTATCACCCAAATTATACGTTATATGACGGCCCTTGAGATCGTGGGACTATTTAACTTGACAACCGCAGAAAGAACGGGACGACACTTGGAATAACTTAGGTCGATCGACATAACTTTGCCTAACTTACTCAAGCCTACAACTTAATCCGAGGGACGAGCCAAGGCTATGGCAAGCCTTGCGCAGTGGAAACGTGCATGCTTTATTGAGCATTTACGTGGGCGACGCCTATGACTTAGGCTAACTCCTCGTTTGTGTCGAATACCAATTTTTCCTTCTCCCAAGCCGCGGGACGAAGGATCGAGTATCATTTTCAAAGCACGCTGAGCACCAACTCTAATCAGACAGTGGGACGTTTTCCATGTTCTAAACTCGATTCGATCCGTCGGGATAATTCTCTTTAGCTATGTTGATTCATCTCTTTTATTATTAAGCCTACTTGTACAAGTTGAAAACACTCGATTTATTATGTGAAGGCAAAGATGAGGCAAATTCACCGAAACTACCCCACCTGAACGATGTCTTCGAGTCGCCGTTGTAAGGCCAAGTCCGAACGCCGTCGACGTTTCGATCCCTCCGATTGACTTCGCGGGACGGGGCACTACACACAAGGAAGACAAAACACCACTCTCTTTTCTGTTGGCCCATTCCATGGTCACACTCGATTTTGATAACCAACATACACTTTAGTCAATACACAAAATATAGAAAATGCTGCTAATCATTTCAGGATTTATGAAATCTTATTCAACGGACAATGTACCGCATCAATCAAAGCGTCAACATCATCAGATATTCTGAAGACTCAGTTCTCATTTTTATTCTGTATTTTATATTTTATTGAGTCTAGGAATTACTTTGTAAAATCAATTTTGGTAATACTGGCTTAGGGTTAAAACTGTCCTCATTTCAAAAGCCTACTTTTACCATTCGTATTTTTGGTTACAAATATTTCAAAAACATATTTCAAAAATAGTCTTTTCAAATGATTTTACAAATAACCAAAAACATGTTTGAAAACTGTTTTTACAAAAGAATTTCAAATATCTCCTGACAGAACTCCTAGCCGAGTTCGGCCCGAGTTCGGTCCGAACTCTAACCGAGTTCGGTCAGTTTGTATTCAAACTTCTGTTGCCTCCAAATCAGCGAGCAACGTCTCTTTGCGAGATATTTGCACCCGAACTCTGCCCGAGTTCTGTCCGAGTTCGGTTGGTGAAAACACCTATAAATAGAGAAGAACTTTTCATTCCAAATCATCAATTCATTCTTCATCTTCTCTTCTCTACTACTCAAGTGTTTTCAAAACGATCTAAGATTTTCAAATCTCACCTACACATCTCTTAGCCAAAAGCCAGTACTATCAGAGTTGATTTAGAGTCTTTTGGTTACTCAAGAGTTGTAAAGAGGTCGTTCAAGTTTCAACAACTTTTCTGTTGTGGAGCTGGTCGTGCGCTCGTCACCAAGCACGGTGTTGTGAAGCTGGTCGTGCGCTTGTCACCAAGCACGGTGTTGTAAGAGATTACAAGCTCTCAGTTAAAGCTTGTGCCATAGTGGATTAATATCGAGCAAGAGTACTCGAGACTGGATTAGTCCTCTCAGAGGGATACCAGTATACATCGCTGTGTCACTGAGTTTGAATTCTCTATCTTTATTTACTGTCTCTTACATATCTGCCATAGTTTAATTTTAATTGGTGATTATATTCCGCTGCACACACGCACTCTATTCACCCCCCCTCTAGAGGTGCTCAACGATCCTACATTTTCTGCGTACTCGATTGTTGCATGACAAGCGCCCAACCAATCCATGTCCAGGATTATGTCGTGCTCTTTGATGTCTAGTACGACGGCTTCCAAGGATATATTTCTTCCTCCGATACAAATATGGCCATTTCTACAAATGAAGTTCACAGGCATATCGACTCCCGATGGAATGCTAACGCTAATTTTCATATCTAGTGATTGCATGGTTATTTTATTTCCTTTCGCACAATCAGCAGATATAAAACTATACATTGCACTTGTAACACCCAGTTTTTGAAATGAGGGTATTTTTGAAATTTTGTATTTATAATTATTTATTATTTTCATTTAAATTATTATTTGATTTTTGGTGATTTTAAAATCATTTTAAACTATTTTTAGTTATGACTTGTAGTTTGGAGTTAACTAGTGTAACCTTAGAGACTTCTTGACCTAGAGCCTAGCCATGTGATTGTTATTAATTAGTGTATCTTAGCCTAGAGGGTATTTTGGTCATTTTAGGATTTATTAGAATTTTTAGGAATTTTTAGGAATTGTTTTGGAATTATTTGACTAAGGGTTGACTTGGTTGATTTTGACTAGTGTTGACTTTGATGACTAGCCTAGAAGCTAACCCTAGTTGTGATAGCCTTGGTTAGGTTAAGTAATCTTAGTCCAACTTAGGTTAACCCATGATTTAGTCCATTAGACTCAAGTAAGAATAGAGTGGGTTAAGTCATAAGTCATGACTTATGGTTTTGAGACCAATAGAAATGAACATAGCCTTAGCTCATGTAACTTGGCCCAAAGCCCATAGCCCATCACTAAACCCTAACCCACTATGGCCAGCCAACATAGGGATCCCAACCCTGTAAATAGTCTCTTCCATTTAGGGCTAGCCTCTTTAGAAAGAAATCCCAAGTTGGAAGAAGAGGTAAATCCCCAACTTCTAAAATCCCTAGAAAATCCATTTTAAATCCTTTTCTCCCCAAACCAATTGCAATAGGTTCTAATTTAGGTATTCTTGCTGTTGTGAAAGTTTATTTCCAGCCTTGGGACAATTTGGTGGAGTTTGGACATCAAGAAGAACACCTCTCTTTGGAGCTTTTTGGGGCTTTTGACACCTATAGGTAAATTACTAAAACTCTATTATAGTTGCTAATATTTTTGCATGGAGACCTAGATCTAGGTGTCCCCTAGCTAACCCCCAAGTTTGGTAGGAAACCGTGTCCGATTCGTGTCCCAATTGGACACGAATCCATGCTAGGCAGTAGGTGTTTGTGGAAATGCCACAAAGAATATTTTTGTCTTATTTTTGAATTCTTTTTGAACATGATTGTAGATCTAGGTGTATATTTTAATTCTTGTGAAGTGTCCATGGTGTTTTAGTGTCTGTGTCGGGTGCACGAAGGGTCGGACACGCTCGCACGCGCGGTTGGGGCTTCCCCTGCTACTCGGGTTGGATTACACTCTGGACACGGCGATTCGGGACACGCCACTTGACACGTGGGTGGGGGCAGTGTCTGACACGGCCCTTCCCAAGTCTCGCGTGTCCCTGTGCCGTGTCGAGCGAGCACGAGCTCGTGCACTGGTCGCTCGAGCTGCTGCGCGCGAGTTTCAGTCCCCTCTGATACGGGCTGTTAGTGTGGACACGGCGACACGGTGTCACATTGCAGGCTGACAAAGACCTAGGGTGACCCTAGGCGACCACCCCTGTGCGAGCACGAGCCTCGAGTCGCACTGTGTCGCGTGCACGACACGCATGCACGCGTGCACGATGCAGTGCTATTCCTGTTCACTGTAGGTGTTTGATTAGTGTTCTTAGGCTTGGACACGCGCTGTGTCGCATCGTGATGGACACGAATTGGACCATAAGACACGGGCACATGTTTATCTTCATTTACCAACCAAGAAACTTGCATTTTAATTCCTTTTGAAAGATCCTTTTCAAATACCCTAAAATCTGAACTGTGTATAATTACACTGTATTTTTTAGTTTTTGCAATTTGATTTTGGGCAGCTAATCAACCTATTTTAAAACTGTTTTGGCATGGTTTGAAACCCTATTGCTATACTCATACATGTTTCCTAAGTGTGGGTCGAGTTTGAAACGATTTGGTGTTAGTTTGACATTGTTTGGGTTCTTTTAGTATAGACTGAAATATAATTTTGAAATATGATATTAGTAAACTGATTTTTACCTTTACTTGAATTTTGAGTTTGGGGATAGTGATAGGAACTGAACTGAGTTAGTTTCCCTTCCTTTCAGTTTTTTATTCCCCTTTCTTTTGTTCCCTTCAAACTAAGTTTAGTTGTAAATGGTAATGTGGTAGGGTAAAAGGAAATTCTGAAACTGTTTTTGAAGTGAAGAAATTGAGTTGATTTTTAATCCAAAACTGAGAATGTGGTTATAAGTTTTGATGTTGGTCAATATTAGACTGAATGGTAATTAGTTAGTTAGGTTTTCATGTTTAAGTGTACATTGGAATCTGATTTCTCTCACATTGTTTCACCCTATCACTCTATGTACACTATGACACTTTGCACTCTCCATACATTCACATGCATTCACTCCTTGACACACAAAACTGAAAACACCCTACTGCCTACTATAAACACATGACACACACAGCCCACTTGCCACTTTTGCTTCACTTCACTTCTTCACAATGACACCCTTTCACTTTGACACTATAACATCCTTCACATTGACATTGACACTGTTTGAACTAGAATTAGAATTTAAAACTGAGATTGTCACATGTTTTAATGTTAGTTAGGCAATTGAAAATCTGAAAACTGAGAATAGTAGGCTGAATGGTTAATAATGATATGGACATTGTGTAACTTAGGCAAAAATTTGAAGTTTGATAATGATGATGATGTTAATGTAGGATATAAAAACTGAAACTGAAATAGAATGCTTTCCTTTCCCTCTTTACACTGTTAACAGTTAACTAATGACCCCCTTTGCCATGTGACTATCATTCACACACACACACACACACACTCTACACTATGTGATACACACACCACTCTAACACCCCCTTGCCATGATTCCCTCACCCCTTCACCTATACACTTGCCATGTACCCATGACACTTAACCCTCACTTCACTTGCTATGTCCACATGACACACACACACTCACTTGCCTATGCACTTTCACTTCTCCACTTTGTACACATGCACACATTTTCCCTTTCACTCTCTTCACTCTCTAACCCTCTATGTATCTATTGTATACATATATATATATAAGCTCATATAAGTTGTACCATATAGATAGTAATGTAATGCATATGGCTTGGTAGTATATATATATGATATGATAAGTGATATGTATATAGTTAACTATCCTATATATATAATCATGTATGTGTTGTGACTTGGATTTGAGTTATGGTTTTAGATTAGGTTTAGAATGACTTGTGTAGCCTTAGTTAGACTAAAATAGACTAGTATAGGCTAGTGTAGCCTTGTTAGACCTAGTTGGCTAATTTGACCATAGTTGACCTAGGGTTGACTTCTTGGTTGACCAGGGTTGACCAAGAATTGACTTTGACCTAGATTGACCTAGAAATCATGTAGATGCATTGTAGAGCTTTATTATTCCATTTTAGACTTGTTGTGACTAGCGCTATTCTGAATAGGAGCCAGACACCACTCCTCAGGCAGTACATTTCCTCGGGACATTCAGTTATCAGGCGAGTACATTCTCTGATCATTTCATAACTTGCTTAGAATTATATTCCTGCTCTAGTTTACCTTATTTGATGTTGTCACGACATTATCACGGATTGATACTATATGGATCCTTGCTTGAGATGTTATTTCCCTCGGGAGCATCGGATACATTGTGCCATGTGTTTCATGTACATCGTGTATTCCTCGCTCTCATGTTATCCATGTTTATCATGTGCTTCATGCTCGTTCGTGCTTGCTCGTGTACTCTCATGTGCTACCATGATCGGTCGTGTTTCCCATGAATCTCATGTATAACCTATACTTCATGTGCACCCTTAGTGGGCCTTCGTGTGGAATTCATGTGCACTCAGTTCTCTGAGCCTCGTGAATACTTCATGTATACCCATCTATGGGCTTCATGTGAAAACCATGTGCGTAACATAACCTGTCTGGATCCTTGTGTATTGATTGGGGCTTGGGGGAGTATAAATAGTCATGTGAACAATTCCAAAGTAGAATAGCCATGTACACCTTTTTAGTATAGCTATGTGCAAATCAAGCCGTTTACATGTCGACTTTGTACTCTAAATCACTAGTCACTGGTAGCTCTCTACTTATAGTAGATATTTCTATTACAGTTCTCTTCCTGTTACATCATGTATTTCCTTTCAGTTTCATGTATTGTACTCTCTTGCACGTTTATATTTTCTAACCTGTTATGATCTGCGTGAGATGTATTGTGCTCGCTCCCGTTCTGACTGGACCTGTTGAAAATTTTACAGAGGATGATGAGGAACCCTGCACCCCTTAACACTCGCGACCTGGACCCCTGGGGAGGTTCAGGCAGCTGCTGAGGATGGCACCCTTGCATAGTATAGTTAGCTTAGTCTGTTCTTCTTTTCATGTTTAGTTGTTGTCTTATTTCCAGAGTTGTATATTTTAGTAGATATTGAGACTAGTAGATGTTGAGACTTGTATTTCATTTGAGTTGCACCTCAGTTGAGGATTTCTTATCTATTTCATCGTACTACATTCTACCTTAGATTGTGATTGAGTTGTACCTCTGTGTTGGCCTCCTTATGGAGAGTATTCATATTATGCTATTTATAGTTCATGACCTAGAACAACGTTCTACCGCCGACACTGCGGCGTAGGCTGGGCGTTGTTACGTTCTTGTACCCTCACAGTGGGTGCGGGTCGTGACAGCACCCAAATCGAATAGAACCCGCGCAGGTATATTTTTATAGAGTAATATACCTGTTACAAAAGTATCGGATGCGAACGCCTTGTCCCGAGTTAATGCATAGACTCGTCTTGTAGTGTAGGCGCTTTATACTGATTCAGAACATTCCTTCGTGGGTTGTGTTAATTCGGAACATTTTTCGGATAATGTGCAGCTATATGGCCTATCTCGCCACGCTTGTAGCAAGTTCTCGTGATGCAATCGGTTGTCCGGTACCCACGCCTACTGCATCTGTTATAGTGATGTCCGCCATGGCCCCTGTTATCAAATGTGTTCGGACATTTTGATACTCCCGATCCCCCGACATCGTTAGGACGCTTGTTAAAGTTGTTATGGATGATAGGCACGGCTCTTTGCGACATACGGCCAAAGATACACTTACTATCGAGAGCGACATCGTAGGATTCGTGGTAGGTTCGACATCTTTGATTCGTGACGTCCCTTCGCAGTTTGTCATTTATGCCTTGTTGAAAATGTTCGCACCAAGCTTCCTTGTTGGGCAGAAAGGTACCGGCAAACTGCGCGAGTTTTGAGAAGTTCGAGTCATAATCATCAACTGTCATATTCCCCTGTCGTAACATCATGAACTCGTCTTTTTTTTTTACAACGGACGGCGCGAGGAACGTACTGCTCAAGAAATGCTTCCTTGAACATTTTTCAGGAAATCATGGTGTCGATATCAGCTTCATAGATTTCCTGTTTCTTCGCTGCCCACCAGTCGTATGCTCTCAGTTGTAGCTGTAACTCCGCACATGTTACCCTTTGGGATCCTTCAATGCTAAGCAAATTAAATAAGTCCTCAATATCCGTAAGCCACCCCACTATCACATCAGGCTCTGCTCGGCCATTGAATTTAGGTGGGTTCATTTATGGAACTCCTTTGCTTTGAACAAGGAAGAAGTGTTTATCATTTGCGGTTGAACTTCTTCCTCGACTTCATCTTGAACATTTTGCCTCTCTTCGGATACCACGACCGTTGCTTTGGTATTGTCCACCATCTTGCTTACGATCTACGTTAGGTCGTCCATTTGCTTCTGCTGCACACCAAATTAGGCTTTGATTTGCATCTGAAGCTGTTGTTGCTGCAGCTCCATCAACTGCAGCATTTTCTCCATCGTAGTCTCACTAGGGCTAGCACCCTTTGAACTCGACGAACTATCCACGGCGTTGGTTGTTGAGCCGGGATTGTTTTTATTTTTCTTTGTCATTACTACAAACAAAGTAAATCCGTTAGCATTTTTACAAAATATCTACGGGCTTATATGTATGAAACTTTTATTTCACTCAGCATGTCGACAAGCATGCAATCGAGTAATCGCAACCAACATTCCAAATAAAACATTTTTTGAAAATTCGAGAAAACATAACTAAGCTCTGATACAAATTTGTCACGCCCCGATTCAAATAAACCGTTCATCCCCGTTAGTATTATGCCGAATCGATCGTCCTCGCTAAGGCGTGATGCCGTACGAATCTGGATTTGCACTCGTGCTGAATCGATCGTCCTCGCTAAGGCGTGATGCTGTACGAGTCTGGAATTGCACTCGTACTAGGCAAGAACGTTACGTTTGATCGTTATATTGAAACACCAAGTTGAAACTTCACAAATGACATCAGAATTGAACACACAGTTTAGGAAGATAGAAATATGCTTTTCATTCATAGCTTGTAACAAAGTGCAAGTCATAATATTATACGGGATGCCATTGTGGCTACATTGATTGAAACATAAGAAATATACTCGACAAGCTACATGAACTAACAATTGTCGATCCATACATTCGCCCTTTTATACATAAGCCTTCGATGAATTGGCTTCAAAAATACTTCAGAATAGGAAGAGCTTCAAAACGTCTCTCCAAAATTCAGCTTCAGTCTAGAGCCCCCGCAGCACCTGGGGAGTTGGGGGAGGGGGTTAGAACACTTGCTAAGTGGACGGGATGAACCCACTTGTCCAAACCGACTCTGATTGTTCAGGTAGGCATGCTTTATAGTTTTCTTTCTATTTAGAACTAAATGAATTCAGTTCATATCGATAGCCATCTTTGAAGTAATAAAGCATACAGTAAAACATAACGATTTATCACAATTCTTACCACGACCGTGCTCGTCCCTGCATAAAAACATAGATAATATCTACTACCTACATAAGACAATAGGTAAGCATGCTACTATCTTATATGTGCGGTCACTGGTGTTACACACCACTTGGGACTATCTCAACGGCATTTTGGCCCGTTCAATCTAGGTTGCAAGTCTGACTGACGGTCTCGTAATGCATCAGTACCGAAGCACGATTATTTATTCTCCTAGGTAGATTCCATATCAATGTCCCGGATATCGATTCGAGGAAAATCAAACTTGTGCACAAGCTGTCCATGACCATGCCAACGCGTGAACAGTTTAATATATGCAAACAGATTTGTATAGCGCGGACAGTATTGAACGATATTATCATTTCTTCCAACTCATGCAACGATTCATTTTTCCCAAAGCCGTACTTCAGATTTAGTGTCCCGTAGGCACCAAATTGCCCGAGGCATCATAAGCCACAATCTACGTTTCATATTATTTTGCAGCACGTGAAATAATCTATCTTTTTCTAGAACCTTAAACTTTCTCGTTTTGGTGTGAAACTTATATTTTCAGAGTAGATTACTCTAAATCGATACAGTTTTTTTCGAGTTCTTGATCTAAGTGGATTGGCATGCATTTAACTTGGCATCGTCAATTTGAATAAGTTTGAGGCAAAGGAATTTTGTTTGCGGGACAGAGTAGAAAATAAGGAGCCGAACCACCCACCAAGTATTCGATCGTGCCGATAGTCGAAGCGCTTCGCAACGTTCAAGCTTCCGTTACACGAGCTTCTACAATGGCAACAAAATTAGTCAGAATTCTTTCTTTAATCCTTCGTTTCAAAATTTGTAGAATACATTCAGAAAACGATGCGAAAACACATTCATCAAAACCAAACGACGAAAGCTCCAAGAAAACCATACAGCAGTCCGGTTTTGTTGAAGGGACTCTTATATAGAGCTCACTCGCCGAGACGCAGCCTGCTGTATCTAGGACTTATTCCAACAGAAGCCGTTCCATTAATTGGATCGATTCTCGTAACATTCATCTAAATCGATCTGATCGATGCCGCAAGATGTTATCGTTTACCAAGCTTAGCGATCGAGTCAGATGACCATCTAAGTTCCCGACCGATCTGACTCGGCGCAAGCATATTACGGAGTCCGCCGCCTATCGGAAGCATGGCACTACATGATTCAAGTGTGTGTCAATATCGAAGGGCGTTAACTAAGGAAGCAGCAGGCAACCATAAGCATGTCTTCACTTCTCTCGTCTCCTTCGACGCGACTGCTCTCCACCACTCCCCTCGGGGTCTCAGGCCAGGTTCCGAGTCTTCGCGCTCGGACTCAACAAGAAGCTCAAGTCCGACACCAACGCCGGCGCCACTGTCGACTCTCCAAAGAGCAGCGGCGGCAGCAACAACTTCTTCATCGATGTCTTCACCGGCTTCCGCAACAACTCCAGCAAGTCCAAAGAAGACCATGATTTCGGGAAGGAGAAGAGGTTCAGCAAGGAAGTCCAAACAAACCAAACAAAAATTAAAATAAACCAACCCATGGAAAAACGGATCAGGCCTGCCCAAATTCAGCCAACTGAGTTTGGCGGATTTTTTTTTCGCTTTTGTTTTTTCTGCCATCTCATTTGGCGGCAAGTTTCGTTATTACAAATTTTTTCGAAGTTGTTTCGTTTGTGCTAATTTATACAAAATTTATTTCGTTACAGTATATTTTCCGTTTAATTACAGGTAAAATATCTCACATATCCTTAGATTTTTTTTGTCATAAGTGGGCTAAAAGATCCAGTGGACAAATTTTCTCAGTGCTTAGAAATTCCACATATTCTAATGTTTGTGAAAGATAGTGTACATGTAGTGTCTTTCCTATGGAAACAATGCTATATTTGAAAATACAGAAATTTTCATATAAAGTAAAGAAATTTATCGAAATTTCGAAAAAAGTAATAAGTTTATGAAAATTACGTATAGCGTAATGAGGCGACAACTCCGATGGCGCGCTGGCAAACTCCCCACTATCTTCCCTTGGGCGAGCCATGGGCCTTGGCGCGCTGCCATTTTTTCAGATCCACGTGCAGTAGGGGGGGACAGGGTCACGTGAAGTGGGGTGGGGATCCAGCGGAGCGCCATCGACCATGGCGCGCTCCATGGGGAGCCATGGGCCATGGCGCGTTGTCCACGTGCCTGGCTGGGAATGGGCTAGGAATGGGAAGGAAAAAAGACATCAGTCAGAGAGCTCCATCAATGATGGCGCGCTCCCACTCTCTCCCCCCAACGGCTACATCCAACGGCTACATGTACTTCTCCCCTGCCTCCCCTGCACCTTCAACGGCTATATGTAAAGTAGAGTGCGCCAACATTCCTGGCGCACTTTTTCCAACGTCTACATTTTAACGTCTCTATTGTCATCGTCTATATATTTCAATGTTAACTCTCTCTCTACGCAAACACATCTCCTATCTCTTACAGAAGCACACAACTCTTTCTCCTGTCTCTCACAGAAGCACTCCTCTAAAGCTTGGAAGCGCAAGTCTTCAGAAGCTAGTATCTCCCTCTTACAAGCTTCCAACTCCTGACGGAAGCCAGTATCTCCCTCTGAAGCTTCTCTCCCTCTTACAAGTTCTCCTTCTCTATTAGCTAAACATTGTCAACCATCTTATTTTTTCCATGGATCCTAATATTAAAATAGTCTGCTCACATGGTGGTAGAGTAAATGGGTTAACTTACGAAGGAGGTGACACCCAATTTTTTACAACTTATAGCCATATTACCTTAGAAAATTTACACAATTTAATTTCAACGCATTTTTCTATTAATTATCAATTTATTTTAAAGTCTGTTTTTGGTTCCACATGTTTATTGATAGATGGTGAAGAAGCATGGAATTTTATTCTTGAGATTAATTCACAATCACCTTATATTAGTTTATATGTTACTCAAGTTTCATCATTTGCTAATAGAACTAATGATGAATTTGTTTCTAATTACCCACATGTTAACGCAGGTGCTAGTTCTTCTCAAACAATTGCTCCCTTACAAGATGAACATAATGATGATGATGATTATGCTAATGATGATGATGATGATGATAATGATGATAATGATGATGACAATGAAAATAGTGATGATTTAATTAAAAATACTGGTTATGAGATAGATGATGATAGTACTGATAATTCTAGCACTCCTGAATTATTTATAGGACAAACATTCGACACTCGTGCAAAATTTAGAAGTTTTATAAGTAATTTAGCAATTCAGCATAATTTTAGTTGTTCAGCCAGTGCTATGAATAATTCCCATGGAATTATATATAATTGTGATAAACAGAATTGTCATTGGAGAGTATATGCCAAATCCATAGGAAAAGGACAAATAGTTAAAGTTAGTACACTAGAAAGTCGTCATTCTTGTTTAAGTGGACTTACGACAGGACGTCATCGACTAGCTACCGGTGCATGGGTTAAGACAAAAATAGTTGATTTAATTAGAGATAATCCGTCATATAGTGCATCACAAATTGTGAAGAATATATTTAGAGAACATAGTATACATATTACATACTCTAAAGCATGGTGAACCCGAGAAATGGCATTACGTGAAATAAATGGTAGTTATGTTGAGGCGTATGCTGGCCTTGAGGAGTATGGTTTTAGAATTATGGAGTCGAATCCAGGTAGTAGATGTTTTATTAAGACTTCCGAAAGCAACAAGTTTGAGAGAATATTTATTTGCTTTAAGGCGTGTATTGATGGATTTTTAAGGGGTTGTTTACCTGTTATTAGCACTGATGCCACTTTTCTTTCATCTAAATATCAAGGTATTTTATTTATTGCTTGTGCTCATGATCCTAATTATCAATTGTATCCTATTGCTTATGCTGTTGCCGAAGGTGAGAATACTGATTCTTGGTCCTGGTTTTTAAATGGTCTTAGACTATCATTTGAAAGTTATTTTAATGATTGGAGTAGTATCTCATTTATTTCTGACAAGCAAAAAGGATTAATACATGCTATGCGAAATATATTTCCAGAATCGCCTCATTTCTTTTGCATTCAATATTTTAAGCAGAATATGAAGTCAATTGTGAGAGAAAAAATTTCATCGGTTGTTAGACTCTCTTGCTAGATCGTATAATGAAACAGATGCACAGTACTTGTTCGAGATAATTAAAGCAGAGAACATGACGATGTACAATTGGTTTATTGGTACAAATGATGAAAATCGTCATTTTGCACATTGGATTACAGCATATGCTCCTTGTCCTAGATTAGATATTAACACTTCTAATCTTGCTGAATGTTTTAACAATTAGATTAAGAGTTTGCGTGATAAACCAATAACGACACTTCTTGATGGTATTAGAGCAAAGATTATAACACTTCATGACAAAAACAGGAATCATGCTCAAAATTTAGACACAAGTTATTGTCCTAAGATGTTAAAGACTATGACATCTATTACCAATGAGAGACATCAACTTCAGATATTACGAATTGATAGTTATTTGTTTGAAATATTAGACCGTGCATCGAGTAGAACATATGTTGTACGGTTAGATGAAAGATCTTGTACATGTTTAAGGTGGTATCATACTTACATGCCATGTATACATGCATGTTTTACTTGTCAATATTGCAGTGATGAGGTTGAACATTACTATCCTATAATATTTTCTACTGACAGGTTGAGAAGTGTGTACGAGCCACAGATGGAACCAATTCCAGTTCCCTACAACATTCAAGCGGCTTTGGTAAGGGGCGAAATTGGAGTTCCAGATGTCAGACGCAAAGCTGGAAGGCCGAAGAAAAACCGCATCAAACCACAAGAATTATCGACAAGGGAACTTCGTTGCGGCAACTGTGGTTTGATGGGACACAACAGAAGAAAATGTACAAGTCAACCAAGAGAATGATGACAATAGAACTTGTATTTTTCATTGTAGTACCAACATTCATGTCAACTTTTAAACATTACATAATAAAATTTTATTTCAATCTCCTCTGCGGGCCATGCGTTTGTAACGCCTTCGTTCTACCTGTCTAAGGCCAAGTCGGGCTCTTCTTTCATCTGTGGTCTCCTCCGCTCTTCTTTCATTCTCTTCCTCGGCCTCCTGAGTAGGCACCGGGGCTGACGGAGACGTAAACAATTGCGAGTAATACGACATGCCTTCAAAGGAATACGCTGCGGTAGTGTTGATTTCCTCAGTCGTGATGCATTGATTATAGGGCTGAAAGGCTGAGGATGTAACTCCACTTCCCGGTTTTTTTTTAAAATAAATGATTTGATTTCTAAAAATTATACAATTGATATTGTTACTTTTAAATAATAAATTGGTTTTAATTCATAAATTTGGTAATTTAGTTTTGGAGGGAATTAATTTTGGACTACTTTTCAAATTTGAAAAGTTGTTACAACCAACTTGTGGTCCCCTCATTTCTTTAAAAAGTTTTTTTTAACTGAATTTTTCAGCAATCCGTAATTAATGAAAAGGAAGAGGGGCTGAATGTTAAATTTATAGAGCGGAGGGACTGGTTGGTTAATTAGCTTGAGCGGGAGGGTTTTTTTTGCAAATGTGCCATTTTTTTTATATTGCAATTTTCTGGAGAGAGAATCAATTGACTCTTTCTTTTCCCCAAAAAGAATTTTTTTTTCTTTTGCTCTCCTCCTGAGCGCGAGCCCTAGGCGGAGCTTCGGCAACGGCCACGGTGGCTAGGCGACTCTCTGGCGACCATCTTCCGCGACGTCACACTCCACAGCTCCCTCTCCGGCGGCGTGTTCCGGCGACGCATCGTCTTGTGCGCGGCTCTCCATGATGGCGGCGACCGACGACTCTTCTGGTGGTAGGCGAGTGCCCTCGGCGTCGCCAGCGACGTCCATCTCAGGCGGCCAGCGCACGGCCACCATCTCCGGCGGCGGTGACCCTTCCCGAACGGCGGGTTATCTCGACAAGCCTGGCAACGACTGTGCGTGGTTCACCGGGGCAAACGGCAGCGGGTTAAGCATCTTCTCCGACGTCGAAGACTAAGGTGAGTGCCTCGCTCATCGTTCTCTTCTATTTCGAATCGATCGATCGGATCGAAGAGGAAGGATGGATCAAATTGTTTTGGTTCTTGATCGATCAGCCGTTAGATCGATCGACAACCGTCGACAGTACTCCGCAGGAATTAGTTTTAGTTCAAATTGGAGTATAATTGATTCTGGATCATTTGATCGATTCATTTCTATGCATCCTTCGATTCTCGATTCAATTTTCTTTTAAAACGAGTTTTAATTGTTATGTTCTTGATTTGGTTTGGGTTGATGAAACAATCATCCATGTTTAAATTAGTTTATATTTTCAAACACTAGGTGTTCGTTGGAAATTCTCTGAGGAAGCACCGAGCGGGTTTGGTTGCGAGCGTTGGTACCCGACGCGTTTGATCATGACCGATTCTTGGAGTTCACATCTTCTTCCTAGATTGGACTCATTTCACTCAGGTAAATATTTTACATTACTCGAATGCTAGCCAGTTGGGTTGAATAATAAGTAGGAGAATTAATGGACAGGTTTAAGCTGGAATAGGAACTGTGGGTTGGCGTGTCCAGTTACGCATGTGTGGGTGTTGTTCGTGTCAGTGTCCTGATCGTGCTTGGTGTTATTGTGTCTGGTGACGGGGTGCGTGTCCAGAGGAAGACTGAATGTTGCGTGCCAATTGGCGAGGAGTCGTTGTGAACCTATTCCCTTTAATTAGAGTTTGTATTGTGAAGGCAGATTTAAGCAGTAAACTTCTGAGTTAATATGCAGGGGCTTTTCCTTTAATATTCTTGATTTCGATGGGGTTGTATATATCTACTCATGTATTTTGTTTGTATATTATTCTCAATTAAATTGTATGCCCTTCCTAGCTTTCAAGTGATTGTTCGGGGTTAGCTTTGAAATTTTAGACTTCTTTGTACGGAGGAGGCAGGGCTCTGTTGGTTGTGTACCTTTGAGCCTTAACTGCTTGTTTAAACCTCCTTGCCTCCAGAGTTGAATATTGCTTAGACTTTGAACATGTGTTTCCTTTAAAAGTTAGATGGGTTAAGTTGTTTACTTGTTTTTGAACATTTGTTTGATGAATATTGATAGTAACCTATTGGATTTATGTCTGTTAAACTTGGTTAGATTTGGAAATGGTTTCAGTAAATGGGGTAGGTTATGGTTGGCCTGAGTTCGTGAGCCAAGTTTTGGTAAATGTTGGGCTGTATATATGGCTGGAGCAAGGAATTTGGAGTAGATGTGTTGATCAGCTCTGTGGTGCTGGGTTTTGATAGTGTGATAATGTATATAGTTTTCTTACAACTCTAATTTCTAACATGTGAAGAAAAGATGCATGAATCCATTTTAGTGGAGTCGATTTATAGAATAACTTTATGTATTAGTTTAAGGACTAGTTAGTTTCCAATTGTCCCATATATGTTTATTCTTTTAATTTTGCCTAAAAGAAACATTTATGATACCAATAGTTTCTTTATATAACTGAACTTTGAAAGATAAATATCTAGTGTTCTTACCCTAAAACCTATAACGGTTGCTAGATTCTTAAATAACGGTTAAGCTAGATAAGGGGATTAATTGATTAAAAGGTATTACTGGTTAGTAATAAATTAGCTATGGTTATTGATTAGAAATTAATCAACTTGTACCTACTAGCAGGAGGACTTACAGCTCTATTGCCTACCCGTACCTTCCCGGAGCAAGGCAAGTACTTTTCTACGGTTTTGTGCATTTACATTCTTGTACCCTTTCTTGTGACACGTCATGGCACGATATTCATGTACTCCTGTACTCCTGTATTCCTGTACCCTTGTTCTTGTACTTATTAGTGTCGGGTGGGGAAATACACTAGCCATGTGACCAATCCCGGTTACTATATATTCCTGTACCTAGCTTAGGCCTCGCACTGTGCACGCGGGTCCTAAGTCGTACCATATTCATGTACTCCTGTGCATGCTCCTGTACTTACCCCAGCCGGTCACATGGACTAGATGTATTTCGATATTGTGCACTTGTCATGTCTGGTACTTCAGGATTATAGTTTCATTCCTGTACTTTACATGTTCCTGTACTTTACATTCATGTACTATAGTTCCTGTACTTATTTCATGTACTACTTTCCTGTACTTTCATGTTCATTCCTGTATTTCATTTCCTGTACTCCTGTACCCTGTTCATATCATGTTCATGTTTCATTACCTAGAACTGTACTTTGCTCCGCTCCTGAATAGGATATGTTGCAGGTATGCTTGCAGGACATTGATCTATTCTATGGGCCAGAGCCCAGGATTTAGCTGAGCAGGATGAGGCTTAGCTTGAGGCTTCAGGTTTAGATTACTTAGCTTTACTTTGAGATATTGACTTTAGAGTTCATAGTACTTTTCATTCCTGTTGATTCTGGTACGTTATGATATCTGGATTTGTGGATTATGGTGATCATTCTGGGATACGTTTTTAGATGCTGTGATTCTATACTTTCATGTTTATCTGGTTAGTTTTCCCTAGCTTGGTACAGCTTACTTCGTCGTGTCTAACGACGAAGGCTGGGCGTATCCGACTCGTGTCCGATTATTCGGGAGCGGGTCGTGACATGTTTTTAGTGGTGGCCCATACAGGTCTATCCTAATGGTACCTAGGTATTAGAGTACTATTGGGGGACTTGATTACACTAGGGAAACTTGATCACAGCATAGGAAAATCGGGAAATAAGGGTATATCAGGTGTATCAGGTATTTTAATATTCTATAAACACTTGTTGTATGTAGGTCTAGGTTATTTTAACAGTTTTCTGTTTTGCAGATAGTTCAAAAGCATGCAACACCAGAACTGTCAATTCACCTGCACTTGACGTTTTCGAACTTCCACTACCTTCTATCACTCTACTATCCCCATGGGTAGTACGTAATTGACGGAGACGTCTGAAGAGTCCCTTGACAACCAGAGGAAGCAGGCCACCCTTTCCAAGTCAGACTTGTGGATACACTCTCCGAGCCAGGAAGGACTTCTGATTTCCAGACGTTCAGACACTTGGACTTTTCCGACACCGAGCGCATGTCTTGCACCAGAGAGTCGATCGAGAACCTGAAGCCGCCACTGAAGATCATCTCAGCAAGTGAGGATCCGATTTCTCTGAAGATTAGAGTCACCAGCCTGGAGATTCAGAATGTAGCGCAGACAACGAAACGAAACCGGAAGCTGAAGCTCATGAAAGACATGAAGATTTATGACAAAGACAACAACTACCCTGGACCGCAAAGCGTCACAACACTCAGTCAGCGTTTCTTCGGTCACACCACTAGTCACATCATCAGGAGCAGATCTCAGCAGCCAGCACGCCAGCAGCCATATATTCATGCCAGAGCCCTGCACTTCAGCCCCAGCGGGAGATCCAGATTCAGATCCAGCCGCCGATCATTTACAATTTCTGCCACCTCTCAGGATGCCACTATGAAGAGTGCCGCAAAAGACGGAGGCTATACTATACTACGGATCGCCTGTCCACCAAGTCAAGACTGCTGGAGAACGTTGATCACACTGCCCGAGAACAAGCGCGAGGAGCATCAGACTACAGTAAAAGGAAACCACCTTCTCAGAATCAGCAAACACATGGAGCACTACCGCAAGAATCAGCCTATATCAGGACAGCTGAAGAAATTGAAGTGATTCCAGTCCCGGAGAAACACTGAAGATAGATTGAAGACAGAAGATTTCTTTGCATGGTTGGAAAAACCATGTATCTTGATTAATAATCCAGTTTTCCCTTAAATTCCTCCTAACACATTGATCATTCTTGAAACTTCTGTTTCTATTTTGGAATCTTGGTTGGTATTCGAAACTTAACTCGAGATATTGTTTCATATTCGACAAACTTGTTTCAGACCCATAATTCGATATTTATTTGAAATCCATTATTCGATACCGTTTGTACATTCATTCATGACCTTGTTTCCTAGTGATGGCTCATATTTGTAAATTTTGTTCTTTTATCAAACTTCGTGTTAATTAAGATTTAATTCCTACTCGTTTATTGATATTCTGTTCGCTAATCGAACTGTACTATTCCAGAATTAATCCTACTTGAAATATCATTCTGAAACCTTGTTTGAACCTTCGCTTCTATTGATGCTTGTTTGAGATTCTATTTCCTATTCTCGATTTTATTCGAGACTTGTTGCTATTTGAGATTTTATTTCTATCCGAAATTTCATTTTGAAACTTGTCCCCAATCAAAACATTGTTTGAATCTTCACTCCCATCTTGACACTTGCTTGAGATTCAGTCCCTATTCGAGACATCGTTTGAAGATCTTGTTTTCTATTTTGAAACTTGGCTCATTCCCTATGAGATTTTGTTTATTATTTGAGACTTGTTCCTATTCAAGAAATTGTTTCTGTTCACCACTTGTTCGACCTTGTTTCCTATTGAAGTTTTAATCGTTTCATAATCAGGGTTCGATACCTGTTTCTTGTTCGCTATTTGATACCCTGTTTTCTAAATTATTGTTCGTAACCTTGTTTCCTGTTCGAGATTATGTTCAAGATTTCACTTCTTATTCGCGACTTTGTTGATATTGATTTTCTATTTTTACTGTGTACTTTATTGGAGAATTCTTTTTCAATTCAAGTTTTTGCTCGAGATTTCATTATTATTCGAGACTTTATTGAAACTTGTTTCCAGTACAGAATTTATTCTTATTTTGAAACTTGTCTCCTATCTGATACCTTGCTTCAGTTCATCATTCGAGACTCTGTTATCCCTTTGGAATAATGTCTCATATATGGAATCTTGTTACCATTCCATATATCAGTTGAAATTCCGTTATAGTTGAAACTTCGCTCCCTGTCTGAAATTTTAAATCTCCCTGGTTGCCCTTTTGTATTCACTGATCGGATTCCTTGTTGTCTCTTAGTACCTAATAAACCCTTGTATTCTAATAGTCAGATAACCTCACCATTTTCGTGACTTGGACTATTAAAACTCATTTTGATTCCTTGAAAATTTTATGGATAAAGTTCAAAGACTATTCGATGACCTACTAGAGCGTGGCGGTTGTTCACTGCAGCCACTATCTGGATCATGGAGACTGAGGATTCACTGCAGCCAGCTGTACACTGGCGAGGCATGAACTCCAAGTTGAAGTGATTTCAGACATTCCTAGGTTTTCGAGTATTATTGAGACCTTGCCCTAAACTCTTCATATTTAGATCTTTTGAGTTATTTCGTTGATAATTGTTTGAAAATGAATAAAGTTGATATGTTATTCGGTAACATATTGTTATTTAAGTCATGGAACCGAAAGTTCACTGCAGCCAGACATACACTGGCGGGGCAGAGATTCTAAGTAAAGTGACTTCAAAATATCTATATGTTCTTGGATAGCATGGAGACTATATTCCATTTCATATAATTATTGATTTTCGAGAATCACAAATCCTTGCACGATACTGTATCTCTTGAGTATTTCATACGTTTCCTAAATCAATCCTTGCTAATTTTCCTTCTAGCATTTTATCGTTAGACCATTAATTTCCTCAAATTATTCATTTCTAGATTTAATTCCATACTCCGTTCATGTCTTGTCAAAACTTCAATCTTAAATCATGTCTATCTGACCATAATTTTTCTATCTTGTCCTAGTCCACTTGTGTTAAACTATCGATTTTGATCGTATTTAATAGCTTGTGTCTTCATGATTTTGCTCCTCTAAGTTGTCATCGAAACTTCATTCTATCTCGTACCTATTTGATTCTTGATCATTGTTAAATCGTGTTATTCTAAATTCTTGCGTGTAATTATCGTATAAGGTCTCAAGGCTCAGGGAGCATCTCAGAGTTGTACGGGATTGACAGGAGCACTGGACGGACAGCAGCAGACGGCCACTGGAGTTCGCGGTTGGAGAAGGAGTGTTCGTGAAGATCCCACCAACCAGAAGTACCATTCGTTTTGGCAGAGGCGACATCGGCCCTTTCGACGTGACTGCACGGATCGGCGAAGTGGCATATCGACTAGCGCTTCCAGCTAGCTTGGAGGGAGTACACGACATTTTCCACGTGTCCCAGCTTCGACGCTACATTCCAGATTCGAGCCATGTGGTGGACTATTCCGAGCTGGAGGTGGGACCGAGATTGACCTACGAGGAGCAGCCAGTGGAGATCCTCGATCAGAGGGAGAAGCGAAGAAGCGCTTGTGGAACCAGACTATTCCTTTTGTTCGCGTCATGTGGAGACACCACTCTCCGGAAGAGTCCACATGGGAGCGCGAGGACGAGATGCGGAAGCGCTATCCCACTCTGTTTGATTGATTTGATTGTACTTGTTTTATGGAATTCTACTTCAATAATAACTGGTGTTTGGATCCTTGTAAATTGCGGAGATTGTTTTTGGTCCTTTGAATTTCGAGGACGAAATTTTTTAAGGGGGGGGAGATTTGTAACTCCACTTCCCGATTTTTTTTTTAAATAAATGATTTGATTTCTAAAAATTATACAATTGATATTGTTACTTTTAAATAATAAATTGGTTTTAATTCATAAATTTGGTAATTTAGTTTTGGAGGGAATTAATTTTGGACTACTTTTCAAATTTGAAAAGTTGTTACAACCAACTTGTGGTCCCCTCATTTCTTTAAAAAGTTTTTTTTTAACTGAATTTTTCAGCAATCCGTAATTAATGAAAAGGAAGAGGGGCTGAATGTTAAATTTACAGAGCGGAGGGACTGGTTGGTTAATTAGCTTGAGCGGGAGGGTTTTTTTGCAAATGTGCCATTTTTCTTATATTGCAATTTTCTGGAGAGAGAATCAATTGACTCTTTCTTTTCCCCAAAAAGAATTTTTTTTCTTTTGCTCTCCTCCTGAGCGCGAGCCCTAGGCGGAGCTTCGGCAACGGCCACGGTGGCTAGGCGACTCTCTGGCGACCATCTTCCGCGACGTCACACTCCACAGCTCCCTCTCCGGCGGCGTGTTCCGGCGACGCATCGTCTTGTGCGCGGCTCTCCATGATGGCGGCAACCGACGACTCTTCTGGTGGTAGGCGAGTGCCCTCGGCGTCGCCAGCGACGTCCATCTCAGGCGGCCAGCGCACGGCCACCATCTCCGGCGGCGGTGACCCTTCCCGAACGGCGGGTTATCTCGACAAGCCTGGCAACGACTGTGTGTGGTTCACCGGGGCAAACGGCAGCGGGTTAAGCATCTTCTCCGACGTCGAAGACTAAGGTGAGTGCCTCGCTCATCGTTCTCTTCTATTTCGAATCGATCGATCGGATCGAAGAGGAAGGATGGATCAAATTGTTTTGGTTCTTGATCGATCAGCCGTTAGATCGATCGACAACCGTCGACAGTACTCCGCAGGAATTAGTTTTAGTTCAAATTGGAGTATAATTGATTCTGGATCATTTGATCGATTCATTTCTATGCATCCTTCGATTCTCGATTCAATTTTCTTTTAAAACGAGTTTTAATTGTTATGTTCTTGATTTGGTTTGGGTTGATGAAACAATCATCCATGTTTAAATTAGTTTATATTTTCAAACACTAGGTGTTCGTTGGAAATTCTCTGAGGAAGCACCGAGCGGGTTTGGTTGCGAGCGTTGGTACCCGACGCGTTTGATCATGACCGATTCTTGGAGTTCACATCTTCTTCCTAGATTGGACTCATTTCACTCAGGTAAATATTTTACATTACTCGAATGCTAGCCAGTTGGGTTGAATAATAAGTAGGAGAATTAATGGACAGGTTTAAGCTGGAATAGGAACTGTGGGTTGGCGTGTCCAGTTACGCATGTGTGGGTGTTGTTCGTGTCAGTGTCCTGATCGTGCTTGGTGTTATTGTGTCTGGTGACGGGGTGCGTGTCCAGAGGAAGACTGAATGTTGCGTGCCAATTGGCGAGGAGTCGTTGTGAACCTATTCCCTTTAATTAGAGTTTGTATTGTGAAGGCAGATTTAAGCAGTAAACTTCTGAGTTAATATGCAGGGGCTTTTCCTTTAATATTCTTGATTTCGATGGGGTTGTATATATCTACTCATGTATTTTGTTTGTATATTATTCTCAATTAAATTGTATACCCTTCCTAGCTTTCAAGTGATTGTTCGGGGTTAGCTTTGAAATTTTAGACTTCTTTGTACGGAGGAGGCAGGGCTCTGTTGGTTGTGTACCTTTGAGCCTTAACTGCTTGTTTAAACCTCCTTGCCTCCAAAGTTGAATATTGCTTAGACTTTGAACATGTGTTTCCTTTAAAAGTTAGATGGGTTAAGTTGTTTACTTGTTTTTGAACATTTGTTTGATGAATATTGATAGTAACCTATTGGATTTATGTCTGTTAAACTTGGTTAGATTTGGAAATGGTTTCAGTAAATGGGGTAGGTTATGGTTGGCCTGAGTTCGTGAGCCAAGTTTTGGTAAATGTTGGGCTGTATATATGGCTGGAGCAAGGAATTTGGAGTAGATGTGTTGATCAGCTCTGTGGTGCTGGGTTTTGATAGTGTGATAATGTATATAGTTTTCTTACAACTCTAATTTCTAACATGTGAAGAAAAGATGCATGAATCCATTTTAGTGGAGTCGATTTATAGAATAACTTTATGTATTAGTTTAAGGACTAGTTAGTTTCCAATTGTCCCATATAAGTTTATTCTTTTAATTTTGCCTAAAAGAAACATTTATGATACCAATAGTTTCTTTATATAACTGAACTTTGAAAGATAAATATCTAGTGTTCTTACCCTAAAACCTATAACGGTTGCTAGATTCTTAAATAACGGTTAAGCTAGATAAGGGGATTAATTGATTAAAAGGTATTACTGGTTAGTAATAAATTAGCTATGGTTATTGATTAGAAATTAATCAACTTGTACCTACTAGCAGGAGGACTTACAGCTCTATTGCCTACCCGTACCTTCCCGGAGCAAGGCAAGTACTTTTCTACGGTTTTGTGCATTTACATTCTTGTACCTTTTCTTGTGACACGTCATGGCACGATATTCATGTACTCCTGTATTCCTGTACCCTTGTTCTTGTACTTATTAGTGTCGGGTGGGGAAATACACTAGCCATGTGACCAATTCCGGTTACTATATATTCCTGTACCTAGCTTAGGCCTCGCACTGTGCACGCGGGTCCTAAGTCGTACCATATTCATGTACTCCTGTGCATGCTCCTGTACTTACCCCAGCCGGTCACATGGACTAGATGTATTTCGATATTGTGCACTTGTCATGTCTGGTACTTCAGGATTATAGTTTCATTCCTGTACTTTACATGTTCCTGTACTTTACATTCATGTACTATAGTTCCTGTACTTATTTCATGTACTACTTTCCTGTACTTTCATGTTCATTCCTGTATTTCATTTTCTGTACTCCTGTACCCTGTTCATATCATGTTCATGTTTCATTACCTAGAACTGTACTTTGCTCCGCTCCTGAATAGGATATGTTGCAGGTATGCTTGCAGGACATTGATCTATTCTGTGGGCCAGAGCCCAGGATTTAGCTGAGCAGGATGAGGCTTAGCTTGAGGCTTCAGGTTTAGATTACTTAGCTTTACTTTGAGATATTGACTTTAGAGTTCATAGTACTTTTCATTCCTGTTGATTCTGGTACATTATGATATCTGGATTTGTGGATTATGGTGATCATTCTGGGATACGTTTTTAGATGCTGTGATTCTATACTTTCATGTTTATCTGGTTAGTTTTCCCTAGCTTGGTACAGCTTACTTCGTCGTGTCTAACGATGAAGGCTGGGCGTGTCCGACTCGTGTCCGATTATTCGGGAGCGGGTCGTGACATGTTTTTAGTGGTGGCCCATACAGGTCTATCCTAATGGTACCTAGGTATTAGAGTACTATTGGGGGACTTGATTACACTAGGGAAACTTGATCACAGCATAGGAAAATCGGGAAATAAGGGTATATCAGGTGTATCAGGTATTTTAATATTCTATAAACACTTGTTGTATGTAGGTCTAGGTTATTTTAACAGTTTTCTGTTTTGCAGATAGTTCAAAAGCATGCAACACCAGAACTGTCAATTCACCTGCACTTGACGTTTTCGAACTTCCACTACCTTCTATCACTCTACTATCCCCATGGGTAGTACGTAATTGACGGAGACGTCTGAAGAGTCCCTTGACAACCAGAGGAAGCAGGCCACCCTTTCCAAGTCAGACTTGTGGATACACTCTCCGAGCCAGGAAGGACTTCTGATTTCCAGACGTTCAGACACTTGGACTTTTCCGACACCGAGCGCATGTCTTGCACCAGAGAGCCGATCGAGAACCTGAAGCCGCCACTGAAGATCATCTCAGCAAGTGAGGATCCGATTTCTCTGAAGATTAGAGTCACCAGCCTGGAGATTCAGAATGTAGCACAGACAACGAAACGAAACCGGAAGCTGAAGCTCATGAAAGACATGAAGATTTATGACAAAGACAACAACTACCCTGGACCGCAAAGCGTCACAACACTCAGTCAGCGTTTCTTCGGTCACACCACTAGTCACATCATCAGGAGCAGATCTCAGCAGCCAGCACGCCAGCAGCCATATATTCATGCCAGAGCCCTGCACTTCAGCCCCAGCGGGAGATCCAGATTCAGATCCAGCCGCCGATCATTTACAATTTCTGCCACCTCTCAGGATGCCACTATGAAGAGTGCCGCAAAAGACGGAGGCTATACTATACTACGGATCGCCTGTCCACCAAGTCAAGACTGCTGGAGAACGTTGATCACACTGCCCGAGAACAAGCGCGAGGAGCATCAGACTACAGTAAAAGGGAACCACCTTCTCAGAATCAGCAAACACATGGAGCACTACCGCAAGGATCAGCCTATATCAGGACAGCTGAAGAAATTGAAGTGATTCCAGTCCCGGAGAAACACTGATGATAGATTGAAGACAGAAGATTTCTTTGCATGGTTGGAAAAACCATGTATCTTGATTAATAATCCAGTTTTCCCTTAAATTCCTCCTAACACATTGATCATTCTTGAAACTTCTGTTTCTATTTTGGAATCTTGGTTGGTATTCGAAACTTAACTCGAGATATTGTTTCATATTCGACAAACTTGTTTCAGACCCATAATTCGATATTTATTTGAAATCCATTATTCGATACCGTTTGTACATTCATTCATGACCTTGTTTCCTAGTGATGGCTCATATATGTAAATTTTGTTCTTTTATCAAACTTCGTGTTAATTAAGATTTAATTCCTACTCGTTTATTGATATTCTGTTCGCTAATCGAACTGTACTATTCCAGAATTAATCCTACTTGAAATATCATTCTGAAACCTTGTTTGAACCTTCGCTTCTATTGATGCTTGTTTGAGATTCTATTTCCTATTCTCGATTTTATTCGAGACTTGTTGCTATTTGAGATTTTATTTCTATCCGAAATTTCATTTTGAAACTTGTCCCCAATCAAAACATTGTTTGAATCTTCACTCCCATCTTGACACTTGCTTGAGATTCAGCCCCTATTCGAGACATCGTTTGAAGATCTTGTTTTCTATTTTGAAACTTGGCTCATTCCCTATGAGATTTTGTTTATTATTTGAGACTTGTTCCTATTCAAGAAATTGTTTCTGTTCACCACTTGTTCGACCTTGTTTCCTATTGAAGTTTTAATCGTTTCATAATCAGGGTTCGATACCTGTTTCTTGTTCGCTATTTGATACCCTGTTTTCTAAATCATTGTTCGTAACCTTGTTTCCTGTTCGAGATTATGTTCAAGATTTCACTTCTTATTCGCGACTTTGTTGATATTGATTTTCTATTTTTACTGTGTACTTTATTGGAGAATTCTTTTTCAATTCAAGTTTTTGCTCGAGATTTCATTATTATTCGAGACTTTATTGAAGGGTACTGCTGGCTAGGGTAGTGTACTCTGCAGCGTAAGGCTGGCTAGGGTACTCTGCAGCGTAAGACTGGCTAGGGTACTCCGGAGGGTACTGCTGGCTAGTGTACGTTGGAGGGTACTGCTGGCTGCTGCCCTCTCCATGGTACTGCTGGCTGCTGCCCTCTCCATGGTACTGCTGGCTTGTGTACGCCGGAGCGTACTGCGTGCTGATGCCCTCTCCAGCAGCACCCTCTCCAGCAGTGCCCTCTTCAGCAGCTTCCTCATCCGCCTCGTCCTCTGGCTCAACCGCCCTACGACGTCGTGAACGCCTCAGGGGCACAGTGGCACTCGGATAATCGGCCGGGATACGGGTATGCAATGGAGGCATATCAGGATCCCGACCAAGACTAAGTGAATCGACACGATTTAAAATATCGTGCATCCACTCCCGTCCATGCGGCCACAAACGGCTCTCTGGTTCTTGGTAATATTGTCGTCCCGTAATTGCCTGAAATTTGAAATATGAAAATGAAAATTGACATCATATAGTTCTTATTTTGGATTAGTGGTAAAGGCGTACCGCTTCAGATATGCCTTCAGCAAAAGCTCGCATAGTAGGTTCATCTACGGCTTTAGGCTTGAACCGTGGCTCCTCGAATATGTACGCTCTGTTAGTTATACGAGGCGCTCCCCACCATTGCCTATAAGCAATGTTGCCTTCATCTGCATTACGTTGGAACAATAGTAAGACAAATATATTTGTGTACGCTATCTGTCCAAGTATACTCCTAAGTTGGAACTTACATTCATCTGCGTGCGTTATCCGGGGAAGATTTGCCACACTATAATCCTGGAATCGCCTAAACCAGGAAGCTCTAGCAGAATCAATTCTGTTTCTTGCATTAGCTATATCATAACTCATGCATGGAGGGTCAGGCGGGATTATCTGGCAATAACTGAATTGTCGTAGAACGCGGTCTGCTGGATGATACATAGTATAGCGATCATATATAATAAAAGCTTTGTGTAGGCTTAGCTGGAACGCTGTCCTTCTTATTTCTGGACCGTTTTCATCATCCGAGTAGGGTATCCATATAACCTATTGAAAGACAATTAGTCATGATAAATTTGTACCAAATTATTAACTGGATTGACTATACTAAATTTATTAGTTACCTCATTCCACTGCAACGTATCAAATTCTTCCCGATACAGTGAAACATCTCTGTGTAAATTATGATATGGGTCCACTACATTTGTGGTCCATCGCGTAGCAAGCGAAAAAATTCCAATATCACTTGGAATGCTGGTTACACGTCGACCAATAAAAAAATGTTCGTAACACCATACCTACGACAGAAATAATTCGATATTCAAGAAAATGTATATAATTGAAATCAATTTAGATATTGATTTTCCATTACCTGAACCAGCGTCGCGCACCCACACAAATTTTTGGAACCATTCGATCTTGCAAATTTCGTCAAGCTGGCATATAGATACGCTAATGTAGCAGCTCCCCATGCATGACGAGTAGGTACTTTAAGATCATCTAAGAATGGTAGCAGTCGGACGTTTATTCTATTTTCCTGTCCATCGGGAAATAACATTGCCCAGGACAAACAGAGCAAATATGCTCTAGTACAGCAAAGTATCTGCAAATTATGAAACTAACATATTAAAATTAACTCGCTATTAAAATTAATAAATATTAGCCAAAAATACCAAAGAGGGACATACCCTGTAATCATTGACCGCGACTGGACCGTCGATAGTCCTATCTAAATCCATAAAATTACCCCGAAGCCAAGTTATCGTGACAAAACTCCTTGCTCCTAGGTCCGCAGGGGGCGTAATGCCTAGATATCTCCTGACTATTTCACACGGATTTAAATTTGTATCAAAATATATTGGTTCACCTGTAATAGGTAATCCTAGAATATTTGCGACATCCCAGAGTGTGATTGTCATTTCACCAACAGGCAACTGAAATGCGTTGCGTTGAGGCCACCAACGCTCAGCAAGACTAAATATGAGGTGAACATCGTGGACTAAAATTTGAATTTCATCCAGATAATGAAATCCAAATGAACGCACCAACTGCTTTTGATCATCAATTAACTCCCATGTCTGATACCTTCTCTGATTCCTCCAACTTCCATGCTCCCGTGTTCGAGCCTCGGGAGGATAATCATATAACTACAAGCGAATTTTATTTGTTACATTTATGTAAAATAAGTAAATAATACAGAATAACGAGAGTTACCATTTTAAAATTTACCTTCCCCTCAAAAACTAACTTAGATATATGAGTTTCTCTTTCCTGTTTCACGATTTCTGTAGTCGGTCCCCCGGGAATAAATCCGTCATTCGGTGGATTCATCTGTTACATTTTTCGAAAATACAATTAGTAATACAAATGTTGAAATAAATTCAAAATTTAATCTTGTACAAGAGTTACTTACATTTAGAAAAATAGGATGAAGATGAAGAATAAGAGAAAGAGGTGCTCTGGTGCTGTCTAAATTATGTGAGGAAGGTGCTGTCTAAATTGTGTGAGGAAGAAGAAAGAAGGAGAAATTTATAGAGGGGAAACGAAGAGAGAAAGAGATGCTGCCAAATCCTGCCAAACGCTACCAAACAATTTCCCTCCAAAACTTCACCCTGCCACCCCTTCTGATGGCGCGCCATCATTCATGGGCACGCTTCCCACTAAATCACTGCAAGGCACGCTTCCCACGTTCACTGAATCACTGCAAGGCCGGCCACTGAGTCACTGCAAAGCAGTCAACGCAGCCAGAGAGCGCCACGACTGATGGCGCGTCGTATACGACGCCAAGACTACGCGCCATCAATGATGGCGCGTCCTTCGGGGACCTGACAAAAGCGCTGCGCTGCGCGTCTTTGCATGAGCCTCGTCACGTCCTTTTCCATGAGCCCGTATTTCCATGAGCCTCGTCACGTCCTTTTCCATGAGCCTCGTCAGCAGTAACCATAGCGCGCCATCAATGATGGCGCGTTCTTTGAGAATTTGCTTCCCGACCAGGGCGCGCCATCGATGATGGAGCTTCGTTACCCAATCCACAATTTCTCCAAACTTATTACTTCCCCCCCCCCCCCCCCCCCCCCCCCCCCCCCCCCCCCCCCTTCTCATTTTTGGTTTATGCATATTTACAAAGAAACAAATTAGCATCCACAATGGTAACACTCAAAACACATATTTAAATTATTAAAATTTGTATAATTATTACTTTTGAAGTGTCTCTTTAGTATTGGCACACAATGGTATACTCCCAAATTTTTTTTTTAATTTTATTTTTCTTCAATGTTTGGTAAGATTTTTATTCCTCTTTTACCTCTTTAATTTTCTTCCATGTCTGATAAAATGGTTAATTTGGTGGACCCAAAAATTAATGTAGTGGAGTTAGGACACGTTCCAAATCTGGAGTGTCTCTTAGCTTTCTAATAATTTTAAAGTATGGACAAGTGCCCATTGCAGCCTTCAAGTGCCACAAAATTTAATTAAAATTAAAATGTAGTAGTTGAAGATGCTCTCATCTTAGACTATGGAGAGTTGTGGTGTGAGACACCCCGTGTCCGTGTCAAAGCGCGACACCATTTTTGTGTCTCTCAATTAATCATCTCTGATGTAGCTCGCATTTGCACTATGTTTTTTTCTTTGCTGTACTACTCACTTTTGCCTTTTGCCTTTTACCTTTCTGTTGCCTTAATATTCTCCTTTTTTTTTTAGTCTCAAAGACATGCATCAATCACATAATACACAAGAGAAACCTTTCATTTTTTTTTTTCTTTTGTTCAAGCTCCAATTTAGTTGTGTATGACTTGGTCTCCAAAGCCCGTGTTTAGATTCTGGAGAGTTGTGGTGTGAGACACCCCATGTCCATGTAAAAAGTGATACACCTGTTCCAGTGTCAAATAATTGTTTTTGATGTAGATTATGTTTGTACTATAATATTTTTTTACTATAATTTTAATTATTATGTGATCTTATTACTATATATATATATATATATATATATATATATATATATATATATATATATATATATATATATATATATATATATATATTTTTTTTTTTTTTTTTTCTATTGCACACTCACCTTTGGATTTTGCATTTTTGTTGACTGACATTAAATCATCAATCACTTCATTCTGGCCGTAAATATTTTTTGTATTCTCAAAGAAATGCATCAATCACATAATTCGTAAAGAGAAACCTAATCTTTTTGTTTTTGCTCCCACTCCAATTTAGATGAGTATGCCTTGTTCTCCAAAGTAGGGGTGGACGTTAGGTTTCAACCACCAAACTAGTCAAAACCAAACAAACCGGAAATAAAAATTTGAAATCAAAATTGAATCAAAATTAGGGTCCGTTTGGTAAATCGTATTTGGAGGTAGGATTTAAATTTTTATGAATTTGGAAAAAAAATCCATGGAATCCTATGTTTGGTTGGAGATGGATTTGGATATAGAAAGTATGACAAAATCCAGAACTTGGATTTGGTTGGATTTGGGAGGAAAAAATTAGTTATTTTTTAATAATTTTGTTAAAATATTTATTCTTTAATAATTTTGTTAAAAATTAGTAAATTAAAAATTAGTTATTCTTTAATAATTTTGTTAAAATATTTATTTTTAATAATTTTGTTAAAAATTAGAGTTAGTTATCATAATTATATTCTAAGTTAATAATTTATTAATTAATAATTTTATTATTTAATCATTTATAATAATCCTAATTAATAATTTATTACTTTATTAATCATAATTATAATAATTTTATTAATCATAACCATAATCTTAATTAATAATTTATTAATTAATATCCAATTATAATCATAATTAATAATCTATTAGTATTATTATAATATTAATTAATAATTTATTAATAACTATTTTATTATAAGTCCAAATCCTATGTTTGGTTGGAGTTGGATTTGGACTTGGATTTGGATTTTGAAATCCATGATTTGGATTTGGATTTGAATTTTGGATTTCCAAATCCAAATCCAAAATCCAAATCCATTTACCAAACAAGCGGTCCGTTTGGTAAATCGTATTTGGAGGTGGGATTTGAATTTTTATGAATTTGGAGAAAAATCCATGGAATCCTATGTTTGGTTGGAGATGGATTTGGATATAGAAAGTATGACAAAATCCAGAACTTGGATTTGGTTGGATTTGGGAGGAAAAAAATTAGTTATTTTTTAATAATTTTGTTAAAATATTTATTCTTTAATAATTTTGTTAAAAATTAGTAAATTAAAAATTAGTTATTCTTTAATAATTTTGTTAAAATATTTATTTTTTAATAATTTTGTTAAAAATTAGAGTTAGTTATCATAATTATATTCTAAGTTAATAATTTATTAATTAATATTTTATTATTTAATTATTTATAATAATCCTAATTAATAATTCATTACTTTATTAATCATAATTATAATAATTTTATTAATCATAACCATAATCTTAATTAATAATTTATTAATTAATATCCAATTATAATCATAATTAATAATCTATTAGTATTATTATAATATTAATTAATAATTTATTAATAACTATTTTATTATAAGTCCAAATCCTATGTTTGGTTGGAGTTGGATTTGGACTTGGATTTGGATTTTGAAATCCATGATTTGGATTTGGATTTGAATTTGGATTTCCAAATCCAAATCCAAAATCCAAATCCATTTACCAAACAAGCCCTTAGTCAAACTTGAAACCGAACCGAGCCGAATAAGCAATTCAGTTTATTCGGTTTGTTCCATTTGACTATTTCTATTGTATAATGGGTAGGGTCCAAAGTTAAAATCGTTGTTAAATAATATTAAAAACTATAGTTTTATACACACATTTGTTATATTTGCGTCCGAAATTAGACTAATTCTTAAATTACCAAAATTTGGTTCCAAAACACATAAATAGAATTGTTGCTTTCAAAATATACACACTTTTATTTTGGACTGAAACCGAAATCGAATAAGAAATTCTAATATTTTCAAAACAGAAACCGAACCGATTTTTTTTTCCAAACCAAACTGAATCTTCGGTTCGGTTCGATTTTTGGTCCAAAATCAAATAATGCTCACCCCTACTCCAAAGTCCAATGTAATAAGTTGAACTCCAATATGGATAAGGGCTTTGCTATGCCTACAACAAAATGTTTACAATCTCCTTACAACCGCCATGTGTCGGACTTCGATTGGAGGAGGCGGGAAGTGGTGGGGTCGGGTGGAGCCCATGTAGCAGGGGGTGAGAGGGGAGGTGGGACCCGGTGGGACCCATGTGCAAGGGGTGGGAGAGAAAGGTTGTACGATGGTTGTAAAATTTTGGTTGTAGACTTAGCATTATTGTACGGATAAACTAGGGGTGAGCAAATACCGACCGCTACCGAAAAAACCGACCGAATACCGATTAAAAATATTCCGAGAAATCGAACCGAAATTATGTACCGATACCGAATTACCGAACCGATTAAATATGGTATAATGGTAGTGGTAACGGTTTGAGTATAATACCATACCGAAAATACCGAACCGAACCGATTATATATATATATATATATATATATATATATATATATATATATATATATATATATATATATATATATATATATATTTGAAGAACGGGTACTTTTATTGATAGCAGAGCAGAATTACATTATACAATCATCACACTAAACAAAAGAAATACTGTTTAATATCCCAAAATTCGAAGGTCATACTCAATGTTGTTGAGTATTCCATTTAAGGTGGTCTCCTTCCCCTCGAATATGCGTCTATTCCTTTCTCACCAGACATGCCATACCGATGCAAGTAATCTCAGCCGTGCTTGCCTGTACTTCAGTTGACTTCTAGTTTTAATGGCTACAATTTCTTCGAATATTGTATGTAAGCCATCTCTAGATGTGGCATCAATACCCACTTGAACTCTACAGATCTGCCAGACAATACTCGAGACTGGGCATATTGGAAGAAGAGATGATCCCGAGATTCCATACCCGTTCCACATAGCACGCACTGCAGACTAGGCACCTGTATGCCAAAGCGCTCCATTCTATCCCGGGTGAGAAGCCGGTCAGTGATGGCTTTGTAAGCACATAGGTGCATCTTGGTAGCCGCTCCCTTCACCCACACAATATCAGCCCACCCAACTTTCGGGTGTCGAGTTCTCAGCCGCTCATAGGCTTCTTTACTACTGAACTCCCCATTACTCGAGCCATCCCACGTCCAGTGGTCACTGATGGCTTGAGTATCCAACTGCAACCTTGTTATTTCATCCCTAAACCACAAGCCCACCTGCCGGTTGGACACCAGCCATTCTCCTTCGTGAATCAAGACGTTAAGTCCCTTCCAGCTGCCAATTAGTTCGTACGTCGGCCAGCCGAGTCGTTCCAGTAAACTCTGGTGGTGTAGCCAGGGGTAAAGCTACAAGCTTGTGCTTCTCCCATCATGTATTACTCGGCTAATAAGGCTCTTGAGCATTGGTCGTAGTCTCAGTATGTTTTTGAAAGTACCAGGGAAGTTATTATCTAACTGTTGAACCCAGAAATTGTTGTTCTTCAGATATCTGTTGCTTGTCCATTTGGCCCAGTTGGACCGCCCCTCTAAGAATTTCCATTCTAGTCTAAGCATGGCCACTTCCCGTAATACCCGCAGGTTTTGGAGTCCAACTCCTCCTTCGTCTTTCGCCCGACACAGGTCTTCCCATACAATCGAGTGAAGCCCATCGGTCTCCAAACAAAATTAGCGCAAAGTTTTTCTATTTGTTGTATAATGCCCTTGGAACATAGAGTGCCTGTAGCCAATAACTAGAGATAGCCATAATGACGGATCGAATCTGTCACCCCCAATTTTCGAATTAGGGGTATTTTCGTCATTTTCAAGTTTTATAATTTTTAGGAATTTTATTTGATTTTATGTGATTTTTTTTGGGATTTATTTGGTTTGGTTTGGATTTTATCCAATTCAGACTCAAGTTGGAGACCCGGGTAGCCTGGACCTTAGTGGGACCCACATACTAGCTGGGCTTGGCCCACATACCATAATAATTAGGCTAGAAACCAAAAACCCTATTTCCATGGCTTAATTAGTCATTTTAGAGGCTTAATTAGTTGATTAGAATTTGACCGAATCGAACCGAACCAAACCCGAACCAACCTAAACCAAGTCTATTGGGTTTGGGGGCTTAATGGGCCTCACCCAAACCCAATAACCCCCCTTTGGCCGGCCATAAGAGGAACACCCCTCCCCTTTACTTCATCTCAAAGTAACTCTCTCTCTCTCTCTAATTTCTTTCTTCTTCCCAAGCTTCATCTTCCTCCAAGCAACCCAAACCTAGGTAAGTTTTTAATTCTCCATTTATTCCTTTTTAGCTTTATTTCCTTCACCAATATTGTAGAGGAGATGATTCTCCACACCTTGCCCCTAGAATTTGTAGGATTCCCCAGAAATATAGGTTAAGGATTTATTATGGTTTAATCCTTTTTGAGAGTGGTATATATATATATTGTATATGTATGTATCAATGCTTATAGTTGTGCATTAGAGCCTTAGAGTTGTGCATGAGAGCCTTGTAGTTGTGCAGGAATACCTTAGAAGTGTGCAGAATGCTATTCAGAAAAAACTATGCAGTAGAGCCTTAAAGGTGAGCAGAGGAGCCTTAAGGGTGAGCAGAAGTGCCTTAAAGGTGAGCATGAGAGCCTTAAAGGTGTGCAGGTTGTCCCAGTGTACTAAAATCTGAGAAATTGAGTATTTTGTGTGTTTGTACTTTATGTGCGTGTGTAAGGGAAATTGGAGAGTGTGTGTGTGTATATATATAGATAGATAGAATAGAAGGAAGAATTAGAAGAAGTTTAGGAAGAATTAGAAAAAGAAAGGGTAGGAGGAAAGAAGGGAAATGAGAAGATTTGAAGAGAATTAGAAGGAGGAACTAGAAGAAAAGTTAGGAGAATGAGAAGAAGATTAGAAGAGAATAGGAAAGGAGAATAGGAAGTAGTAAGGAGGAGAAGAATTAGAATGGGAGGAAGAAGTTAGAAGAGGAAATTAGAAGAGGAATTAGAGTGAGAGATAGAAGGAGTTTTTAGGAGAAATCGAGTTAGAGAGCGAATTTGAGCCCGGAGTATCGAAATGCGATGAAACTTGGCGTGGAGTTAGAATACGTGATTTAGATTTTGTGGGTAGGCTCGCGAGTTGAAATCGGGGTCGTAGGGCGCCGGTATCGCACCGTACCATTGCGTATCTTGAAATATTCAAGATATCGGCAACGGGCCGTATCATGGACTGGGTGTCCACTTTACCTAGGTATTTTGGTAGGTAATATATGTATAGGCTAGTATCATACTACCCTGGGGAGATCGGGTCAAAATATCAAGCATAGGTAGGCTAACTAGATAATCGCCGAAGGTAGAATTTTGCCCTTTTTAAGGGTAAAATAGGTTATTGGCCTATGGCCAAGATATGAGTATCGAAGTCCAAGATGGACTTGGATATGGGTTGTAGAGGTTGGTAATGAGTAGAAATAGCCGTCTAGACCTAGTCTTGACCCCGGTTGACCACGGTTGACTTTTTAGACCAAAAGTCAACTATGGGTCAACACTTTACCCAATTTAGTCCCAAATTCCATTTAACTTGGACAGTTGACCAAAAGTCAACTATTAGTCACCAGTGACCTAGAGTTGACCAGAGTTGACCCGTTGACCAAAAGTCAACGGTAAGCCAATTTTCGACCTAGTTTGATTCGGATGGATTTCCAATGTCCTCCCATGACCAAGTATGACCCAACTAGACTTGTCTTGACCTAGTATGACTTTGTTAGGTCTAATATGACTTAGATTGACCCCGTACAATCTAGTTTGATCTTGTTTGACCTAGTTTGACGTGTCTTGACCTATTTTGACTCAGTATGACTTAATTTCACTTCCAAACCATTATATTGATACAGTATTCCATCTATAGGTCCTCGAGGCACTGATCTTGGACTCAGTCGACTTATCCATCACAGTACAGGCGAGTACATTCTCTGATAATATTTTTGTTTTATGATATCGTCTTTGTTTCTAGTATTTAGTGCAGATTATCCTTGTTCTCTTGACACATTGTTCACACGGATTGATATTTGTCTGGATCCCGTCATAAGATGTTATTCCTCTTATATATGGTATACACTGGGCAAGTCTTCATTGTTTATTGTTCATTGTATAGATACGATTCCTGCGTAGGCTCGCGACCTCCTCAGAGAATACGTATCATGACGTGTCATGACTGGATCCACTATATTGGTCAGGGATGGGGGTGTTAGCGTAGATATGTGATCAATACCCCACAGATATTATTGTATCATCATTGTATAGTGTTAATCATACACTCACGTATGATTAGCCAGGCCAAACATTGTATCAAGTTCTAAGCCGATCACATGTTGAAACTAATACTAAACTCACATAGATATAGTTCCAGATTCTTGTACATGATTTATACTGTTTTTCCCTGTTCTTATATTCAGATTATAGTCTTGATATGTCTTACCATGATTCATGTACACATTATTTATCTCGTAGATTCTCTCTATTTACTGCTACATTTTCAATATCGTCTAACTAGAACTGTTATGGAGATTTGTGCTCGTTCCATCCTGACTGGATATGTTGACAAAATTTTACAGATTGTGGCGAAGAGGATTGTCCTACCTACTACGGTCCGGTTGACGTAGTGGGCGTAGACTTGGAGACCTTGGTTCAGCAGGGCTTAGCTCCGCCCGACGAGCCTTTAGCTTAGTTTAGTTAGGTTAGACATTTTGGACTGGACCTTGTCTCCAGCTTACTACTTGTTATTATAATATATTTTGGGATTTTATTAGAGACTTAGACTTGTATATTATTTGTGATGGACTTGATAGGTTATATTTTATAGTCTTGTTGTCTTTATCTTTCAGTCTTTTCTTATTATCTTAGAGTTGTGATTGAGTACTCATATATATTCATTGCTTGTCCTCCGTTCGGAGTTGACCATATTCTCGACAGGTTTTGATATATATATATAAACTGTTTAGAGTAGAAAACCTACAGCATTCTACGCCGTTTTTACGGTGAGGGCTGGGCGTTGTCACGTGCACGTGCCCTTATAGCGGGTGCGGGTCGTGACAGAATCAGTTCGATACGTCCTCCAAACGATAGAATTTGTGACTGCCACCCTTCTAACCTTTTATGAATTGGACCAACCCCTGACAGTCAGAACTCCGCACGTAGTTGATCGACAAAGGGAGCCCCAGATAACGTACTGGCAAGTCTCCTTTGTCAATACCTAGAAGCGACGCCCAATACTCATGACGCGGACAGTCCTTGTTAAAGTAGATCTGACTTTTCTTCTTGTTAAGACGGAGACCTGAAATCTCCCCAAAGTCTTCAAGTAGTGTGGAGAGAGCCTCGAAACTCCTCTCATTCGGCTCGACAAACACCAATAGATCATCTGCGTAAATAAGATATGTGATCCTCGGGCTGACTCTACGATATAGAGGAACAATACTCCCTTGGCTCACTGCCTTATCCATCATACACGTATAGTACTCCATTATAATAGTAAACAAATAGGGGGATAATGGGTCTCCCTGACGAAGTCCTCGATTGCTGCCGAAATAACCATGTGGCTGGCCTCTAATGAGAATAGAGAATGACGGGTTAGACACACAGGTCCTGATCCTGTCAACCCACCATTTATCAAACCCCATGCCGATCAATACTGAGAACAAAAACTCCCTGTTCACCATGTCATACGCTTTCCGCAGGTCAAGCTTTATGCAACCTTTCCTCCCTCCTGCTTTGTTGAAGTCCCGCACCATTTCGTGAGCTAGGAGACAGTTCTCCGTAATAGATCTACCTTTTATAAATGCCGTCTGATTCTCCGAGATCAGTCCTTGTATGATATTTTGCATCCTCGCACACATAACTTGCGCTATAATTTTGTACAAAAAATTGCAACATGCTATGGGAAGAAAGTCGCCAAGTGCAGTTGCCCCATCCTTCTTCGGGATTAGCGTCAAGAATGTATGATTTAGTTCAGTTAGAAGTTTACCTGTGCGAAGAAAATCATCAACTATGTGTAGTAAATCATGCTTTAGATGTTGCCAGTGACGCATGTAAAATGCCGAATTGAACCCATCCGGACCTGGCACTTTATTAGGATCAGCCTCTTTAATTATGGATTCAATTTCCTCCATAGTGACCAGGCTCCTCAACGTGGCATTCCCCTTCGATGTGACTATACGTTTACACGTAATCTCCGGGAACTCCGTGGAATAATCAGATTGGTTGTACAGTTCTTGATAGTACTGAACCGCCTCCTGTGCGACAATGTTCTCTTCTGACACTTTGCGTCCAGCCGCATCCATCAAGGAGGTAATGGAATTGACTTGTTGTCTGGCTCGAACTGTCGCATGGAAGAACTTCGAACATCTGTCCCCGTCCTTGAGCCAATGACATTTGGCTTGTTGTTGAAGTTTAACTTCCTCCAAGAATCGAAGATGATGCACTTCTTGTTGTAGTTGAGCTTCCCGGCTAGCCAGGCCTGGATCAGTGGGCGCTTATTGAAGACCCGTCTGGGAGTCCCTCAACTCTCTCTCGGCCACTTCTAAATGTCGGACATGTTTATGGATATTCCACGTCTTCAATTCTCGTTTGATCCGTTTGAGCTGTTGAACAAAGCGCCATTGGGGATTACCAACATACTCTGCCTGCAAGCCTCTGTTGACTACTTCCTCTTACCCTTCCTGCTCCGGCCAGTGGTTATTAAACCGGAATGGGCGTCGACGAACACCCATTGGTTCCTGAAGCCGGACTAGTAATGGGGTATGGTCACTGGTACCGTTCGGAAGCCCCTTCGCCTTAGTATCGAGGAAAATACCCAACCACGCTGAATTGCATAACACTCTATCAAGTTGGCAAATAATCCGCGAATGAATAGAGCTATTACTCCATGTCCACTTGTGGCCGATCTTGGGCAAACAGAATAAGCCAGATTGAAGAAGGCAATTTTGGAAGTCAGCTAGAATCTCCTTCGGGACCTGTCTTCCTCTCTGTTTCTCATTTGGGTAAAGCATAGCATTGAAGTCTCCACACATTAGTAACGGAAGTTGATCATCCAAACATGTCACCGAACTGACTACATCCTTCCAGAGTTGAAATCTACGTCTTCGATCATTATGTCCATATACCGCCCCTACCACGATTCTCAAACCACCTTTGTTAGCTAGCTCAACAATAATTAATTGTTCAGAAGAGAATCTTACCTGGCCAGTCCAGGTACGAGTATTCCACATCATCCAGATGCGTGCCACACCACACTCCGATATGTTATGAACCGAATGCCAACGGTTCAAAGTCCTCCTGGATATCTTTAAAGTCTCCTTTATTTTGCTCTCTGCAACATAACTACAGTACTCATATTTCGTCTAATCACTTCCTGGATTTCATGCCACCGACCAATGGAATTTGTCCCTCGCACATTCCATGAAATGACTGTCATTACTGGTTAGATTTGGCGTCCTTGATCCTCAAGCTCTCTCGCAGACGATATGAGGGAGCTTCGTTGGACTGATTGTTTCCAGTCTCAGTATTGCCAAGTCTCCTTAATTCTCTGATTTGCACTTCCCACCTAGGATTGATTGTGGTGAGTCCCTCATCATCAATATGGGTATCCTTATTGCCATTCTCCCCATATACCTGTGGGGGAACATCTCCATACTCTTCAGCCACTGCAGGTCGCTTAGCCCCTCAAGCTTCTCCATCGGGTCTCTCAGGTTACTGGTATCTTGGAGACTCAGTTCCTCCCTCATTCTGTCTTCTCCTTCACCCGATCGGTTGGTTAGAGGTATACACAACCATGGCTTGACTACTGTTAATATCATCATTGAGGTTATTTTGACCCTCTAACATCCGGTTCCTGACGCTTCCCCAATACCGACCCCGAGACGCTGTCCTGGGAGGTGGGCACCTTCTTTGCTTGGTCTTTATCCTCCATGGCCGTATCTCTCTCTGCGCCTACCAGTACTTCATTACCCAGTGTATGATTGCTCGGAGTACTCCTTGTATCTGTTCCTACCTTTGTTGTAGTGCTAGTATTCGCACCCGCAATTGGATCTATACAATTATCTTTTGTGTGGCCGAAACATTTACAGTTAACACATGACGGTGGAACCCATTCGTAGTCCACCTCTTGCTGTATCCAGTCTCCGTTTGGTAGCATAATGTTGACACTTCGTGGTAGTTCTCCTGCCGCTGATATTTCCACAAATATACGAGCATAAGATAACCGTTGCCGTCTCGCCGTCGAAAAGTCAGTACGGATAGGATTTTCTATTATGCTAGCTATCTTCATGATGGACGAAATACTCCATAGTTGCGGGGACAACCAAGGCAGTCTTATCCATATAGGCACCGTAGTTAGTCGATCGTTTTCAAAGTTAGATCCTGGTAACCATCTTTTCAGAACTACTAACCGGCCATCGAAGGTCCGCGGACCACCTTCCAACACCCTTTCAAGATCCTCTGCTAGTGCGAATTTGATAAAGTAAAATCCGTTTTCACGCGAGAAGACTTCCATCTCTCCTTTGGGACGCCATGCTCGGTATGCGAAGGCTCGAAGTTGTCCAAAGAACGGTCTGTTACCCATCACATAAAGAACTAATATGTTTTTCCAGTATTCTAGGGTTTCTTGTAGATCATCTGTCATGATTTCGACCACCTTCTTTTTATTGATAATACCTGGCTCTATGTACTGTAAATCAACTTCTTCCAGCACCGCTGCTGGGCGACAGACTTCTGCCCAAGTTACAAGCTTCGTCCATGTCACCCCCGTTTTCCGTTCTATGTATTTCCAGTATACGTGTACGGAATCCTGGCATGTATTTTATTTTTCCTGTCTGGCTAGCTAATTTGGCTTAATCTTGTTTAGTTTCATCATGGCATGTAATGGTTTAACTTGGTTCATTTTGAAGTAGGCTTGGTTTATTTTGGTTGGTTCATATGTAGAAAACCACACTACCTACCACCATCCCCCTTTATAAACCCACCCACTTTTCTCTCTTCTCATATTCTCCATAACTCCTCTTCTTTCTCCATTAAAACCCCTCCCCCTCCATAGGCAAGTGCAACTTGCTTCCACAAGAGAACCTATTTTTATTGTTCTATTAACTTCTTTCCATGTTTCTAAGACACATTAGAACTTGTCATTTTCCATTTTGAAGCTCTAATTTTTGTAGATCTAGAAATTAGCCATTTTCGGATTTTGGCAGTTTTGATCTATCAAACTTTTTTATTTTCAAGTTTTGATGGTTCCATGTTGTAGAGAATTTCGTTCTATCTCACTTTGACCTATGGAAGTCTCATTTTGGCTTAGTAATGAGAGTTTTTAGACTTTGGAAGTTCTTGGGTTCTTCTTGGACATGGCTCTCAGCCTTGGTAGAGAAGAAGGCCCTGTAGCAGCCGGCGCATCTCGTCGTTCGGCGCACTGTTTAGTGCCCGACGCATCTTGTCGTCCTGCGTACTTTATAGTTCCCCGTGCAACTGGCCAACTGAGCGCTTCTTAGCGCCAGAACCAGTTGGGCGCAAATGGCCAACCTGTGCGCTTCTTAGCGCCAGACCTAGTTGGGCTCATCTTGCCCTGGCGCATCTTACTCTGGTGCATCTTTCCCTGGCGCATCTTGCCCTAGCGCATCTTGCCCCGACGCATCTTGCTCCTGGCGCATCTTGCCCTGGCGCATCTTGCCCTGGCACATCTTGCCCCAGCGCAATCCCTAGCCCGACGAAACTGGCCAACCTGCGCACTTCTTAGCGCCAGACCCAGTGGGCGCAACCTGGCCTGTACCCCTGGCGCAGTCTGGCCAGTGGCCTGGCACATTTTGCCTGGCGCAACCTAGCCATGGCACCCTAATTGCCCTATTTTTAGGCGCATGGCATCCCCTGTTTATATCCTTACACCTTTTGACACGAATTCGACACGGTACGAGTCGTGCTAGCCTTGGCACGATTTGGCATGTATGTGGCCTTCATGTAGGCGCACAAAACCTTGTGGGCGCATAGCCTTGGGGCACACAATGATTTGGCATTTTTATATCGGTGGCCCGTTAGGGTGCACTCAGGATATGTCTTTCTGCTTACATGATGATATGATCATAACCATGATATATGAATATGAAATAATGATTGATATGTAATGAATGGCGGCCCGTCGTGGCGCGCTCCTAACAAGTAACAAGTACAAGTAAAATAACATGACAGTGGCCCGTCGTGGCGCACTCCAGATAAGAACATGACAAGTAACGTAACATAATGGTGACCCGTTGTGGTGCACCCCTGACAAGTAATCTTGACAGATAACTCATGAATGCTGTCTAGGACATGTATCCCTGGTTACCACAGTCAGGAATTCATACTGAATCTGACTAGGTTAATGACTAGATTGATCAAGTAGTTCATATAGAGAGGTATTCCGGCTACAAGCAATCCCGTTATCTGTACGTCTTCCTGATGGACTTGTAGCCTGCCGACGAGTAGGGCACATTTCCAGCTCACTGTTATGTAGGGCACTTCAAGCAAGCAACGATTACTAAGCACACTGTCATGTGTTGCACTCAAGTCACCTAACAAGTATTAATAACTCTTAACATGAACCTTGCGCCTGGATAACCTGGATAGTCTGCAGGGCTTGTGGCTGTAGGAATCGTCATTGCATCTTGCTAGTAACTAGGCTTGTGATAACCCTAGTTAGTTAAAGTATCAAGCCGTACTCTTGCTTGGCCGTGAATGATTGAATGAAGTCCCATTTGTCTAGTCTTGTCTAGACCCAGTACATGGCTATCTCAGGACATGATTGTGAATGCTTACTTTATCGATAATTGGTTAGAGACTAAGTTCCGTTCAGGTGAAGGGTTACAACCCCGGTCCTTGTTTGGTTTACGGGTTGTAACTTGGTTACCGGAATAGTCCTTTAGCTCTCTTAATCGTTTATCATCCCGTTTTATTCAACTGATGTCTATTGTTATTTCATCTATAACTTATGTACTAATGTGCTGGTTTTAGTTCTTAAGTGAAGCCTCCTTGTGGCACTTGCTCTTCCTGGGGTCTGACCCAGCTAGTTTTGTATGGCCAAATTTCGGAGCAGCTACCGAGGATCTTCCAGCCTTCCTGCCAGATGGTGACCACTAGGCGCAATCCTGGCAACGAGTGGGTTTTATTTTGCTCTTCCACTCTATTGTAAAAATATTCTTTTGAGGCGTTTAGCCGTCGAGCAAGTGTTAGCTCGTTGCAACTTTACTTACTGTCTGCCTACGGGCTGTAACATGATTAGAAAATTCTAGGGTTGATCATGTATGACTTAAACTTTTGCTAGTCCTCACATTTTGTATGACTAGCTTCATGATTATATAAATATGTGATGTATGAGATGCCTTACTTTATATGTCTGATGATCTACCATCTTGTTATATTTACTTGCTTGCTTGAGATTGAGACACTAGGCTTGATATTGACCATAAGAGACTGATGGCTTGTAGTAAACCCTCATGCATCTAGACAGCCGTGACCATATTGCGAGGTGGGGTTCACTTCAATATACGTAGCTGGCTGTGTCTGTCCTCCGCTCTCCAGTATTATGGTTCTGGGGCGTGACACGGTTTAAGTGGTGGCCCATGCAGGTCTTGTAAATCAAGATGAGTGAGAGTTTCACTGGATAGATGTCTCAATCAGCCCTCGCCCTTGAACTCTACTCGTGTCTTCTAATTTTTCTGAATTCTTGACCTGATCACATGTTTATATCCTCGATCTATCATGGTCCTTCCTTATTGTTCCCTATGTCGTTTCTTCAGCGATATTATTCCTGCCGATTAGCAAGGCAGAGCACCTCCAGTGGACCAGCACCAGTACAACAGCATCAGTACCAGCCTCCGAGGCCATTGCCGCCTCAGGCTCAAGTATTTCATCAGCAGAGATCGCAGCAGTATGCCCAGGCCCAAGTTCAGAACCAGAACCGCCAGACAGGTTTCCAGCAGAGGGGACCAGCACCCAGAAGGCACGATCAAGTGATGGCTTTGACCGTAGAGGAGGACTTGGCCTCAGGTAAGGCGGTGGCAGGTACCATTTTCGTCAACTCTTTTCTTGCATCAGTATTATTTGATTCGGGTGCATCGCATTCATTTATGTCTGTACGATTTGCGACACGGATAGGACTGGAGCCCGAGTCATTATCAGTAAGGCTCAATATACTTACTGGTAACGGTCTTGTGGGAGTAGATAGAGTGTTTTTCTCGTGTCGAATCGTACTTAGCGGTAGAGAGTTTTCTGCTAAGTTGATAGAATTCCCGATGGTCGATTATGATGTGGTCTTAGGGATGGATTGGTTGAGTGACCAGTATGCTAGAATAGATTGCCATATCGGCAAGATTATTTTTAGTATTCCTTGTGAGCCAGAGTTTTCATTTCTCCGAGGCGGAGTAGAGCCATCTTCCCCAGCATTACGGATGGCAGTAGCAGCAGTTCAGTTGTCCAGAGTTGTAGAATAATTCTCTGACGTATTTCCTAAAGAACTTCCAGGCATGCCCCCAGAGAGAGAGATCGAGTTCACCATTGATTTGATTTCCGGATCAGCACCAGTGTCAGAGAGGGTCTACAGGATGACGCCTTCAGAATTGGAGATCATATACAAGATGATTAAAGAACTTAGAACCAAGGGATTCATTCGTGCTAACGGATCACCTTGGGGAGCCCCGATGCTTCTTGTGAAAAAGAAGGATGGTACCTCAAGATTATGTGTTGATTATCGTACCTTGAACTCGGTGACAATCAAGAACAGATATCCTCTTCCGAGGATAGATGACTTATTTGATCAGCTCAGAGGAGCGGCAGTATTTTCGAAGATTGATTTGCGGTCAGGATACCATCAGATCAGAGTCAGAGAGCAGGACATCCCGAAGATAGCATTCAGATCGAGGTATGGATATTGGGAGTTTCTTGTTATGCCATTTGGAGCAACCAATATGCCAGCCGTATTCATGGACCTCATGAATCGTATCTTCATGCCCTACTTGGACCAGTTCGTGATAATGTTTATAGACGACATCCTGGTCTATAGCAAGAATGAAGCGGAGCATGAGCAGTATCTCCGTGTAGTTCTTCAGATTCTCAGAGAGCACCAGTTGTACGCGAAGTTCAGTAAGTACGAGTTTTGGTTGGATCGTATCTCGTACTTGGGTCATATCGTCATTCGAGGTGGAGTAGAAGTGGATCCCCGAAAGATTATTGCCATAGAGACCTGGCCAGTTTCCAGCACCGTTGCGGAAGTTCGGAGTTTCCTTAGATTGGCCGGCTATTACCGGCGGTTTGTGTCAGACTTTGCTCGGATTTCAGCGCCACTGACGCAGTTGACCCGCAAGGATGTGCAGTTTGCTTGGATAGCAGAGTGCCAGAGATCATTCAAAAGGTTAAAGCAGAGATTGATGACGGCCCCCATTCTCACTCTTCCCGACGGGACGGAAGAATTTTAAGTTTATTGTGACGCATCCGGCAAGGGATTAGGATGTGTCTTGATGCAGCATGATAAGGTAGTTGCTTATACGTCGCGTCAGCTTCGTGATCATGAGAGGAATTACCCAACCCATGACCTGGAGTTAGCAGCCGTAGTTTTTGCATTGAAGCTTTGGAGGCATTATCTATATGGAGATCGGGTGGAGATGTTCACCGACCACAAGAGCTTGAAGTATGTGTTCATCCAGAAGGACCTTAATATACGTCAGAGGAAATGGCTAGAGCTACTTGTGGATTATGACATCAACTTGCAGTATCATCCTGGAAAGGCCAACGTGGTAGCAGATGCATTAAGCAGGAGAGCCGTAGTTTATTTTCTAACAGCACAGCCAGAGTTGTTAGCAGATCTTCCGAAGATGGGTATTGAAGTTGTTCTTCCTTCCAGTGTGGCATTGATGGCCAGCATGCAAGTTCGGTCCAGTATAGTTAAGAGGATCAAGTTAGCTCAGTCAGCGGACTCTAAGCTTCAGCGACTTAGGGCAGAATATGTAGCAGGACAGAGACCAGAGTTGTGTATTCATGAAGATGGTACACTCCGATATGGGAGGCATCTTTGTGTACCCAGTGGAGATATCAGACATGAGATCATGACAGAAGCTCACAGTTCTCAGTATTCCATTCATCCCGGCGGTACAAAGATGTATCGAGACATTCGACAGCATTTTTGGTGGAATGGCATGAAGAGGGAGATAGTCCGGTTTGTCTCTCGTTGTTTGGTTTGTCAGCGAGTTAAGGCTGAACATCAGAGACCAGCTGGACTTCTTCAACCTCTACCGATCCCAGAATGAAAATGGGAGCACATTACCATAGATTTTGTAACTGGATTACCTAAATCCTCAGCTGAGAGAGATGCTATCTGGGTTGTAGTTGACAGACTCACCAATGTGGCTTATTTTTTTCCTTTCAGAATCGGTCAGTCGACGGATCAGCTTACAGAGATGTACCTCAGGTAGATAGTCAGATTGCATAGAGTACCAGTCAGTATTGTGTCCGACAGAGATTCGAGATTTACCTCGCACTTTTGGCAGAGTCTTCAAGAGAGTTTGGGGACTCGTCTCAAGTTCAGTTCAGCCTACCATCCACAGACAGATGGTCAGTCAGAATGCATGATCCAGACACTTAAAGACATGTTGCGAACATGTACACTCGACTTTGGTGGTTCATGGAAAGATCACCTGCATCTCGTGGAGTTCTCGTACAATAACAGTTTCTAGGCCAGTATCCAGATGGCACCTTTTGAGGCATGCAGATCTCCTTTAGCTTGGGATGATATCGATGAGAGGCAAATGCTTGGACCAGAGATGGTGACGCAGACTGTTGAGGTGGTCAGATAAGTTAGAGATCATCTTCGAGTTGCACAAGATCACCAGCGTCATTGGGCCGATTCACATCGGCGTCCTCTTGAGTTTTTTGTCGGCGACCACGTATTCCTTAGGATCTTGCCTACCCGTGGCGTCATTCGATTCGGCGTACGGGGAAAGCTCAGTCCTAGGTATATAGGTCCGTTTGATATTCTAGAGCGAGTAGGTGATGTATCCTATCGTCTCGCTCTTCCGCCGTCGTTACGTGAGGTACATGATGTCTTCCATGTATCCCAATTGCGACGGTATATTTCAGATCCGAGTCATGTCCTTGATCATTCAGAATTGATTGTTGGTACCAACCTTTCGTATGAGGAGAGACCCTGTAAAACCCCAAAATTTTTGGATTACTTTATTTATTTATTTATTTGGCTTAACTAGGATTTTATGAAATTTGTGAATATATTTAAATTAAATAGTTATTATTATTATTATAGATGACCTTAGCCATGGTTGAGTTTGAATATACAAGACGACTAGAAAGTATGGCATATCTAGCATTGTTGGGTCCTTTAGCTAGCATGCTAGCCATGTTAGGAGTGCCATGGTCATACGGTAGTCTCTTGCATGTTAACCATTCAAATCATGGCACAAGTCGTAAAATTTTATTTAAATAATTAGTAAGAAAGCCTTTATGACTTTTTAGGAGACCCGGTTGTACCAAACCTTCCCAAACCTCTTACAAGCCGAACCCAACCCTATGTAGGCATATTGGGCATTAATAAATATTAATAATTACATTTATTTGTATTTAATTCAGATTTTGTAGTGTAATTACATAGATAGAATTAAATAGTTCTATATTAGGAAACCTCTTTTTAAATCCTCAATTCAATCAACTAGCCAACTCACCAAACAACCAAATCATGCCAAGTGGACCCCCACCATGTTAATTTTGGCCAAGCAAACCCCCCATAGCTAAATGCAACAAATCATGCCAAGTTTTCCGTTCTACGTATTTTTAGTATACGTATACGGAATCCTGGCATGTATTTTATTTTTCCTGTCTGGCTAGCTAATTTGGTTTAATCTTGTTTAGTTTCATCATTGCATGTAATGGTTTAACTTGGTTCATTTTGGAGTAGGCTTGGTTTATTTTGGTTGGTTCATCATGTAGAAAACCACCCTACCTACCACCATCTCCCTTTATAAACCCACCCTATTAGCTTCTTCTCATGTTTCTAAGACACATTAGAACTTGTCATTTTCCATTTTGAAGCTCTGATTTTTGTAGATCTAGAAATTAGCCATTTTTAGATTTTGGCGGTTTTGATCTATCAAACTTCTTTATTTTCAAGTTTTGATGGTTCCATGTTGTAGAGAATTTCGTTCTACCTCACTTTGACCTATGGAAGTCCCATTTTGGCTTAGTAATGAGAGTTTTTGCACTTTGGAAGTTCTTGGGTTCTTCTTGGCCATGGCTCTCAGCCTTGGTGGAGAAGAAGGCCCGATAGCAGCCGACGCATCTCGTCGTTCGGTACACTGTTTAGTACCCGGCGCATCTCGTCGTCTTGCGCACTTTATAGTGTCCCGCACAACTGGCCAACTGAGCGCTTCTTAGAGCTAGAACCAGTTGGGCGCAACCGGCGCAACTGGCCAACCTGTGCGCTTCTTAGCGCTAGACCCAGTTGGGCTCATCTTGCCCTGGCGTATCTTGCCCTGACGTATCTTGCCCTGGCGCATCTTGTCCTGGCGCATCTTGCCCCTGTGCATCTTGCTCCCGGTACATCTTACCCTGGCACATCTTGTCCTGGCGTATCTTGTCCCGGCGCAATCCCTAGCCCGACGAAACTGGCCAACTTGCGCGCTTCTTAGCGCCAGACCCAATGGGCGCAACCTGGCCTGTACCCCTGGCGCAGTCTGGCCAGTGGCCTGGCGCATTTTGCCTGACACAACCTAGACATGGCACCCTAATTGTCCTATTTTTAGGCGCATGGCATCCCCTGTTTATATCCTTACGCCTTTTGACACGAATTCGACACGGCACGACTCGTGCTAGCCTTGGCACGATTTGGCATGCATGTGGCCTTCATGTAGGCACACAGAACCCCATGGGCGCATAGTCTTGGGGCACACAATGATTTGGTATTTTTACATCGGTGGGCCATTAGGGTGCACTCAGAATATGTCTTTCTGCTTACATGATGATATGATCATAACCATGATATGTGAATGTGAAATGATGATTGATATGTAATGAACCATGATGGCGGCCCGTCGTGGCGTGCTCCTAACAAGTAACAAGTACAAGTAACGTAACATGACAGTAGCCCGTCGTGGCGCACTCCAGACAAGAACATGACAAGTAACGTAACATAATGGTGATCCGTTGTGGTGCACCCCTGACAAGTAATCTTGACAGATAACTTATGAACGCTGTTACGACGGCTAACTGGACATGATACCGTGGGTGATTGTATTGAATGTGCTTGTATAAGCTACCAGTCGAGTTTTGCATCATATCTAGGACATGTGTCCCTAGTTACCACGGTCAGGGTTTCATACTGAATCTGACTAGGTTAATGACTAGATTGATCAAGTAGTTCATATAGAGAGGTATTCCGGCTACAAGCAATCTCGTTATCTGGGCGTCTTCCTGATGGACTTGTAGCCTGCCGACGAATAGGGCACATTTCCAGCTCACTGTTATGTGGGGCACTTCAAGCAAGCAACGATTACTAAGCACACTGTCATGTGTTGCACTCAAGTCACCTAACAAGTATTAATAACTGTTAACATGGACCTTGCGCCTGGATAACCTGGATAGTCTGCAGGGATTGTGGCTGTAGGAATCCTCATTGCATCTTGCTAATAACTAGGCTTGTGATAACCCTAGTTAGTTAAAGTATCAAGCCGTACTCTTGCTTGGTCGTGAATGATTGAATGGAGTCCCATTTGTCTAGTCTTGTTTAGACCCAGTACATGGCTATTTTAGGACATGATTGTGAATGCTTACTTTACCGATAATTGGTTAGAGACTAAGTTTCGTTCAGGTGAAGGGTTACAACTCCGGTCCTTGTTTGGTTTACGAGTTATAACTTGGTTACCGGAATAGTCCTTTAGCTCTCTTAATCGTTTATTATCCCGTTTTATTCAACTGATGTCTATTGTTATTTCATCTATAACTTATGTACTAATGTGCTGGTTTTAGTTCTTAAGTGAAGCCTCCTTGTAGCACTTGCTCTTCCTGGGGTCTGACCCAGCTAGTTTTGTATGGCCAAATTTCGGAGCAGCTACCGAGGATCTTTCAGCCTTTCTGCCAGATGGTGACCACTAGGCGCAATCCTGGCAACGAGTGGGTTTTATTTTGCTCTTCCACTCTATTGTAAAAATATTCTTTTGAGACGTTTAGCCGTCGAGCAAGTGTTAGCTCGTTGCAACTTTACTTACTGTCTTCCTACGGGCTGTAACATGATTAGAAAATTCTAGGGTTGATCATGTATGACTTAAACTCTTGCTAGTCCTCACATTTTGTATGACTAGCTTCATGATCATCTAAATATGTGATGTATGAGACGCCTTACTTTATATGTCTGATGATCTACCATCTTGTTATATTTACTTGCTTGCTTGAGATTGAGACACTAGGCTTGATATTGACCATAAGAGACTGATGGCTTGTAGTAAACCCTCATGCATCTAGACAGCCGTGACCATATTGCGAGGTGGGGTTCACTTCAATATACGTAGCTGGCTGTGTCTGTCCCCCGCTCTCCAGTATTATGGTTCTGGGACGTGACAGTCCAGTTGCTTGTCCCTCCCTGCCTATTGGTATGATAATCTGCAGCTTGCCCTACCTCCTCCTACAATATCGATTTACATTTCTGAGCAATCATCTCCTCCCTTCGGCCTTGCAATGGAGCGCATCCTGATGGTAGGCTATGTCCCGGGATTGCCGTCCGTATAGTCGTTACTGCAGGAGCTCTCTGCGTCGGAGTAGCACGTTGGCCCCTACCCCCTTGTCCTCGTCCTCCTTGCCCATGCTGCCCGCCCCTCGGTTGGTTCTCCTGTGCCGGAGTAGGTGTGTTCCGTCTCCTCATGGCAATGGTGGTCCAGCCCCCTGCTTCTTCCCGGAGCTCCATCATCGGGATCCCTATGCTTCCCGCGTCCCCTAACCCTCCTGTCGATGTGCCACCTTCCTTTGTCGATGTCCCGACGTTGATCCCTTGCCGCCATCACCTTCGCCAGGATCGCCTCGCTCGTGAGGAAACCCTAGCATCTCAAAAAAAATAAAAAATAATATATATATATATATATATATATATATATATATATATATATATATATATATATATATATATTCTTAGAATGTTGTTCGTGATTAATTTTATGTTACTCTTTTTCATTTTTATCTTTGTTTTAGTTGAGAATTAATTTGTTAGAAGTTAGAATGGATTTTGGTGGAATTGAAGTTATGTTAAGAACACTAAGAATTGGATTTTTGAGCTTATATTTTTGTGTTTTCATATAATTTTGAAGTGAATTTTGGTGTACTTAAACTTATACTAAGGATTAAACTTAGTGATCGTGTTTAATCTTTTAAGCTCTTTTTTTAGGTATTTGCGACTTGATATATATTATTCTAATAAATTTGATTAATTGCTTGCTTGGTAAAAATTTGGCTTTGAAATTTAATGCTTCAAAAAGAAGTGAAAATATTTTTCTAGGTTAAGAGGTTCATATTAAGTGTGTTAACCAAATGTTAAATGGTAAAATACCGATACCGAACAAAAATCGACCGAATACCGATTTTACCGAAACCGATTCTAAATGGTACGATAATGGTATTGATTTTTTAAATACATATTTAAAAAAACCTAAAAATTCAACCAAATACCGACCGATTATACCGACGCTCACCCCTAGGATAAACCATACTGTAACTTTTGTAAATGAGCAATGCTAGGATTACAATAAAATTGGTTACAACCGGCTACGTGACGGTTGCCAATTGGCTCATCTCTTTTCATATGGAATAAGAAGATGGGAGGGAGATATGAGCCAATTGTTAACTGTCACATAGACGATTGTAAATAGATTGTAATCAACTTGGTTGTAAACTTATCAATTTTTTGTTTGTAAATAAAATTTTCTATTCACTCAACAAATTTAACTCTTTTTGTGTGGGATATGATGTGCCCCCAAACTCAATAGGCACATGCCTATGCAACACCATCACCAAGTACCAACATCTTCCTGAATTTTATTCCAATGGAAGTACCGAAATTGCCCCAGGCCCACCACAAGCCCTCCTCCTACCTTTCTTTTCTAGCCGAAGACATTCGAAAAAAGGAGAGGCTAAATCCAGTTTTCTGGCCTGGGTTTGATTTCAAAATCAATTTGAAATTACTTTAACAGATTGGTATCTTTAACTGAAGCTTAACCTTTTCCTTTTTAATTACTTGTCATGTTTATGTGAAACTTATTCTTAAAAGTTATTATGAGGAATCAGGATTGGTCTCTTTTTTTTTCTTCTTCTCATTTACCTCTCCTTAATTGTAGCTGTCAACTTTAAATTAGTGTCTCACAATTTTTTCTATGTTAATCAATTAATATTGTGCCATTATAAAGAAATTTATCTGTAAACTATTCATTTGTCACAAGCGTGAAAATAATGTGATGTATTTTTTTTATGGTGCCCGCACAAGCTCCGGACATTTGAATGAGTAATAATGTGCTATAAGTAAAACTGTGACATATTATGAATGAGTAATGACATGGGAATACACTTATTTTGACATATTCCATAGCCATACTAATATGTGATGTCAAGAAAAGTCTTAAAAAGAAGTGTGTCAAAAAAAGTGTGACTATACAGTGTGTCAAAAAAAGTGTAACCCCATAGCATTATTGATTATTGAATGAGTAATAATGTGATAAAAGGGTTTTACCTGAATTAATCTGCCATATTGTTCCGGTCTCTGTCATATTTACAATCTACTGCTAGCTCATTCTCATCCTTCTTAAGTTGCCAATTGTTCTGCACCTGTGGACTCTCTACCAATAGCACATCCTATTTCTTGTGTCTATGTATGCACATAACAAATATATTGTGTGTACGTAAGATCTCTGATTCTCTTCTTTTTTTTTTTTTTTTTTTTTTTTTTTTTTTTGTGGAAATCATTTTCTTCACTTACTTCTAGTTTACACATCAATAGACTATAACCCACTTGGTACGTTTCTAATTTTTGCACAGCTTCCTCCTCCCTTCGCTTCTGTGGGGAATAAACTCTCTATCTAAATCAACAAACTCTATATATAAATTATACTGAAATTGCTGAAAAATTCAATTTCGGGGTTGGTTTTTTTGAAAAACCCACCCGCATGATGAGTTTTATGAAATGTCCAGAATTATATATTTCCACGTTAAGTATTCCAAGATTTCCTTTAGATGTTCTGTATTTACAAAATTAATACCATAACTACCCCTCCGCACAAACTCAGATTTGGATTGTGATTCTCGTCGTCTTCTTCATCATGAGAGATCAGAATTCCATTGTTCTCATCTTCAGCAGAGATCGCAAAGATCGTTCGTAGTTCACCATGTTTTTTTTTTCAGTCAAACTCCGATCATCGCTCATATTCATCTTCTTCTTCTTCTCCGACAATTAGGTCAATTATGGAAAGAAAATCTTCTTCTTCTTTTTCATAAGAGTTAGTATCATTTTGAAAGAAAAACGAAAACTCTTGAATCTTTATTCATGTCAAATTTCTTTCCACAAAACAAAAAAAATAAAAAATTAGGTTTTTGTCAACTGTTCTCTGTCGATATAACATGAATAATAGTCATTATATTGCATTTTAACAAGGAGAATGCCATTCTCCGGGTAAATTAACACGGAGAATGTCATTCTCCGTGTTACTAACACGGAGAATGACATTCTCCGTGTAAATTAACACGGAGAATGGCGTTCTCCATGTTATTTAATACGGAGAATGGCATTTTCCGTGTTTCTAACACGGAGAATGGCCATTCTCTTGCGTTTTAACACTGGAATGACCATTCTCCGTGCTTAATTACACGAAGAATGGCCATTCTCCGTGTAAATTAAGACGAAGAATGCTATTCTCCGTGTAAATTAACACGGAGAATGGCCATTCTCCTGCGTTTTAACACTGGAATGACCATTCTCCGTGTAAATTAAGACGGAGAATGCCATTCTCCGTGTAAATTAACACGGAGAACGTTCTCCGTGTTATTTAACACGGAGAATGGCGTCTCCGTGTTTCTAACACGGAGAATGGCCATTCTCCTGCGTTTTAACACTGGAATGACCATTCTCCATGCTAAATTACACGAAGAACCATTCTCCGTATAAATTAAGACGGAGAATGGTCATTCTCCGTGTAATTTACACTACTAAAATAAGACAAATTAGCGACGTCAGGATACGTCGCTAAATAATAAAAATACGTCGCTAATAGGAATTAGCGACGACTTTAGCGACGAAACATGAAGGTCGCGAAAAAGCTAATCGCAGATGACAATTTTGTCGCCCTCTGTCGCTATTTGTGATGTCACAACCAAAGGACGTCACAAAATTAACGACATATAGCGCCGTAACAGTACGTCGCCAAAGCAGCGACGTAGTACGACCACTTAGCGACGTTATTTCTTTTTATGTGATGACATGACATGCTTGTCACGTCAGCAGTGTAGCGACGTACAGCGACCAAATTAGCGACGTCATCTCTATGCCACGTCAGCTACTGAGTGATGGATTGCGACGTAACGACGCTAATTAGCGACGTCAGGATACGTCGCTATACGTCATAGATCGTCGCTATACGTCGCAGATATTATGAAAAAAATTTAAAAAAATATGTTTGGTATTTTTGTTATGCTGTGTGTCTGTGTTTACAGTGTGTATGAAGTGCAGTGTTCGAACCATCGACAGTTTCGCTTACTGTTCTATATTTTATCTTGGATAGAAATAGCAACAGTTCATGGTGCACTTCTCAGAGCTTCCTCTTTACGTCCTTTACCTTCTCGGGATCCTTTACAACATCCCAAAAAAGTGAATGATGTGAAAATGAAGCTCTCAGAAGTACACCCTGAACTGTTGCTCTTTCTGTCCAAGATAAAACATACAACAGTAATCGAAACTATCGATGGTTCTGAACACTGTATTTCACATACACTGTAAACACAGACACACATCATCACAAAAACACATTATATTTTTTTAAAATTTGGACAGCACCTCCTTTGTATATCAGATCATCGCTTATAATCCAGCGTAGGTATATTTGTCATCCCCATCGCAGATATCATCATAATTAACAGTCTCCCATGATAACAGTCTACAACCATAGACGAATAACAGTCTCCCATCATAACAGTCTACAAAGAAAATATCATAAACATACATGTCCAAGTAAATATCATACATGTACTCAATGAAAATACCAACAAAGTAAATATCACAAACGTACATGTCCAACAAACATACATGTCCAACAGAGTCAAATAAGAATGAAAATCAGTGTACCAATGATTAATGGGCCCATAGGGCCAATACATACAAAGATGATAAAAAAATCTACTGGATCACTGAGGATCCCTGCTACGCATCTGAGATAACATGAACTCATACAGCTCTCGTCTAAGCTGTACCACAGGAGGCAGTGCAACGTCTGGAGTCTGCGCCATCGATGGACCGGAAGGACGTATCTGCTCCAGCTTTCGCAGTCGGTCACCATGCGCAGTAAGGGTACGCACCATCCTCTGAGTACTCTTCTCAAGAGAAGTATGTAGCTGGGTGAGTGAGGCAGCCACGGTCCTCTGCGATCCCTCCAGCTCGACCTGTCTACGCTCTGTGTGCTCCGTAAACTTCGTGAGCGTGTGTAAGCTGGCAGCTGTAGCCTGCTGCAGACTCATCAGCTCCTGTATACTGCGCTCGACCGCATCAAATCGTCCGGTGATCATCGAATTGTCGGATCGTCGCTCTGCGGTATGGTGATCAGAAATCTGCTGCTGTAACTCGCAATGCAGCTCGTCGATCTGACGACCAATATCCTGAGCTCGTGATGACGCCTGCGAAGCTGGAGACTGTGCACTGACAGAGGGAGCCCGGGATGACTCTGAAGCCAAATAGGCACTGTAGGATCTCGTACCATTGTATGTACCCTTCTGAAGACCACCAATGGTGGCCATCCAGAGGTCATCCGACGATGGAGCTGTAGGCAGCTGGAAGGAAGTACCAGCCCCTCCCTCTGCTGGCGCACTAGCAGCAGCAGCCGCCTCCTTTTGTAGCCGAAGAAACTCGACCTAGAACATTGTTTGCTAACATCTAAATGTTTGCTAAAGTCTATATTGATATCTATTTTCATGTTTTCTAAATTATAGTAAATTAATATAAAGAATAGAACATACATATGCCTGCGTCGCCCTCTCATCAATAAACTCTCCAGCCCTCCGATGGGTGACCAGGAAGACGGTCACCATGTTAGAATCCTCACCATTTTTTACCTGTTAAAATATATTATCTATTATTAGTATTAAACATTCTATCCAACTATATATAAAATGATGTCCGGTAAAGGAAACATACCAGACGACGAAAATGCTCCGTCATAGGAATAGAGCCACCACACCACTTACTAGCGCTCGACCGTGCCACCTTGGCCTTGTCAGACCGCTCCTGGTACCTGGCCTCGCCGAATCTAGCCTTCATCGCAGTCCACTACTCTGGCGTGATCCAACCATGGATCGACTTTCCGGAGCGATCACGAGACTTCTGATCGTAGATCGCATCACGGATGAGCTTGCCTGCGACGGCAAAAAATTGGGCCTCGATCTTCGCCGCCCGGTGTGGTGGATAGAAATAGGTCCTCTACAAGAAGTAAAATAGAAAGAGTTGTATAATATACACAAATGATTATTAAAATTTAAAAATAAACAAATTTTTTACCTTGAAGTGGGCCAACCAAAAGGCCTTCCTATCTGCGGGAGTATCTGAGTAGTTAATCCAAGGCCCACCATAGTTCAGCCTCAGAAATAACCCCAGCTATCTCTGTACTACAGGAGGCCGATATCTATATAATAATAAATTTCATGAATATATATGTACATATAATCATTTGAGAAATATATATTAACTAATTAACTTACTTCGTAGGCCCGTCCGTCCAAATCTCCATATGTGTCTCGTCCGGGGGAGCGCATGGAGGTTCGCTCTCACCTCCTGCCTGACCAGGATCAGTCTGATCACCGTCCTCCATATGTTCGGCGTCGGCTCTCCCCATGGAGCCGTCGGCAGGAGGAATGCTGGACGCGAGAGGAATGCTGGACGACGAGGGAGGAGTTGCCAACTTGCTGGAACTGCCCTGTCCCGGTAATGGACTGGGAACAGAACGGTACACTGGCGTACTCGAAGATGAGGATGAGGGTACAGAATCTGCCTCCCCAGCCTGACGCACACGGGACTGCCTAACATAATATCCTCCGCGTCGTCCTCCTGGTCTAGTCATACCTGATAATAACATATGACAATAAAACAAATATACATATTTATATGATAGACATCACAGATTTTTAAAAAATATCATAGTCACAAAAGTGTCACTAAAGTGTCAAATATGATAATAAAACAAACGTACAAATTTAATCCTCTTCTGAAAATTCATCTTGTTTGTTTAGCTCATCATCTTCTTCTTCTTCTTCTTCTTCCTCCTCTACATCTTCACTTTCATCTGCATCTTTCTCTTCAGATAATTTTACTTCTTCTACACAATTAGATGTGTAATGAGGAACTTTCGTCGTGTTCACTTCTATAATATTTGTTAAAAGAGGTAGTTCATCCTCTTGATAAGCTATATCGTCAACCTTAAAGGTATTTCTAGCTTTGGTCTTGCATACTGCCCACCAGTCCGACCTTGTTGTTCTCCGTTTAGGATAACTTGTGAAGTACACGAGCTGAGCCTGACTTGATAGGACAAATGGTTTATAGGCTTGATATCGATGCCGATAGTTTATATCCACAAGACCGTGCTTGTCTACTTTCCAACCTTGACCTTCAATCGGATCGAACCAATCATATCTGAATAACACAATCTTAGCAGGCTCTATTCCATAACTATATGTCAGCTCCACAATCTCCCGTAGGACGCCATAGAAATCGTTGTCCACATCAACATCTTTGTAATTCGAAGATCTGATACACAAATAATTATTTTTGGTGGAATCGAGATCCACAAAGTTGTCTCTGATCGGGCAAGTTGTTGACTTGAACCTAAACCCATTCACACAGTAGCTTGGCCATATTTTTGCAGCATAAATTGGTCTCTTAGCTAGCGTTCTAATAGACTCATTCTCAAGTCTTTCGTATGGACGATCAACCTAAATACCACGAAAAAAGAAATTAAGCTCATTCTCAAGTGCCTATACAGAAAGGTAATTACAGAGTTCTCAAGTCTTACATATGCACTCAACTATGATGGGAAATAATGCCTCATTTCTTGTTCTAGTTCTTCTTCTAGTGTGGCCTACCTGACCTCACATCATCATTAAATATGCTGAAAACAACATCGTTCAATTAATATAATAGTATAATAATCAACACTATTAAAATAATGTAGACGTATTAATTACTTACCCCTCCAGCTTCTCTACTTTATCCTCGTCGCAGTTGAGTAATACATACACCTGAGCAGCCCTTAGCTCATCATCGTTCAGATATCTCTTCTTTATTTTACCCGATGGCTTTCCTAGAGCATTGAATACCTTCAGTATTGTATCATTACATTCATGATCTCCATCGTCATTTCTGGAATCTCTCGTTCTATTAGTTGCAACATGAGGCTTGAAATACATCGAACAAAAGTTTGTAATCTTCTCGAGAACATAGGCTTCACAAATAGAACCCTCGACCTGTGCCTTATTTTTTACCTTTCTTTTTAGGTGATTCAAATGTCACTCGAACGGGTACATCCATCGATATTCGACGGGTTCACCAACACATGCCTCATAGGAAAGATGAATCAACAAATACTCCATAGAGTCGAAGAATCCAGGAGAAAACACCCTCTCTAGCTTGCACAGTATTACCGCAATGTCCTTCTCTTACTTTTCTAGACGATTAACGAGCAATTTCTTAGAACAATGATGCCTGAAGAATATGCTAAGCTCCGTCAATGGATCCCAAACTGCCTGCGATAAGAATTCCCGAAATGCAATCGGAATTAACCTCTCCATGAATACGTGACAATCGTGGCTCTTCATACCCGTCAATTTGTTTTCCTTCGGATCGACACATCTTCTCAGATTTGACATATATCCGTCTGGAAATTTTAAGCCCCGAATCTACCGACAAAGTCTCACTTTATCCTCCTTGTCCAGTAAGGAAATTGACTTCGGCAGGTACTGTTTTCCATTCTCCTCTATCAAATACAACACAGGGCATTTGTATATTTCTTCTAAGTCCAACCTGGCCTTAGGATTGTCTTTCGTTTTTCTCTTTACGTCCATCACAGTATTAATTATGTTATCAAACACATTCTTCTCAATATACATGACATCAAGATTATGTCTGATCAGATTGGTTCTCCAATATGGCAGATCCCAGAATATGCTCCTTTTTGTCCAGTTATGATCTCTACCAAATCCATCGCACTTGTACCCAGTTGTAGGATCTTCGATAGCACTTGTAAAATCTTTAACCTCCTCCCATATCGTGGCTCCGTACCACCTTGGTGGTGGATCACCCTTCTCTACAACGCCGGTACGGACTGTATTCCTGTTCCTTCTGAATGGATGATCTTTTGGCAGAAATTGTCGATGACAATCAAAGAAGCACGATTTTCCTCTGTGTTTCAAGCGGAAAGCCTTAGTACGGTCCATGCAATACGGACATGAGGGACGGCCATGAGTCCTCCATCCAGATAACATTCCATAGGCCGGAAAGTAGTTGATGGTCCACATAAGGGTTGTCTTTATCTGAAAATTCTGCTTCCTGGAAACATCGTACGTGTTAGCGCCTACTTCCCATAACTGATTCAACTCATCTATCAAAGGCTGTAAGTACACATCAATGTTCCTCTTAGGATTGTTCGGACCAGGAATTATAATGGTTAGAAATATGTACCGAGTCTTTATGCACATCCAAGGTGGTAGGTTATACAGAGTGACAATCACAGGACAGCACGAATACTGGGATCCCGAAAGACCCAAAGGAGTAAAACCGTCAGAAGATAGCCCCAACCTGACATTACGCAGATCTGAAGCAAAATCAGGATACACTCGATCAAAGTGCTTCCACACTTCTCCATAGGATGGGTGATCCAACACTCCTTCAATCTGTTCTCGCGTGTGCCAACTTATATTTTCGGCCGTCTCTTTTACCATAAATAATCTTTACAACCGCGGCATTAAAGGCAAGTAGTGCATTGAATCGGTCGGTCTTCTTGCACCGGTAGACCTTCCTGTACTAGTTGTCTTATAGCGATCAGCACCACAAAATCTGCACACATCTGCGTCCTTGTCATCTTTGTAGTACAACATGCACCCACTGCGACAAGAATCGATTTTCTCGTATCCCATCCAGAGCGATCTCACCATCCTCTTAGACCGGTAGAAGTCTTTAGGTAACTTAGCACCCGCCGGCAAGATCTCTATAATCAACTCCAATACTCGGTTGTAGCATTCTTGCGACATGTTAAATCTGACTTAATGCTCAACAGTCTTGTAACCATCTCCAACGGTGAATGATCCTCACAACTAGGATACAATGGAGTCCTTGCTGTCAACCCCTGATTTTCAAAATTTTGTTTATTAGTGATAATTGGCCATTAATGATTATTTTGGCATTAAAATATTTTATAATAATTATTAGGAATTTTTTTAGAATTTTTAAATGTTTTTAAATAGCTTTTAAATACCAGAAATACCATTTTGCAATTTTATAAATTGTTTTAAATTAGGTTTGCAATATTTAAAATTATTTTAAATACTTTTTACAATAACCCATTTGTCTTTTGTAAATATATTTTGCAAATATTACCCGCGGGAGTCAATTTGCAAATTAAAATTTACATTTTACTCTGCGGAGGGACCTAAATGCAATTACCTAAAACCTAGGGACTCTAGTGCAAAACCTAAACCTACCCCCCCCCCCCCCCCGACGACCGGACAGCTGCCGACGACCGGCCAGCTGCTCCCCCCCACGTCCCGACCGACTTCGACCGACCTCCTCTGCCTATAAAACAAAGCCCCATCTCTCCCCAGACAAAACCCTAACCCTAAAATCCCCCACGACGCCCCCACGGCCTTCTTCTTCCCCACTTCTGTTCACCACCACCCATCTCCGGCGACCCCCGTTCGACCACCACTGCTCGACGTCGTCGTCAACCACCACCATCAGGACCGCCTCGTCGAGCCGCGTCCAGCGCCGCCCAAGCGCCTTGACCACGACGCCCCCAGCCGCCGTTCGCCCCCTCGACTTCCACCCCTCAGCCGGACACGAAGGTAACAAATCCCTTCTCTGTGTCGTGCGTGTCCCAAACTGAGACGCGAGACTCGCCTAGACACGGGGGACTTGACTGTAGTGCTGGACACGTGTTAGCCGAGTCGTACGTGTCGTGCTGGGCACGGACACGTCGACTCTGTGTCAGATTTCAACTTCTCGTGTCCTGGACTGTATGGACACGAGACGAACTGTAAACTAGACTAACGGGTTTGGGCTTTGCCTAACGGGTAAAAACCCATTTAATTTCTGACCTAAATAAATTTAACTAAAACCTAACTCTAAACGAACTTAGCGGGCTGACCCCCTGGCCAGCCCGAACGAACTAAAACCCCCCCGCTGGCCTGGGTTCGAGCCCCCCTTCTATTTTCATTTTTTTTTCTTTTCTTTTCTTTTTTGTTTTTATATATATATATTTATATATATGTATATGTATATATATATATTAGTATATATATATGTATATACTGTATTATAACAGTATTTTATATATATGTATATATATTTTATATTTAGTAAATTTTGTATATATGTTTGTTTGTATATATGTATATACTTTTATGTGTATATATATATATTATATATATACACCATATAATTAAAAGTTTTTCTTATATATATATATATATACTTTATAAATTAAGTATTTTCCTCATACATAGACATATGTACTTTCAACATATGTATGTATATATTATTTTGTATCTTATTAAAATATTAATAATTATTTTGTACTTTTACCAAATTGTATTTTTAGTGTATTTAAATTACTGCAACCATTTGATGTCCAAGCCTAGCATGGGTATTTGGGCCCAAATGTATTTTCACACATTCAAGACCTGTACAAGTCATATTGGACTTGATTCATGGCCTTGGGTCCTGTATTTGAACTTTGGTTCAAATTATATACATGGACAAAATACGCAGATAATTAATTATTGTGTGCATAGCTGTTTTTGATTTTCTAAAAATACTTAGAGTGTTGCTAAAATTATGGAAAAATAGTTTTTACATACTTTGTTAAGTTAGCTAATTTAGTATAATTTTTGTAGTATTTAATTTACTGTTTTGCCACTAGTTTGGCATATGAAACCAAAACTCACTTTCTGTATACTTAGGAAAACTGATTTTTATAAAATATTTGTACTGGTTAATAAATTCCAGAAAAATTATAATAAATTTCTATGATTAACAAGGATCACTTTAGTACTTTACTTTAAGAAAAACTAGGCTTTTTGTCTATCTCTAAAATTGTTGGAACACAATGATCTTTTGATTTATTTATTGGTTAATTACGACTTGTAGCTTTTTGTGTTATTTGGAGTTTTAGTAGTGTTGAACCCCATCCCTCACTAATGTAAAGACCCTAGAAAGTTAGATAACATAGTGTGTCATCCCACATTGGTCTCCTGTGCCAAGTCATCATTTTGGCTAGGTGCCCAGTCACAAGTCGTGTCGCACCAGTTAGTGTTCTAGTATTTTAGCTTAGTGTAAAAGCTAAGTTATTGCATTTATTTCTACAGTGACGAGTTACCGGACATCTATAGCACATTTATCGCAGCTTGTTTTGCTTTGCTAGAGGCAAGTACTTTCTACGAACTTTACATATTGTCACATAAATGAACTGCAAAATCCACCATATTAAATGCTGATCCTTGGGGTAGCAAGTTAAAATATCACATGTTGTACTTTCCATTACTACCATGCTCAGACAGTTTTTTTGTATCTCTCACATGATTAGAGTATGGATTATGGAAAAAACTGATAGTAGAGTACGTGATCATGCCCCCCTATATAGTACCGAGCAAAGTTTCATTTTATATGATACGGCGCCGTAGGCCTTACTTACCAAGGCAGATTTGTGCGTATGTACACCTCTCGCCCTATCACTTGTACGGATGTACATTTTATTTACATTGTGCCTCAGTACATTGTATACCTATTGACCGATCACGTACCTGCTACAGTTTTAAACATTACATATACATCTGTCTTTATGACATATGTATCCTTGCCATGATAGATTGTGTGATTCCATGTTTCCAGTTATTTCTTCTATGTTCATTGCCATGTTTCATATGCTAGTTTGCTAGAAAACAGTACTTGCTCCCGTCATGACAGGATAACGTTGTAGGTATACTTACTGAGGAGGAGTTACTCTGCGACTCATACTATGGAGTTACTGCCGAGGACCCGGCTCTGCTTTACGAGGATGTTCCTGCGGGGAGACTCGTCTAGTTTGCTTAGCTACTTGGGATACTTAGTGTAGTCATGTATTAGACTCTATCATTTTGTAACTGGACATGTATCCAGTTTTATATTTCAGACTTGTACTTTGGACTTATTTCTATATATGAGACGACTTTTGTGTTTGGAGCATTTATGATTCTTCTTCACTTATAGAATTGTTAGCACATTTAGTCTTATCTTGTTATCTCTAGAACAGCTTACTGCGCTTTATCTTAAGCGTAGGCTGGACATGGCTCGGCCCGGCCCAACAATTTGGGTAACGGGTCGTGACATATTTTTTTGGTGGCCCATGCAGGTCCTGACTAAATTGTTTGGTTACGTTATTGTACCAAACATGCCTGCAATTAGGAACTTAAGGTAATTAGACAACATTAGGAAAGACGCTTAGAACACTTAGAGGAATGCTAGGATTGCAACATAGAAAATACATCACATGATTGCTATTATAATTAGATTTTCTTGCATATGATTGCTTACTTTAAACAAGTCCTTATAAGTCTTTTTATGTGTAATTTAGATGGTGCTTACTCGTTCGTCCCAGCATTTTACCCCCGAGAATGGGGCCCTCCATGTCCAGTCAGCTGACCAGTTGACTGATACACCTCCACCTACCACATTCCCCCACTCCACAGATCCACAGACCCAGATACCACCTTCCACATCCCAGGCCCGGCAGGACCCGATACTTCCACCACCCCCTATCACTATACCCACCCAGGCTTCCGTCACACTCGACGGGACCCAGCTGCTCACACTGATCCAGGGGTTCCTAACAACCCATCAGGAGCAGACTACCCTACTCCGCCAGAGCATGGAGCGTTCTGAGGGACGTCCCGTGGTCCCACCACCTGTAGAGCCACGGCAGAAAGCGGGAACAGTCAAGGACTTCATGGGTCTGAATCCCAAGGAGTTCTCAGGGACTGAGGGCATAGTAGTAGCTGATGACTGGCTAGATTCTGTAGAGAGAAAGCTTCTGGGAGTTAGGATGTCGGATGACCTTCAGGTCGAGGCAGCAGGATTTCTGCTGATAGACTTAGCCGGAGTTTGGTTCAGGAATGAACCGTTATTCGCGAGAGGTAGAGCCACCTGGGACCAGTTCAAGACCCAGTTCAAGAAGAAATTCTTCTCGACCACTGCTAGAGTAGCCATGGGGCTACGATTCCAGAACATCCAGCAGGGGAACCGTTCTGTTGATGACTATACGGAAGAGTTTAGTCGCCTGAGCCGTTTTGCTCCTAGTCTGGTTGCTGATCCAGAGGAGATGATCCGTAGGTTTTGCCATGGTCTAGTTCCAGACATTGGCATCCTTATAGTGGCGAACGGTACGACTGACTACTACCAGAGCCTAGAGTTAGCCCGGAGCATTGAGGAGCGTCTTCTGTCTAGCAAGAGGCCGGCTTCTGTACACCATGAGGGACCGTCCAAGCGTCAGGCTTTCCAGCAGAGAGCGCCGACGCCACCCCAGCAGACTTACCATCCCCCTACATCATATCACCCGACCCAGCCAGTTAGAACCCCGGGACCCCGACAGCAGCAGCAGAAGGGAGTTATATGTTCTTTCTGCGGAAGACCAGGGCATGAATTCGTCGTCTGTAGGAAGAGGTTAGGACAGTGTTTAGCTTGTGGGTCTGCCATCCATCAGATTCGGGACTGCCCAGTAGCCAAGGGACCCCAGGGGAAGACTTATAGCCTAGTCCTTGAGCCGGAGCCGGAACAGGTTTCGGGAGGTTAGTTTTGATCGTAGCCTTAGTCTTTTGTTGCATTGCTTGCTATGTTAGAATATTGTCGGGTCTTCAATCCTTGTGAATTTCGAGGACGAAATTTTTCAAGGAGGGAAGACTTGTCAACCCCTGATTTTCAAAATTTTGTTTATTAGTGATAATTGGCTATTAATGATTATTTTGGCATTAAAATATTTTATAATAATTATTAGGAATTTTTTTAGAATTTTTAAATGTTTTTAAATAGCTTTTAAATACCAGAAATACCATTTTGCAATTTTATAAATTGTTTTAAATTAGGTTTGCAATATTTAAAATTGTTTTAAATACTTTTTACAATAACCCATTTGTCTTTTGCAAATATATTTTGCAAATATTACCCGCGGGAGTCAATTTGCAAATTAAAATTTACATTTTACTCTGCGGAGGGACCTAAATGCAATTACCTAAAACCTAGGGACTATAGTGCAAAACCTAAACCTACCCCCTCCGACGACCGGACAGCTGCCGACGACCGGCCAGCTGCTCCCCCCACGTCCCGACCGACTTCGACCGACCTCCTCTGCCTATAAAACAAAGCCCCATCTCTCCCCAGACAAAACCCTAACCCTAAAATCCCCCACGACGCCCCCACGGCCTTCTTCTTCCCCACTTCTGTTCACCACCACCCATCTCCGGTGACCCCCGTTCGACCACCACCGCTCGACGTCGTCGTCCCCAACCACCACCATCAGGACCGCCTCGTCGAGCCGCGTCCAGCGCCGCCCAAGCGCCTTGACCACGACGCCCCCAGCCGCCGTTCGCCCCCTCGACTTCCACCCCTCAGCCGGACACGAAGGTAACAAATCCCTTCTCTGTGTCGTGCGTGTCCCAAACTGAGACGCGAGACTCGCCTAGACACGGGGAACTTGACTGTGGTGCTGGACACGTGTTAGCCGAGTCGTACGTGTCGTGCTGGGCACGGACACGTCGACTCTGTGTCAGATTTCAACTTCTCGTGTCCTGGACTGTATGGACACGAGACGAACTGTAAACTAGACTAACGGGTTTGGGCTTTGCTTAACGGGTAAAAACCCATTTAATTTCTGACCTAAATAAATTTAACTAAAACCTAACTCTAAACGAACTTAGCGGGCTGACCCCCTAGCCAGCCCGAACGAACTAAAACCCCCCCCGCTGGCCTGGGTTCGAGCCCCCCTTCTATTTTCATTTCTTTTTCTTTTTCTTTTCTTTTCTTTTTTGTTTTTATATATATATATTTATATATATGTATATGTATATATATATATATATATATATATATATATATTAGTATATATATATGTATATACTGTATTATAACAGTATTTTATATATATGTATATATATTTTATATTTAGTAAATTTTGTATATATGTTTGTTTGTATATATGTATATACTTTTATGTGTATATATATATATTATATATATACACCATTTAATTAAAAGTTTTTCTTATATATATTTATATATATATATATACTTTATAAATTAAGTATTTTTCTCATACATAGACATATGTACTTTCAACATATGTATGTATATATTATTTTGTATCTTATTAAAATATTAATAATTATTTTGTACTTTTACCAAATTGTATTTTTAGTGTATTTAAATTACTGCAACCATTTGATGTCCAAGCCTAGCATGGGTATTTGGGCCCAAATGTGTTTTCACACATTCAAGACCTGTACAAGTCATATTGGACTTGATTCATGGCCTTGGGTCCTGTATTTGAACTTTGATTCAAATTATATACATGGACAAAATACGCAGATAATTAATTATTGTGTGCATAGCTGTTTTTGATTTTCTAAAAATACTTAGAGTGTTGCTAAAATTATGGAAAAATAGTTTTTAGATACTTTGTTAAGTTAGCTAATTTAGTATAATTTTTGTAGTATTTAATTTACTGTTTTGCCACTAGTTTGGCATATGAAACCAAAACTCACTTTCTGTATACTTAGGAAAACTGATTTTTATAAAATATTTGTACTGGTTAATAAATTCCAGAAAAATTATAATAAATTTCTATGATTAACAAGGATCACTTTAGTACTTTACTTTAAGAAAAACTAGGTTTTTTGTCTATCTCTAAAATTGTTGGAACACAATGATCTTTTGATTTATTTATTGGTTAATTACGACTTGTAGCTTTTTGTGTTATTTGGAGTTTTAGTAGTGTTGAACCCCATCCCTCACTAATGTAAAGACCCTAGAAAGTTAGATAACATAGTGTGTCACCCCACATTGGTCTCCTGTGCCAAGTCATCATTTTGGCTAGGTGCCCAGTCACAAGTCGTGTCGCACCAGTTAGTGTTCTAGTATTTTAGCTTAGTGTAAAAGCTAAGTTATTGCATTTATTTATACAGTGACGAGTTACCGGACATCTATAGCACATTTATCGCAGCTTGTTTTGCTTTGCTAGAGGCAAGTACTTTCTACGAACTTTACATATTGTCACATAAATGAACTGCAAAATCCACCATGTTAAATGCTGATCCTTGGGGTAGTAAGTTAAAATATCACATGTTGTACTTTCCATTACTACCATGCTCAGACAGTTTCTTTGTATCTCTCACATGATTAGAGTATGGGTTATGGGAAAAACTGATAGTAGAGTACGTGATCATGCCCCCCCTATATAGTACCGAGCAAAGTTTCATTTTATATGATACGACGCCGTAGGCCTTACTTACCAAGGCAGATTTGTGCGTATGTACACCTCTCGTCCTATCACTTGTATGGAAGTACATTTTATTTACATTGTGCCTCAGTACATTGTATACCTATTGACCGATCACGTACCTGCTACAGTTTTAAATATTACATATACATCTGTCTTTATGACATATGTATCCTTGCCATGATAGATTGTGTGATGCCATGTTTCCAGTTATTTCTTCTATGTTCATTGCCATGTTTCATATGCTAGTTTGCTAGAAAACAGTACTTGCTTCCGTCCTGACAGGATAACGTTGTAGGTATACTTACTGAGGAGGAGTTACTCTGCGACTCATACTATGGAGTTACTGCCGAGGACCCGGCTCTGCTTTACGAGGATGCTCCTGCGGGGAGACTCGTCTAGTTTGCTTAGCTACTTGGGATACTTAGTGTAGTCATGTATTAGACTCTATCATTTTGTAACTGGACATGTATCCAGTTTTACATTTCAGACTTGTACTTTGGACTTATTTCTATATATGAGACGACTTTTGTGTTTGGAGCATTTATGATTCTTCTTCACTTATAGAATTGTTAGCACATTTAGTCTTATCTTGTTATCTCTAGAACAGCTTACTGAGCTTTATCTTAAGCGTAGGCTGGACATGGCTCGGCCCGGCCCAACAATTTGGGTAACGGGTCGTGACACTTGCATTCTCCATCCACTCCATAAACTTTACAGCATCGACATTAGGTGCCTCATCAGCTGCATCATGAACAAAACTAGGTCCCGCAGCATCGAAAACCATGTTCACGCATCCGTCGTCGTATGCATGATTATCTGAAACAAAATTAGGTCCCGCATGCATATACGGCTCAACATAAGGCTCCGGCTCTGATGCTAAAGACACAAGTTCTCCGTGTGCGGTCCACTGATAGTAATTAGGCGTGAAACCCCTCGAGTACAAATGATATGTCACTTCCACTTTTGGATAATATTTCACGTTATGACATTTCACACACAGACACTTAATTTTGGTGCCGTCCATGTACTGAGGGAACGCCTTGGCAAACTGCAGGAGCTGCTCTACTCCCGCTATGTATTCATCTCGCACACCGTACATATCATCAGGATAACGATTGTACATCCATGAACGACACCGCAAGTAGTAATTCATATCCATTTGGAAATAATTCTGCAAATATGGACACACAATTATCCAATAGGCACAAATTTGTATCATAAATACCTACACTAGTATTATAGCTTGATATCTAAGTTCCAAAATCCTACCATACTTGCATTAAGAAATCACCACTTAACCTATTATCTATATATTATTGTATCCTTGTCTACCTTGTATCTCACATAATAATATGTGTGTGTGTTTTTTGCACTCTAAGTATTTATTATAATGAGTCGTGTATCTTCATAATTTGAGTAATGAATTCTGTTGGATAACCTGAACAATGAAATTGTATCTCATATATATTGCTACATGGGGGTATGTAACCCATAGGTAGCTTGACACTTACCTAATATCCAATCCTTAGACTAAGGTAATAACCCATACCTTAGCTACTAGTAGGTAATACTCACTCTATTATTACCTTATTATATACTATCTATTATAGTATCTTATACTCATTAATAACTTAACTAACACTAATACCTTAACTACTTAATTTTCCAATAATATACTTTACCTATTACCTTACACTATCCATCAACACAACCTATTACCTATGATACCAAGTATCAACTCCCTATTTCCTGTCATGCCGTCCCATGCACAGACCTTGCACACACACTTGCTCTCTCTACTGAATAAGGCCTGAAAATAGAAGTGATACCTTGTGTATCCATCCCTCTCATATTCTCAGAAAAATCCTATATTGTTGTCAAGACCCTTACCCAAGATCGATACACACACAAGACACATTCTGTTCAGTTTCTCCTCTCCTATGCCTGGCTTGAGCACAAGTCCCCTCTACCTCTACACACACACACACACACACACACACACACACACACACACACACACACACACACACATATTATTGTGCACAAGTCCCCTCTACCTCTACCTCTACACACACAACCCGAGCTCTCCCTACTTCCCATACTGTAACGTAGGGCTAGCTAGGGCAAGTCCCCTCTACCTCTACCTCTACACACACACACACATTATTGTGCACAAGTCCCCTCTACCTCAACCTCTACCTCTACACACACAACCCGAGCTCTTCATACTTCCCATACTGTAACCTAGGGCTAGGGCAAGTCCCCTCTACCTCTACACACACACACATTATTGTGCACAAGTCCCCTCTACCTCTACCTCTACACACACAACCCGAGCTCTCCCTACTTCCCATACTGCAACCTTAGGCTAGGGCTAGGGTTAGGGTTCTCGTGTATGTGTCTGTGCCCATATTTGTGTCTGTGTCTGTGTCTAGATAGCTAGGGCTAGGGTTAGGGTTTACCTGAAGAGGACGGCTCGGTCGGAGGAGGGAGGCGGCGAGGAGGGGGGCTTCGTCGGAGGAGGGAGGCGGCGAGGAGGGTGGCTTCGTCTAAGGAGGGAGGCAGCGAGGAGGGGGGCTTCGTCGTCGTCTGCTGTCGTCGAAGGAAAATTTTTGGGAGAGAGAGAAGGGGGAAATGAAAATTTTGAACGAGATATATTAAAACATTAGCGACGTCTGCTTTTGACGTCACGACATGAGATAAAGTACATCGTTGAATAGCGACATTCAGCGACGTAACTTAAGTTATGTCTATCAAAAGGAGTCGCTATATTCAATATTTAGCGACGTTATTTTATTCCGTCGCTAAATTACGTCGCTAATAGAGCAGATTTTAGTAGTGTTAGCACGGAGAATGACCATTCTTCGTGTAAATTAAGACGAAGAATGCCATTCTCCGTGTAAATTAAGACGGAGAATGCCATTCTCCGTGTTACTAACACGGAGAATGGCCACCCTCATGCGAAATTAACATTCTTCGTGTTCTAACACGGAGAATGGCCATTCTCCTGTATTTTATGGTCAGTTGAAACTTTGGAGGGCCATAACTTTTGACTGGGAGGTCGAAACGAGGTTCGATTTGTTGCAAAATGAGCGAATCTTTGAGGAGCCTGAGATTAACAGTTTTACAGTTAAACGGCCTTCTGAAATTTTAGAATCGCAAAAAAATGATGTTTGGACCTCCATTTTAGCACTTTTGCCGTTTGTCTCGGTCTTTCCGAAATTTTTCGACGAGTTTTTGAAGATTTTTTAGGAGAAAACCTAGATTCGAAAGTGAGCAGCGTATGGAAGAAGATGAAGTATCAAAACATTTTTTTAAGAGTAGTTTCGTGGGTGTTTTCAATAAATTAGAAGGAAGGGCACTACTAAAATCTGTCAATTCAGCGACGCGTAAAGACGTCGCTAAAAAGAAAAATTACGTCGCTAATTACTATTAGCGACGTCATTAGCGATATTTTCAAGTACTCGGGATTAACCTAGTCGCTAAACAAGGAAACGTCGCCATACGTCGCTATTGCGACGAGCTTTAGCGACGTGTCAACGTCGCTAATATAGCGACTGCCAGCGACATAAAACGTCATAATATACCGACGTAAACTAGCGACGTTGAGCGACTCTCTCTCGCATCGATGCTGACCTGGCATGAAAGCGATATGGCGACGTTCTGCGACTTTCCTACGTCGCTACGTTACCGACGTTTACCGACGAGGAGAAAGTGGGGAGGAGCTACCAGAGGAAGGAGGAGGAGGAGAAGGAGGAGAAGGAGGAGCTACCTGAGGAAGGAGGAGGGAGATCGCCGGAGGAGCGCCGCGGAGGAGGAGGGAAATCGCCGGAGGAGCGTCGCGGAGGAGGAGCGCGCCCAAATTTGGGGGGAAAAATTTATGAAATGATCGAAATGGAAACCCTCGCTGGCTATATGAAACGTTTAGCGACGTCCGCCTAGGACGTCGCTAAACGTCGCTGATATATAATAAATAGCGACGCAACTTAAAATGCGTCGCAAAACGTCGCTATATCAGCAACGCGTACCGACGAACTTGCGACGCACTACCCCATTGAACAAAATGAAGACGCTAGACGTCGCTATTAGTCGTTGTTGGCGACAAACAGCGACGTCTTTTGTTGACATCGCTAAAACCCCAAACATTAGCGACGAAATTTTACGGAGTCGCTAAATACGTCGCTGATTTGACTTATTTTGGTAGTGGGGCAAAAAGGTCATTCGGAACTCTCTTTATATATTTTTTGCTAATTCTGGGCACGCGAAACATTTCATCGCGTTTCGTGGGTGTTTTAACAGACACATACAATGTTTACTTATAGCACATGAGAAACGTTATTGCACGGAAAAATGTTTACTTACAGCACATGAGAATCGCGTAAGTAAACATTTTTTGCTAATTCTGGGCACGATGAAATGTTATTGCACGAAAAAATTTTAGAAGGAAGGGCAAAAAATTTATTTCAAATGTTAAAACACATGAGAATAACAATTCTCCATGTTAGAAATACGGAGAATGTCATTTTTCGTGTTAGTAACACGGAGAATGGCATTCTCCGTGTTAATTTACACGGAGAATGGCATTCTCCTTGTTAAAATGCAGGAGAATGACTATTCTCCGCATTATATCGACGGAGAACAGTTGACAAAAACCTAATTTTTTATTTTTTTTGTTTTGTGGAAAGAAATTTGACATGAATAAAGATTCAAGAGTTTTCGTTCTTTTTTCAAAACGATGCTAACTCTTATGAAAAAGAAAAAGAAGATCTTCTCTTCATAATTGACCTAATTATCGGAAAAGAAGAAGAAGAAGAAGAAGAAGATGAGCGATGATCGGAGTTCGACTGAAAAAAAGCATGGTGAACTACGAACGATCTTTGCGATCTCTGTTGAAGATGAGAACAATGGAATTCAGATCTCTCTCTCTCTTGAAGAAGAAGAAGAAGAAGAAGAAGACGACGACGAGAATCACAATCCAAATCTGAGTTTGTGCGGAGGGGTAGTTATGGTATTAATTTTGTAAATACAGAGCATCTAAAGGGAATCTTGGAATACTTAATGTGAAAATATATAATTCTGGGCATTTCATAAAACCCTTCCTGCGGGTGGATTTTTCATAAAAACCAACCACGAAATTGGGTTTCTCAGCAATTTCTAGAGATATATTTTGTCCCTTTTTATTTATCTTGCATATCTATCTATGGTACTACTATATAACAAGGAAATTTGGCTTTACCGTGAATTTTTCCTTCTAAATATGTTCCTACCTAACTTTAATTGTTCATTAAATTTAATGAGGGCAACTAGGTAATTATGTATAGAAATATTTTTTTTAAAAAAAATATAGTTTGCTATGATGATGTATTTTGCTTTTCTAAAGTACATAAAAGTTAATAAAAAATGAGGTTAAAAATACGTGTAAAGTACGTGCATATATGCTAGTTCTAATTAAAATGGTTTATTAATTTTTGGCCACGTTTGGTTCGCGGAATTGAAGCATTGGAAAATGAAAGTGATTTCATTTCCTTTGTTTAGATGCCAAAGGAAATAAGGAGAAAATGAATTTGATTTCTGAAGGAAAATAAGGGAAAAATAGTTCCTCCCACAAACCCAATGATTTATTTTTTTCCTTTAAAGATTCACTTTTCCTCTTAATTTTCTTAGGTTTTCCAAACACCGAAAAATAAGTTGTTTGAAATTGCAATTTTCCAGAGTAAAGGAAATATCAAAGAAATAATTTTCTTTTCTTTCCTTTCCGCGAACCAAACGAGGTCTTAATAAGGACAACTTAGTAATTATGAAGGTTATCCTGTGATCTTCAAAGTAGTTTTTCTAAGTTAATTAAAAGAAAGTTATAATAGCTGCAACTCATATATATATATATATTTTTGGAACCAGGACATATATATATATATATATATATATATATATATATATATATATATATATATATATATATATATATATAGCAAATGACCTCTAGTCTAATGGTTAAGAGAGATGCATGCGGTCCGAGTGGTCAGGAGATCGATTTCTGGTGGGAGCGTTCGCCATATATATATAAAATATATACCGCATGCATCTCTCTTAACCATTAGACTAGAGGTCATTTGCTATATATATATATATATATATATATATATATATATATATATATATAATCTCTGAAACGGCAACTTAAAAATATGCTAGTGCAGTAATGTAAAAGTTCATACTTCCAATTTAGAGCTTCATATCTTCATTCAGTGACACAAACTCCGTATCGAGACCATCATCCTCTGATCCTCTCTTTGTGTAATACTATTGTTCGCCACCAATTTTATTCACATGCAGTATAAGCTTGTTTTATTTATCTCTGCAGTGTTGTTTTGCTACTTTTCCCCTTTGAATGTCTTGATCTTTGAAGCGACAACTTAAACCTGTGGCTTAATCAAGATAAAAGAAATCAAAAGAAAAGAAACAATGAGACACAGATTTTACGTAAAAATTCAGATCGATCGGAAAAAACCGCGAGCAGTACCACATCGTTTTCCTACGACGGCTATTTATAAGCCCCCATAAACCGTGAATTAATTAGGATTAGTAATAGAGAGATTCTCCAAAATATTTCTAAACTAATTTTAGGTACACAAAATACAATATATATCAAAAATAACATTAATATAAAATAATATCTTGCTTGCTTAATATTTAGCTCATCAACGCCTCAAATTCTGACAAGCTGGTTGCAAGTGGAGCTTGAGCTCATGAATATTATTATAGAGAGCTAAACTGGAGCTCAAGTTTTAGGCCCCTCCAAGCTCGAGCTTGATGTTTGCTTATCGAGCACAACAACACAAGCATAAGAGGGGTGTGCTCAGTTAAGTTTTAGGCCCCTTTCAACTTCCACTGTCTCTAAATGTTAGTATTTTTTTTTAATTCTTTTTAATTCTTTAATTTTTTTTAGTAATACGCTCTACAGGTGTGGGTTGGTTATTTGTTTGTTGGTATGACTGGCATATTCGTCTTCCTACTAACAGAAAAGTCTACTTGGCTAGTAAATGATTAGCTCTTAAAAAAAACATTCGTTGATCTTTCTTCCCAAACATATTATATGGTTATATGTCACTACAAAAAAAAAAACTTTTTCTTCCCTTCATCTCCATTTCATATCCATGACCTCCATGTGTGCTCTCTTAATCAAGTCATCAGCATGCATTTAGCTTCTCAGTATTCCTCTAATCATCTAACTATATTTTTCCGAAATTATCTTTTTGTATATTTTGTAATCCTATTCCAAGTGCAACAATGACATTATTATAAATTCCCTAATATAACTTTTTGAATACTGAATGGCAGACCACACCTTGCCCTCTTGAACTGCCTACTTCTGTGCCAATGATCTCAGGATATCCAACACAGTGCCGGCCCACAGGGTTGGGTTGACCTATCGAGAGCTAGTTTTGGTTGTCCCTTGACTCTTATTGTGGGCCGATTCTGGAGGGTCATCCTCTATCCCAACTTCTTGTGGGATCATGTTGAACTTAGAGGTTACCCCAAACAGAGGGGGGGTTGTCCAAGCCCAAAGTCTTGTCTGGGTTATCCGTAGGCCGGCCTTGATCCAACCTTGTTGTTGGTCGGTGCCCTACACCATAGGTTCTTATGAATTATTCTGCACTTCTGCGCCTTCTAGCCTTGAGTTAACAGTCTTAACAGAATTGACTTAGATTGGGAACTCCAGCTTGCCAGTAGCGAAAATCTGTATCACAGCACATCCAAGTTGTGCAGCAGTGTCCTGGATTCTTAGTAGTAGTTGCACCCATTGATAGTCCTCTGACTTATTCATGATTGTGTTGGGAACGAAGCGCGGAAACCGTCCCCCCAAACCAAAAAGTCCTGCGAGAGAACCGAGCAAAAGCACACAAACCAAAAACGCCAAACACAATCGCAGACACAAAGATTTTTGACGTGGAAAATCCTTGCGGAAAAAACCACGGGACTATCGGAATCCAACCCTGAAGAACCTCCACTAATGAAATAAAGAGAATACACTCTCTACAAGCTCCTCCCGATCCAACACGGATCACCACAACTCACTTGAAAGAAATTTTTTTTTTTGATTACGGACTCCGAAGAACAAGAGATGCCGAAAAATTATTCGAAGCAATCTCTACTTCACAATAGTCCTTAATCCTCTCTCTCTCTCTCAAAGATTGTAAGCACTCTTGTTTTGAGATAATTTTACTACTAGCATGCATCACCCTTTTATAAGCCCTTGGTAATCCATACATGGAAGGCCAATATATATGGAAACTTCCAATATGCATCAATCATATATTTAATGGAAATCTAATCATAATTGACTTGCCATAATTGGAAGTCCAATTATATGGAAAGCTACTATATGAAGGGTCCAATCATAAATATATGATCAAAGTAAATATGAAAATCCAATCATATATTTCCTTACCATATATATTCTAAAATAGGATCCATGCACTCCCCGAGCTACTCCGACACACGGATGCCGCTCGTCGCTCTTCGGGATATTCTCCACATAGGTTGGGAACCCCACCCACTCCAACAAATCTTTCCCTTCACAACTAAGTGGAGGAACTCGTCATCCCGACGATCCACCTGCAGTACTTAAACTTTCTCCTTGGTAGAACCTTCGTGAGCATATCCGCTCTATTGTCATCAGTATGAACCTTCTCAAGCATCGCGTCCTTCTTCTTAACCACATCTCGTATCCAATGATACCGAGTCTCAATGTGCTTGGACCGACTATGAAATGTCTGGTTCTTCACAAGGTGAATGGCACTTTGGTTATCGCAAAGCAAAGTATACTGCTCTTGCTTCAGCCCCATTTCATGCAACAGCTTTTTCAACCACAACAACTCCTTGCAAGCCTCCGTCGTCGCAATGTACTCTGCCTCTGTCGTCGACAAGGCAACATACTTCTGCAACCGCGACTGCCACGATACCGCTCCTCCAGCAAACATCACTACAAAAAATACCTCTATTTTGTAACGGTTTTAGTGCAACGCTTATATATAATGTTGCTAAAACTATAATTTGCAATAGTTACGTAACGATTGAAATAACCGTTTCTAAATTAAATTTATTTGCAATGGTTAGAAATTAACCATTGTCTAATACACTTTTTACAACGGTTCATAAACGCTTGCTAAACATTTTTCTCTTTTATAACGGTCAAGCAATAGTTTTACAAAAGTGTTGTAAAAGTGAGTTGAATGGGCAACGGTTATGCAATGATTTTAAGTATTTGTTACAAATTTATTCATATTTTGCAACAATTACATAAAGCCTTATAAAATGGCTCATTGTTAGCAACAGTTGTGCAAAAAATTTTGCAACTTGTTGTGAGTTGGCTTTTTATTTGTAATAGTTGTGCAACGATTTATGCTATTAGTTGCAATTTTTTTGTTAAATAACAACTTTTATGATAACCATTGTCAAAAGAATAAACAACTATTGCAAAAATATTGATGTCGCAACAGTTTGTTTATAGCCGTTGCAAATTCAATATCCAATTTGAATTTTGTTTATGCACTATATAGATTTAAGCATTAGAATTACTTGTATTAATTGGTTTCTTGTTCGCTAAGAAAAATATTAGATAATTAATATTTAACATCAATCAAAAATCTTCAATTGATGAAAATGATATAAGTACATATGTATCATATATACGTAATTATACGCAAATTAGCCTCTAGCCTAGTGGTAGAGTGGATGTATATGATTTAGGAGGTTGGGAGTTCGAGCCCTAGTGGAGATAAAAAAAAGTATTTGATATTTTGACCGTTGCCTATCATTCGCAACAATTTTTAACAGTTGCATGAAACATTTTAGGCAACAGTTATCAACCATCGTGCATTACTCAATATTTAAAATAGTTTGTTAGCCGTTGCCAAATATATTTTGACAACGCAATGTAACCGTTACGCATTAACATGAGATCCGTTGCATAATACATTATTTACAACTATTTATAGAAACATTGCAAAAACCTCATATAACTGTTGTAAGAGGAATCTGCAACGCTCGCTTTTACAATGGTTGTAATAACTATTGCGGATTGCTTTTGCAATGGATTATATAGTTTTTGCAATAGTTTTCGACTGTTGTAAGACACCCTAGTTTCTTGTAGTGCATCATCACATAGCCCGAAGTCGATCGTCTCGTGTCTACATCTCCAGCCATATTAGCGTCAGTATACCCAACCAGCGTCGTCTCGTCACCACCAAAAGAAAGTCTCCAATCAGTAGTGCCATGAAGGTATCGTAGAATCCACTTGACCGCACTCCAATGTACCCTTCCAGGATTTGAAAGATACCTGCTAACTGTGCCAACTGCATGAGCGATGTCTGGCCTCGTACATACCATAGCATACATAAGGCTCCCCACAGCTGAAGCATATGAAACCCGCCCCATATCTTCCTTTTCGTCCTCGGTAGATGGATACTGCTCCTCAGTGAACTTAAAGTGGGCCACAAGGGGGCAACTCACTTTCTTCGACCCGTCCATCCCGAAACGCTGAAGTACTCGGTGAATGTACTTCTTTTGGGACAAGTGTAGCAGCTTGGACTCTCTCTCTCTCGACTGATCTCCATCCCAAGAATAGTCTTTGCTGTACCCAAATCCTTTATAGAGAAGGCCACGCCCAGTTGGCGCTTCAACTCCGCTATCATAGTGGCATTCCGACCTACTAATAGCATGTCATCAACATAGAGCAATAAAATGATGAAATTATCCTCGGCAAAGTCGTAATGGTCCGACATCGTCCGTGCATAACCATGCTCCCCCATAAACGACTCGAACTTTCTGTACTACTGCCTCGGAGCCTGCTTCATACCATACAAGCTCTTCCTTAACTGGCAGACCAAATGTGACTTGCCCTTCTCATAGAATCCCTCTGGCTGCTCCATGTATAACTCCTTCTCAAGATCACCGTGGAGGAATGTCGACTTTACGTCCATCTGCTCGACCTCCAAGTTAAGACTGGCTGCCAATGCTATCACCATCCGAATAGACGAATGCTTGACGACAGGCTATCACGCCCCAGTTCCAAAATATATAGGAACCTGAGCGTGACCATGCCAGCTAATACGATCTAGGGTAAGCTTCCAATTTAATAGACTTAACCCTGGACGTACTCCACTGTAAAGGGGTAACTAAGAGTAACAGATCATCTATATCTCAATCCACAGTAATAAAATGAACACCAAGAATAAATATAATATACTAAAGTTGGCCACCCAGTAATATACATGTTCGAACAAGATCGAGAAGGAATAAGCTCGGTAATAGTAGGCTACATAGCAGTATGAAGCAAATATAGGTGAGGATATAAGCTGGAAAGAATAAATGGAATATGCCAGAACACAATATAAATATATACTTGAGACCTCGGTGCATCATGCAGCACCTGCCATCTACTCTGTACTAACCGCTCAGCGAATACCTGGAGAGATCACCAGATCCTCAGAGGGACGTAACAAGATACAGAGATACATGCCATAATGTAAACTGAATATAATGATCAACCTGAGTCACAACGTGGTCCAATATCCAGTCATCAATCAGCAACCATAACTCTGACCACTCCTGGTTAAAGGATGGTATACCAGTCCATGAATAGATATTGTCCTATAGTACGGTCCGATAGGGTATACGAACTAACCAGTCTATGTGGATGCATGTTGAAGACAACTTTGGAACGTATGGGTAGGTGAATAATAATTTCGTCGAAGCACGGGCCGACGTCGGATCACGAGCCGAAGGATTCGCGTCGGAATACGGGCCGAGCGTCGGATCATGAGCCGATTAGCTCAATATTAGCGTCCTTCCAGCCGAACCTAGCGCGCAGCTAGTGGCCGCTGCCGGAGATGTTCCTACTAGTAAGGGCCCATGCCAATCAACAGGCCACCCTGAGGCTAACAAAAAAAAATGTAACTGTCTGTCCCATACACCTGCTGGTTGTCTTCCCCGTCCCAGGAAATGTACAAGTCGTATCCACGACTCAGACAATCCATATCTCAATGCGAGTCTCTAATCTAGACACCATCTAACTCTATATGTACCGTCACACGAACCGCTCGCACCGATGATCAGTCGAATGCGAAAGTTCATGCCAACACAATGACTCTCACTCAAGGTGCCGTATAATGTCTCGTGTCAAGTCATTAAGTTATCCGGGATAACTTCACCATGTCGGGTATGTCTACTAACTCTAAGTCACACACGAACGCACCCATAACATCGATGCCATCATCGGTAACACCCAAGTCATCCTTGGATACACACTTCCAGTGTCATCAACTAATAGCACAAGGATAGATATGAGTAATGTAAACAATACAAGTATGGCAAGGTATCTTGCCTGGGGTAAAACAGTGGGCCGATGTTGTCCTGCAGACAAATTATCAAGTCCAAGAAAGGTAGCAACATAGGAGTCTCCATGAACGTCGTCAGATGCTGAAATAATCATCACCAACATTTCCAGAATAAGTAAAATAGCTAGGATAGACTATCCATAAGTCCAATTCTGGACACAGGGACCAAATGGTCATTCGGATCAAGATGCGGTCCACCGTTGGACCTACCTTGCACCGAAAAATGTGTCAAGATCAAAGTCAACAGAATCTCACAAAATATATGTCTACTAGTCCAAAATAATGATATGAACCCAACGGTATGTCCAGAAGTAGATTTTCGGTGAGCCGATCTCAAAGTTGTCCATTGATCCGGACAGTGGAAATCCGGTTTGCGCAGAAATGCGTACCGGAGTCCAAGTCCACTAAACCTAGCAAAGTATATGTCAACGAGTCCAGAATGACGATACGAACCCAACGGTATGTCCAGAAGTGGATTCCGATGAGCCGATCTCAAAGTGGTCCGTTGACCTGGATAGTGGAAATCCGGTTTGCACGAAAATGCATGCCGGAGTCCAAGTCCGCTAAATCTAGCAAAGTATATGTCAACGAGTCCAGAATGACGATACGAACCCAACGGTATGTCCAGAAGTTGATTCCGATGAGCCGATCTCAAAATGACCCGTTGACTCGGACAGTGGAGCCCACTTTGTACCGAAATACGTGTCGGAGTCCATGTCATCCAAATCAAGCAAAATTTATATGAATTTGTGCCAGAACGACGTCACGAGTCTACTGGCGATGTCAGAATTGGAATTCGGAGTCCCGGGTTAAAAATTAGAATTTAACAAGTTGAAAATTACGAATTCGGACGGCCAACTTTGACGTCGAATTCAACCAATTAAACAATCTCACAATGAAACAAAACTTAAGGGGCAGAAAGAGGGTTATACCAGCTGTGCACAGGAACTAGTGGAGTACCGAGCGGAGCTGCGATGGAGGAGATACGAGCCGACGAAGTTGGCTCCACAAAACTGTCCAAAAATGAACACAATTATTCGGACAACTTGGCGGCCGATTTTGACATATCAAATGGAAGAATTAACGGCTGAAAATTTAGGAGAAGACATAGCTATATACCGAGATTCTAACGGAGGAAAGAGTGCGGAGATCCAACGGTTGGATTGCCCAGAAAACACGTGTAAAGTTGCTGCCTTGAGACGTGCATTCTGACTTCAAATTCGCGCGCGTTACGGTGGGATTCCGTTCAAAATGCACGAATCGACTAGGTTGCTCGTCGGGAAAGCGAGGCACTGACCCGGGGGGTTCTTCGTGGGGGGGGGGGGCGCCGGCCTAGGGGTGGTCGGCGGTGGCCGACCTCGCACGTGCGGCGGTACGGGAAGCACGTGGCAACGCTTGCGCACAGCGCTGCACCCGCAATAACGTGTGCTGCTGCCGTCCTAGTGGCGAGGGGGTGCCGCCGCAGGTGGGTGATGGCACGACGGTGGTCGACGTTGCGTGCGGCGGCACGGCGAATGCGGCAGCCGCAGCGACAATTCGTGCAGCAGCTGTAGCAGCGGTAGCAGCTGCAATGGCAGTAGGAGGTGGGAGAGAAGAAGAAGGTGGCGGTTGCGGTGGTATTCGGTAGAGGGTGGTGGTGTTGGTAGATAATGATAATGGTTGTGGTAGAGTTGTCGGGTTAGGAAGGAGGAGATGGAGAGAATGGAGTGATGATGATGATGTAAATGAAGATGATGGTGGTGTTGGCTGTAGAAATAGAGGGAGAGAGAGAGAGGTTGAAGAGACGGGGGGCATGGGTTCGGCTGTACGTAGGGGAGAGGGGTAAGGGAGTGTATGGTGGTGGTGATGGTGTGTGTTAAATTAGGGAAGAGAGAGAGAGGTGATGGTGTTGTGTGTGTTTAATATAGGGGGAAGTGATGGTGAGTTAGAGAGAGGAGAGAGGAGGAGTTTAAAAAGAGAGGGGGGTGTTGGCTAGTATGGGAGTGAGGAGAGAGGGTGTATGAGTGTGGGTGTGTTTCCAAGGAGCATAGGGATATGTATGGTGAGGGTGTGTGTATATTTGACTTTGAGGGAGAGAGAAAGAGAGAGTGATGTGACATATGGTGTGTGCTATTTTATAGGAATATTGGCATTGTGTGTTTGGGTATAGATGATGGATGTTGTCATGGTATTTGGTGTTGGGTCTACTTGAGTCGGGTCGGGTCGCAATTGGATCTAATTGGGTCCCGGTAATTAAAATAACTTAAATTAGTCGATTATAATCATTGATAAATAAATAGTACACGGAGACTAAATTGGATGGAACATAAGTGGCACGTGTGTAGTACACTCAAAATGGTCCGCGTCCATAACTTGGGTCGACCAGTTTGGGTCAAATTGGTGTCTCCAATACAAGTTGGAATTAAATATGACTCGGTGGGGTAAATCGGAATTGTGTCAATTGTCCGAAAAGATGTGCGATAAAAATGAAGCACAAAAGAGTGTATCTGAGTGGGACATGAAGGTCATGGGTGTAGAGCATCTCGAGTAGATATGCATGACAAGTTGGTTTGGAGAAAATGATTAGTCTTGTACTCCTAAATTAAAAGTCATGGTAACATGTCGATAATGATAAAAAATAAAAGTGAAAGTTTTATAATAATTCAAATGTCCTAATTTGACCCGAAAGTTCTGCGATGCAAATAGAGCACAAGGGAACAAGTTTGGGTGGGACGTGATATATCAACATGAAGATAAATTCGTCTAGAACAGAAATCATAAAGAGCGTTTCGAGGGGTTGACATCTCTTGCGCTCCAAAAATCAGAGTCACGAATAGTATACTTAATTATCAAAATTAATTATAATAAAAATATTTATATAAAAATAAATCAATTAAAAATTTAAAATAATCCAAAAATCCAGAGGGCTTACAATCTACCCACCTTATAGAATTTTGTCATCGAAATTACAATAAGACATATTATAAGAAGAATAGATGATCACATCTTAGTGGAGTCAGGTACGACTAGTCCCAACCAGAAGATCATAGTCGTGATTCTACTAGCAAGACTTTAGAAAGGAGAACTGGAATTTAGATATTACAGTCTGCCTAGGCACTATCATGGTACTATTGGTCAATAACTCTATAAGAAAATTATATCAATTTAGTGCTAATCCTATATGGTTCAGAGTTCAACAGACAAAAGAGAATTGGCTTGGTTGGGCATAACCCAAGCGAGGGAGCACAAATGGATTTATAAACAAGTTCAAGTGGAGCACGAACAAGATTAGTTACAGATAATGGTACAGAGAGTTTCGAAAAGCTCCAGAGAGATTTTTCACAAGGATATGGTATGAATAAGTGGATGCTTGATCAAGAATTTGGGAGGAAAGGCGTCTAGGGTAATATGATCCTTAGGCAGAAGGGAGATGAGATCATGGTTTTGGATTTTGAGATCAAGGCACGGCTAAGGAAGAATACGATCTTCTAAATTGTAAATAGAATGATAAGCTGGCTAAATATGGATTGTCTCAAACAATATGAAAAGTAACTTAGAATAATCTACAAATCAAGCGGGCTGAGATAATTACACACCAATTCATACTATTATTTAGTCTATCTATCAGGTCCCTGTTTGCCATTGATTGTAAAAGTACAGAACAATTTTATAGAAAGACTGAACTTAGACTCACAATACAAACTCGCTTGTACAAAGAAAGCCTAGGGATGAAAACCTAAGTACATCAATCTAAGTACAATTATTTATTTTTTTCTGGGGGGTGACGGTAGAGGCTCGGGAAAGCGACGACAGCTCTGCCTTACTCCTTGGACGATCGGACGTAGCCTTGGCTCTGATGAAGAAATGCTCTCGGAATGGGTGGGGAGACTCTTCTGTACATGCCTTTGTCTCTGTGTGCTATCTTTCTTTTTTCTCTCTGCTCTTTTTTCTTCCAGGGTTTTGCAAGGGAATGACACCTTGCTATTTATAAGAGTAGAGTGTGATTATTAGGGTTTGCAATAATTTTCTCTTAAAAAGTCGACGGTTTGGGGATTAATTATCATTTTCCTTGATCCTGCTTGGTTGGCAATTAATCTGGGCCGTTAATCTTGATTACAATAAATTTGGACAATTAATGTTGATTGTCCCAAATCCGTATGGGCAATTAATATTGATTGCCACGAATCTTTGTGATTTGTTATGGCAAGCTTAGATATCTTGCCACGTGTTCAATCTGCTTGATTATAATAAATCTGATTTGATCTGGGTAATTATGATGATTGCACTAAATCTGGTTGTTGGGATTTGTTGATAGTAACAAATCTGAGTGGATAAATTTTGATTGATTTGGTGCCACGTGTCTAACCATCATTATGCTGCGAGTCGTAGGGACGCAGGGGGAACTAATCTTCTGCCACGTGTCCTAACAAAGACAGGGTGTCTTGGCAGAGCCGCATGAAGATGGCTTCTCAGGAGTTGAACCGCATGAAGGTGGCAGCCGCATAGGTATGGCCTCCGAAATCTGAGCCGTATTAGAGTGGTTTCCAACTGAACCGCATAAGGCTGGCCACGTGTCAAGGCTGCGTGGCCTTTCAGCATTTGAGCCGCATGAAGATGGCTCCCATGATTCGAGCCGCATGAAGATGGCCCCCATGATCCGAGCCGCATGAGGGTAGCGGCCGTATGGGGGTGGTCTCTCAGGATTCGAGCCGTATGAAGATGGCCCCCATAATCCAAGCCGCATGAAAATAGCAGCCGCATGGGGGTGGCCTCCGTCTGAGCCGCATGCGGCTGGCCACGTGTCAAAGCTGTATGGAAGACTTTGGGATTTGATGGATTTGTGCCAGCTAATAGAGATTTTCTTCGTTTCTCTAGGAGCACGCCTTTATGTCAGAGTCATCATTGCAGCTTTATGTCAGAGCTGTCAGTTCACTTTTATGTCAGAGTCACCTTGTTGTGTCAGAACATTAAATGAGGCCACTGCTTAATGGCCAGCTGTAGAGGCGAGCCGCATCGGGCCACGTGCATTGAATAAGGCCACTGTATAGAACCGCATAGAGCTATGGGGATTCCTGAGCCGCATGAAGCTCTAATGAACGTTTGAGCCGCATGGTACTCTAATGAATTTTTGAGCAGCATGAAACTCTCCTAGTCTTGAGCCGCATAGGATTTTCTGTTTATTTTCATGCTTCTACAAGACCCCCTTCAATGTTTTCAATTTAATAAATTGAAATACTTTGAATGAGAAACATGACTATGTTCACTTAAGCTCTTCTGGCCGCATAAGATATTCTGGCCGCATGGACTTCTTAGCCGCATGGACTGCCTAGCCGCATGGACCGCTCTGGCCGCATGGATCGCTCTGGCCGTATGGATCGCTTCTGGCCGCATACTGTCCTCTCTGCCACGTAGGCGACATTAATTGCACTTGATTCGTTTTAATTTAGAGCCGTCTTTTGGGGGAATCCCAAGAGTCGGTTAATTAAATATTCAGATTTTGTGCTTTGATGAATGTCCTTTATGAGAGGGGACGAAATCCTAGGAGTCGGTTTTGCCTGCAGTACACGACCCGAAGCATTCATCGATCCACGTGTCCCCCCCTTTGGCCTCCTATAAATAAGAGTAATTTAGAGAAAGAAACTCTTTACTCTCCTTCCCAATTTAAATACTTCTTGCCCCAACTGTCGTCCTCTTCTTCTTCTTCTTCTTCGATCAACGATGGCACCCAAAGTTTCCAAGGCTGCAGCGAAGGGTAAGGGAGTAGCCTCTACATCGTCCGCGGCGTCTGAAGTCCACCATGATGTCCACCCTATCATTGCTGGTAAGGACTTTGGGAGGATCATTACTTCGAAAACCCTAACAAAGATGGCTCTGTTGCATATTTTATGCACAAGCCTTTAAACTGTTCAACTTGTGTGTGCCGCATGTACGTCCTATGGCCGAGCCGCATGGAGGGTATATCCCATGTCCGAGCCGCATGGGAGTTGTCTAGTTGCCGCATAAACGTTTCACAAACTGGACCACATAATGGCCTGGCGAACAGAGCCGCATAAGTCCCTCTGAATCGAACCGCATGAAGCCCTCTTCAAACAGGGCCGCATAAGCTTATCTGGTCTGGGCCGCATAATGCTCCGCTAAGCAGAACCGCATAAGCTCACGCTAAACAGAACCGCATAAGCTCGTCTGAATTGGGCCGCATGAGGATGTGCTGAACCGGGCCACATAAGCTCCTCTAAATTCGGCCGCATAATGCTCCGCTAAGCAGAACCGCATAAGCTCACGCTAAACAGAACCGCATAAGCTCACGCTAAACAGAGCCGCATAAGCTTACGCTAATTAGTGCCGCATAAGCTCATGTTCAAACAGAGCCGCATAAGCCCATGTTCCAACAGAGCCGCATAAGCCCATGTGAACTGGGCCGCATGAGCCAAAAAAGACACCTAAGTGATTTTTGTTTAGCCATCTCCTGACTTGTTTTTTTGTTCTTTTCAGTGAATCTGCCAGTCAATCCAGCGGGAGAACCCCTGGTGGGTTCGGCCCAATCTGCCGTGGGTGTGCGATTCGACCACTTAGTCCAATATGTGGCGAATCAGCTTCCTCCAGATGAGCCTTTGGAGAGGCTGAATGCTATCAAGAACCAGCCCTTCTACTTTCTCTGCGCTATGATAAACTCGAGGAAATTGGAGGGGAAATACCTGAAGCCGGCGTTCCTCTCCGGGGATGCTTTGGCTGTAAAGAACCCTCGAGTGCTGGATATATCCGAGAGTTGGAACTTTACTCTTGACGGGGTGGCGATCCATATCCCTCCAATGGAGCGTCATTTTCCTCTGTCATGGTTCAACATGTTACCGTTGGACAGAAAGATGGTGGACTCCTTGACCCCAAACAAATCGGGGATCATTGTGGGTAATATCCACTACAACAGGAATTTAGGGTCAGCATATGCGGAAAGGGAAGCGGTTAGTCGGTATGTGATGGGACTGGCCTCGGGTACCTTCATAAATGTATCGGGTCCCAACTTCACATTCTCTCAAGCTGATACCTTCTTGAATCAGCTTACTCGGAAAGGGTCCTATCCCGTCGGACGGTTGGCGCTGCTGAACTGGATAAACCCCATCCCTGCGTGGGCCAACTTGACCACGTAGATTCTGCGGAAGTATGAGACTCCCCTGCGTGAGATCGGCCTCTATCACGCCATTCGGGGCACCTGTCACGGTCTATCCATAAACAAGCTGTTGTTCATGGCTCTCCTAGAGAAGTACAAACGGCGGACGGGAACCTTCTTCATATCTGGAGGGGAGCTGGGACTCGCTCTCATCGAGATGCACGTCATTTCCAAGCTGCCCTGGGGGGAAGAAGTCTTTGAAGTGTACACCACTACGAGCGAAGAGCTCGAGGGTCTGGATCGGCAGTTCCCGGGCTTTGTTGTCGTATATCGGGAATTGTTATGTCATCACAGCACTTGTCACCAGACGGCCATCAAGAAGGATGGCAGCTCGGAGGGGAGCATTCTTTATACTAGGTCCTGGGTCTCATACCTTTTTACTCTAGGCACCTCAGGCCGGGTTTTTTCTCGAGATCCTCAAACCCCGGAGGAAGTACAAAACCTGGCGTCGACTGCCAAGAGATCGAGGTCCATGAACGACATATTTGGGAGTCGAACTAACTCTTTCAGTTATTTTTATCGTGGTACTCAGCCACTGTCAGAAAAGGCACTCTTGGCAGGATTCCTGATGGTGTAGCTACGTAACTGCGTGGTCTTAGGAGGGGCAGGTTCCATTGAGAAGATCAGCCGCCACTTTATCCTCTCCGCCGTAAAGCTGGTCTTTGGGGTCAGACTGGCCCTTCTTCCGACCATGGTGTGCAGCATGCACCACGGTCTTCGCGTCTTTTCATCCAAGGTCATCGCCCGTGACACGACGATGGATTTTGAGCGCATCGAGCTGCCATACCATTATTTGATGGGGTGGCTGTTAATGCACTGTCGGTCTTTGATGAGGTTTGGAGCAGAAGACGGCGTTATGGCTGATGATGCTTTCATTTTCCAATACCATCATCATCCCTGGGCATGCAGCACTATGCCAGCTTGTCGGAGGGCGCTGACGAGAGTGGACGGATACGACTTTTTTGTGTCTGTTCCTCATTTTACTGCTGAAGAAGTGAGGGGCGTACATATTGATGGTACCGGACCTCCTCACCTCCTGTCTTAGAAGATGCTTCTTTGGTTGCGTAATATCCGCCCCGCGCACCTAGTATACCGTAATCGCAATAACGTCTACCTGGAGCCCTATTTGCCCAGCAGGTTCTCCCGCCAGTTCGGGTATAGCCAGCTATTCTTTGACAGTCCCAGCTCTTGCCTGGGCTTTGACGGTAGCATCCTGGACGGTATCAGGGAATGGCATTATTATGATACGGTTCACACCCATGTTGGGTCTACTTGAGTCGGGTCAGGTCACAATTGGATCTAATTGGGTCCCGATAATTAAAATAACTTAAATTAGTCGATTATAATCATTGATAAATAAATAGTACACGGAAACTAAATTGGATGGGACGTAAGTGGCACGTGTGTAGTAGACTCAAAATGGTCCGCATCCATAACTTGGGTCGACCAGTTTGGGTCAAATTGGTGTATCCAATACAAGTTGGAATTAAATATGACTTTGTGGGGTAAATCGGGATTGTGTCAATTATCCGGAAAGTTGTGTGATAAAAATGAAGCACAAGAGAGTGTACCTGAGTGGGACATGAAGGTCATGGGTGTAGAGCGTCTCGATGAGATCATGCATGACAAGTTGGTTTGGAGAAAATGATTAGTCTTGTACTCCTAAATTAAAAGTCACGGTAACATGTCGATAATGATCAAAAATAAAAGTGGAAGTTTAATAATAATTCAAATGGCCTAATTTGACCCAAAAGTTCTGTGATACAAATAGAGCACAAGGGAACAAGTTTGGGTGGGACGTGATATATCAACATGAAGATAAATTCGTCTAGAAAAGAAATCGTAAAGAGCGTTTCGAGGGGTTGACATCTCTTGCGCTCCAAAAATCAGAGTCACGAATAGTATACTTAATTATCAAAACTAATTATAATAAAAATATTTATCGAAAATAAATTATTTAAAAATTTAAAATAACCCAAAAATTCAGAGGGCCTACACAGGCGAAAAGATCTCATCATAATGCCTTTTTGCTGACCGTAGCCTTTAACTACCAGCCTTGCTTTGTATCGAGGGCGAGTAGCATCATCCGTTTGCTTCACTCTAAACACCCATCGATTCTTCAAAGCCTTCTTGCCCTTTGGCAACCGCACCAGCTCATAAGTGGAATTGGCGTGTAAGGAACTCATCTCCTCCTGCATAGCCTCCATCCACTCCTGCCTGTGTTCGTCTTCCATAACCTCTGCAAAACTTTCGAGCTCTCCCCCGTCAGTCCACTACTAAAATACAGCAATTTGGCGACGACCAATTAGCGACGGCTCCTATCCGTCGCTAATAGCGATGGACTAGCGACTAACTTGTGACGGACTACCGTCAGAAAGCAATGAATAAATTTTTTATTTTTTGTGTGTAAAAATCAGTCGTACTTCCGTCGCTAATTTGACGAAAAGTTAGCGACGGATTTATGTCGCATATTTTGGCGGTAAAATACTGAAAAAATGGCGCGGACTATTAGCGACGGACTGTTAACTAACATTTCCATCAGTAATCTACTGGATATTTAGCGACGGATATATCCGTCGCCAGTCCGTCGCTAAATACTGTACCCTAACTTAAATTGAACCGACGGAGGAAAATTTTTTATTTTCCCCAAACGAACTCTCTCTTCCCCCTCTCTTCCTTCGACGATTTCTCTCCCTCCGTCGATTTCTCTCCCTCCGTCGATCTCGTCGGTAAGCTCTCTCTTTTCCCTCTCTCTCTCTATTTTAGGGTTTCGGGGGGGTGGCGGTCGGCTGTCGTCGGGGCCCGGAGGGGAGGGGGGGGTCGGGGAGGGGGGGTCAGGGGGTGGAGAGGGGGTGTCGGGAAGGGGGTGCTGTCGGGGAGGAGGGTCGGGGAGAGGGTGGTGGGGTGTGGGAGGGGTGGTGGGGGGTTGGGTGCTGTCGGAAAGGAGGGTGGGGGAGGGGGGTCGGGGGGTGGGAGAGGGGTGGGTGGGGTGGGGGAGGAGAAGGGAGGGGGGTAGGGGATGGAGTATTCCAATATACACAATTCCAATATACAGAACACAAATATTCAATATTTAATAAAACAAATATCTCAAGCACAAATATACAAAACACACAAATATTCCAATATATAAAACACACAAACAATTCCAACACACAAATATCCTAAGCATTCAAATTGTTCACACAAAACACACAAATATTCAATATTTAAACACAAATATTCAATATTCAATAAAAAAGAAAATCGACTTTGGCCTCAACAAAGATCGCAAGTCAGACGATGAAACCTCACAGCCAGAGATCATAGTTGCGTTGAGGCATGTACCATTCTATCAGCCACTTTGCATACGAAGGCTCAATCTGGTTGAGGTCTTCTATAGGGACATGAGGGTCAGTCCCGATGCTACTATTCTCTGACGGTGGCTCCTCCTTAACTTCAACCTTGGGAGCAATCTCTTCCCTGATGGTCATCGGTTCTTCCTTGACCTCGACCTTTGGTAACACCTCCTCCTTAACATTCACCGGCTCTTGTTTGACGACGGGGACTTCCTCCGTGTCGACCTCCAAGGGTTCCTTGGCTTGGCCCCTTCCTCGGCTAGCAGCACCACCTCAGGGAGTCTTGGAAGCCATCTCTCTGACAACATAAATTTTCATATAGGGTAAAGAAATTTACTCAAATTATAAAAAAAGAAGTTTATCGAAATTATAATCGGAGGCTCTTCCTTCGGCCGACTCTACAATTGCTCCTCAACACCATCCTAGGAAAATCGCCAGCACCTCCAGTAAAACCTCTGTACTTCCTTCAGGTCATGTCGCCGGCTGTGCTGCTTCCCCCCTCTTCCTGCCCACTTCTTCTCTCCCAACTCTACACTTGAGCTGGATATCATATGTGGCTGAGAGAGTCAAATAAGAAGAAAGGAAGTAGGGAGGAGCAGATGGGTCCAGAGCCATCGTGGAGGAGAGGAGAAGGAAGAAGCTTGATCAGAACCGAGGAATGTATGGATGGAAGAGAACTAGAAAGCACTGATCCTTCCTGTTGTGAGAACTGGGAAGAGTAAGAAAGGAGAGGAGGGTCTTTGATTTTTGTGTTCATCATCATTAGAGGGAGCAGCACTGGAAAAGTTGTGACGTTGGTAGCATGAGAGAGTAAAAATCTGTATCACAAGACTAACAGAATTACTATGTAATCATGTACTCACCAATAACCGGATGTAACTAGAGTCGTTGGGCCTATCGTGCAGTAATTGGTGGATCCGCTGGTATAGGCCGGATGTACTTAGTATCTACTGTATCAGATTAGTATCGATCTATCTGTTGGTATAGGACGTATCAGATTGGTATTGGCCTTAACAAATTGGTATCGTCCTATCTAATTTGTACATGTATCGGCCATATAGCTAGGATTCATATTGGCCTTATCGATTTGGTATCGGTCATATCCGATAGGTATCGGCCGTGTTGGATTAGTATCGACCATTTCGAATTAGTATCGTGAAAGGTTTAGTAAAAACTGTACTTGGATTTCTCTCTTCTCGAGCTAGAATACCATTGTAAGAGAGTCACCAGATCGTGATTGGTCAGTTACAGTAACATACATGCTTCCTTTTCCATCAGGAAAAGCGAGATTGAAAATGATGTATGTATGTTCTGTAACAGGCCAGCTACGCTCTCGTGACTCTCTTGCAATGGTAATCTAGCTCTAGATGAGAGAAATCCAAGTACAGTTATTACTAAACCTTCCACGATACTAATCCGAAATGGTCTATATTAATCCAACACGGTCGATACCTATCGGATATGACCAATACCAAATCGATAAGGCCAGTACGAATCCTAGCTATACGGTCGATACATATTGGATAGGACGATACCAATTCGCTAAGACCAATACCAACTGATACGGCCCATACCAAACTGATAGATCGATACTAATTCGATACGGTCAATACTTATAAGTACCTATGGTCCAGGAGGTTGATCCGCTGGTACATCCATGTATGATCAACGAAGTAACAATCCATTTCAATTTGGATGTGAAAATCTGTATCGTAAGACAAACTAAACATAATCAGTTCATGTCAGTCTGCACTTTCTGCAGTAACGACCACAAATTTTATGTTCTTCAACGATATATTTCACATGCTTAATTGCCAAGTATAGGAACGAATGGCTCAGAACACAACCCAAAATTCATTCTAGCATACATTAGTGTGAATCATCTATGTTCTGTACATATGGTGTAGTATATGTTCTTATCGTATCTAGTATCTGAAGAATGTAACAGAATCAAGATGAACTCACATAATGTAATACTAAGACATCATCTACTACTATTTAAGATATAGTAATAGGTTGTCATATCATCATTGCCGAGAGATGAGGGTCGAAGGACAGTCAACTTTATCTACGGCTACATAGTTTCTGCCTCGCCAGTCGAATAGCTGCAGGGACTATGTCCTGATTACCATGTCGTAGTCCAATACAATTCAGAAATTGATACAGTACTAATTGATATATGTAGTCCAATAAAAATAGTCTAATACAAAAAAACCTAATACAAATAGTCCAATACAATAAGTACTAATAGCTAATGAGAACCACGCAGTTCACACAAACGCTCAGTGATACGATCACGCAACCACCTCGAATAAGTGGGATCGACAGCGGCAGAAGATATATAGTCCATTGCAGGTGCTGGATGAATAGAACTCCCGGTCTCACTAGCTACCGGTGCCACTTCCTCCTTAACAGTAGGAGGAGCCACCTCAGCATTCAGTATTTTTCTCAAACGACGTGCCGCTTCTCGGGTCATGGGTGCCATCTGGTAAGATCGATATTCATAAATAATATAATTATAACAGAAGCAAGCTAACTAAAGGAACCATCATCTCGTTTGAGTACATTTTCGAAAGTAGATAAAATACATAATATTCAATTTTTTGCCAAGTGTGAGAACGGATGGCTCAGAACACAACCCAAAATTCATTCTAGCATACATTAGAGTGAATCATCTATGTTCTGTACATATGGTGTAGTATATGTTCTTATCGTATCTAGTATCTGAAGAATGTAATAGAATCATGACGAACTCACATAATGTAATACTAAGACATCATCTACTACTATATAAGATATAGTAATAGGTTGTTATATCATCATTGCCGAGGGATGATGATCGACAATGATGGTCGAGGACAGTCAACTTTATCTACGGCTACATAGTTTCTGCCTCGCCAGTCGAATGGCTGCAGGAACTATGTCGGAGGACAATCAACTTTATTAATAATTATTTGTTTTTCGATACCAAAAAATTCGATACTCCGATCCGAAACCACCGATATTACCGATACCCCTGATCCGATACTCATTGGAATGGTTCGATACCGATTCCGATTCTGATACCGATTTTGATACCCCCCTCTCCCGATCTGATACTCATAGGATTGGTCCGATCTGAAACCACTTATACCCCCTCTCCCGATCCGATACACCGATCCGAAACCACCGATACTCATAGAAATGGAACGATCCGAAACCACCGATACCCCCCACCCGAAACCCTACCCCTGCCCCGAAACCCGACCCATGTGTCCCCTACCCGACCCCCACTCCCCTCCTCCACCCCACCACCCCCACCCCGACCCCCTCCCCGATAGCACCCCCTCCCCCGACCCCCCCCCGACAGCACCCACCCCCCATCCCCCTTCTCCACCCTACCACACCCTCCCCGATAGCACCTACCCCCACACCCACCCCTCCACCCCTCTCCACCCCCCGACCCCCCTCCCTGACCCCCCTCTCCGACAGCACCCACCCCCACCCCCCCTCCCCCACCCTACCACCCCTCCCCGACCCCCCTTCCCGAAAACACCCCCTCCCCGACCCCCCTCGTCTCCCCTTCCCCACCCCCCGACCCCCTCCCCGACAGAACCCACCCTCTACCCCCTCCCCTACCCCACCACCCCCTCCCCGACCCCCTCGACAGCACCCCCCCGACCCCCCCTTCCCCCCTCGACCCCCCTCCCCCCCGGCCCCGACGACAGCCGATCGCCATCCCCCCGAAACCCTAAAATAAAGAGAGAGAGAGGGAAAGAAGAGAGAGAGAGAGCTTACCGGCGAGATCGACGGAGGGGGAGAGATCGATGGAGGGAGAAAATTCGCCGGAGGGAGGAAATCGCCGGAGGAAGAGAGGGGAAAGAGAGAGAGAGTTCATTTGGGGGAAAATAAAAAATTTCCTTCCGTCGGTTCAATTTAAGTTAAGGTACAGTATTTAGCGACGGATTGTCGATGGATATATCCGTCGCTAAATACCTAGTAGATTACCGATGGAAATGCTAGTCGACAGTCCGTTGCTAATAGTCCGTGCCATTTTTTCAGTATTTTGCCGCCAAAATATGCGACATATCAGCGACGCTAACTTTTCGTCAAATTAGCGACGGAAGTACGACTGATTTTTACACAAAAAAAATTATTCAATGCTTTTTGACGGTAGTCCGTCACAAGTTAGTCGCTAGTCCGTCGCTATTAGCGACGGATAGGAGCCGTCGCTAATTGGCCGTCGTCAAATTGCTGTATTTTTGTAGTGGGAACAGTCATCAATAAAAGTTACAAAGTAAGAAGCACCACCAATATTTTACCTTCATAGGACCGCAGACATCCGAGTGAATTACTCGAGCAACGCCGGCTTCCTTGAACTTGGATGACTTTGGAAAGACACCCTATTTTGCTTTCCAGCTAAGCAGTGCGTGCACTTCTCCAAATTTGTAGACTTGAGCTCTGGAATCACCTTCTTGTTCACCAAGTAGCTCATCTCCTTCTCGCTGATATGGCCGAGCCGCCTGTGCCACAACTCGGTAGACGCATCACTGACTGGGTGTAGCACCCAGTTTCTAAAATGCGTGTAGCCTCCAGTCCTTGCTGCAAGCCTCTGAATGGTGATCTCATGCCTTCGGGTTGCCGTTAATACCTCATCAAAAGTCTGGTAATTGTGCCCCTTTATCAATTCCAAGAGCTCAAGTTGAAACCCTTGCTGAAATCTCATAGCCCTCTGGCTCTCCGTTGCTACCATCTCTGGGGCGAACCTACTCAATCTGCATAACTCTGCTGCATAAGCATCTACTATCTTACCGGCCTGCTTGAGGCTGATAAACTTCTGTTGTAGCTAAAACTGCGCCACAACTCCATAGTACTTGGTCTTGAACCTTGCGGTAAAATTATCCCAAGCAATAGGACGTCTGATGCCCACTTCCTCTGATTCCCACCAATCACGTACGAGATCCTGAAGTAACAACTTTACTTGATCCATACGTTCTTCTGCCGGTACCTTGGTTGCCGTCAGAATAGCCTCAATATCCTTAAGCCATGCATCTGCTGAGATGGCATCTTTCGTGCCCTCGAAACGGCGGGGGTTGTATTTGCAAAACCTGGTTTATGCTCCTGAATCTAGCCTCGTCCCTCTCTCCAAAGCCATCTACAACCCTTGGTTGAGTAGTACGTTCTGCTCCTGCAACTGAGCGTGCATGCGCTGCTGGGCTAACATCTGATGTTGCTGAGTAGCCATCATCCCTCTCATGATCTCCAGAAGGGCCGGTGTGTCCACTTCCACAGGGGTAGGTGGAACTATAGGCGGCGTTGGAACCTCCGAATATTGCGGTCCAGCTGCTGGTTCTACTATCACTTCTTCTTGGATAGTCTCTTGAGATAGCACTGACCCTTGTTGCTGACCAACAGGGTCAAGTTGTCTATGTTGCCCTTGTTGTTGCTGTCCAGTCCTGACAGATACAGACGAAATGTCCCTAAGAAAAGGGACAATAGAGCAATCAAACGACCGGACATGAAGGATCAATGAAGTCGAAGGATACCGGAATGTCAAGCTAGAATCGAGAGTAACGAATCATGAGATCAAGGGGAACATGTGTGATTGAGACATCCTATAAATAAAAATACCCCACAAGTCTGAAATAGACCTGTATGGGCCACCACTAAAACCTTGTCGCGCCCCAGAACCAGAATACTGGAGAGCGGAGGAATGACTCAGCCAGCTACGTATTACGGGTAGAGGAATACCGTATACGATCAATGCTGTCTAAAAGACGAGGGGGGTGCGTACTACATGAAAGTCTCGCTATGGTCACTTCACATCTATTGTCTCAATCATTCAAACAAGGAACATAAATGGAGAACATGTAAGATAAAGCAGTAAGGCGTCCCAAACTCTCAGTCAAAATGTTCTTTATATCTGGATTTACAAAACATAGCCAGATGTAGCAAAGTATACACAATTTTTATCAGCTGCAGTCTGACTTTAGTTACAATTATGCAAAAGTAATTACAAGACAATCCGACTAACATGTCGGTGCCAAACGGCAAGTATAAAGTAAATAACAAAACGAGCGGAGAAGTAAGGAACCCACTCGAGTCCTCCTGCGATCATTCCTCTAGTATTGAACATCTTGGAGGTAGAAGTAAGCTGAGTCCTCGGGGACTGGATCTAAATCTGGCCATGCAAAACCAGAGAGTTAGACCTCTAATAGCAAGTACCGCAAGGGAGCACGATATGAGAAATTAGAACCATAATAAGAAAGATATGATAAATATATCTCTGCTCGCTACTAGGATTCACATAACATCATGACACTTCGGACCAACCTCCCAACCAAACAAGGACAAAAATTGGCCCGTCATGTCCTGACATTCTGATCATCTCAGTTAGTCAACAGAGTAGGTACAGTACACAGAAAAATCAATTTAAACGGCCATTCAACTCCTACGGCTTGCTACTGTAAGTTCCAAGTTATCTTAGAATTATGCAATAAGGATTCCTCAGTTCTTACCATGTGCAAGCAAGGCTAGTCTATCCAATCAATCAATTGCGCCAATCATAAATTAGACGAGTCCCAGCGGGACGCCCGTTATTAATATACAATATAAAAATAATATAACAGATACCGCTCCCTGCCCGTGTGACAGATTTGTAGTATCTGTGGGAACCAGCCGGCCTGTCGGGCACTAATAGTCCCAAAGAGGGCTGCCATGTAAGAACTCGGGAATCTATTTTCTCCATGCAATTATTATTTTATTTAACTTAGTAGCCTCTATGTTAAGTGAAATCCCATGCCGTGGATCATGGTCATTCAAAATGAGTACTTTCGTACAAGCATGACATGCACAACTCTACAACGATACCCGTGCGGTTAGGTTGTAGGTCTTACATAACGTAATGCGACAATCAAAACTATCCACGGGATAATCATACCTTGACCATAAAGTACACATGCCGCTTTTGTAAAATAAATAAATAAATAAATAAATTGTAGCCTGCATATGCCTGTATGCCAATGTTTCGGGATCAGCCAGTCGATTACAATAGTTCATAGTTAATATGAACGTGTCTCATTCATTCAATTCAATAAGACGACTAGCCAGCCTTAGTTCCAACTAGGAACGCATGATCAATTATTTAATCAAGATAGCGATCAATGTTAATTAATGTCAAGATAACAATTAATGTTATAAATGCCAAGACAATCAATCAATGTCAATCAATGTCAATTCGGGAGAAGAATCATCCAAAAGGCATTAGGGCCAGAGTTCATGCGGCCAAGAAATTATTGGTTCATGCGGCTCAAGATAATTTAGTCTATGCGACTGAACTGCGGCAATGAGAACAATCTTATACGGCTAGCGACAAACAGAAGTATATGCGGCTACGGCTGTTAAAGCCATGCGGCCAGGATTGCCCATATGGCGAGACTGCTCATGCGACTGGGGATGGTAAGTCACATGCGGCTGAAATAACAAAGCCCATGCGGCTGAGAATATGCATATGTGGCTCGGGATACGAAAGTCACATGCGGCTGGAAATATGAAAGTCACATGCGGCTGGAAATCTCCGAGCCTATGCGGCTGAGATGTCATGCGGCCATGCGGCTGGGAAGCTGAGCTTTATGCGGCTGGAATGGACTGAATGCATATACGGCTGGATGAATACATACGGCAAAGAAACTAACAAGTCATGCGGTCAGGATGTAATGCTCATGCGGCTAAAAATGAACGGGACATATGCGGCTGGAAATAACTAAGCTTTATGCGGTTCAGAATTTTATGCGCCCAGGCACTCCATGCGGCCGAAACTCTTCATGCGACCGAAACTCCATGCGGCCAGATACTTTATGCGGCCGAATACTTCATGCGGCCGAAACTCCATGTGGCCAGATACTTCATGCGGCCGAAACTCTTCATACGGCTCAAGAAGACTTGCCGCATGAAAACTCATGCGGTCAAGCACTGTTCTTCTTCTCCACTCTTCAGAGAAGAAGAACCATGGGAAGCCATTGCTTCCAAGCTTCCTAAATCCTTCATTTCAAGCCCAAATCTGGACTTCCATAGGTCAAAATAGGGTAGAACGAAATTTTCTACAATATGGAACCATCAAAACTTGAAAAATAACAAAATTACTAGATCAAAATCTAAGAAATCCGAAAATACATTCAACTTAGATCTACAAGAAATGAGCCATGGAAATTGAAAATGCTAAGTACTAAAGTATCTAAGAATCTTGAGAGGAAGACAATGGAACAACAAAAATGAAGATCCATCAGGAAGCAAGTTAGCACTTGCCTATGCGGCTGGGTAGGTGGGGGAGAGTTTATGAGAAGAAGAGAGTAATGGTGAAGTAATGAAGAGAGAGAAAGGAAATGGAGCTTTAAATGAAGGAGTGGTGGTAGGTGGGGGGTTGGGTTCATGTTGAACCATCCACGGCCGGAAAATAAACCAACTCGGGCCGAACCCAAAGCAAAGCAGAAAGTAAAATGCAGAAAGATAATTAACGAGAAATTAAAGGAATTTAAATACAGAACAATACATGATAAATATTAAATAAATACATTCCAGCAGTACGTATATTTAAAATATGTATTCTGGGAACAGAAAGTGACATTTCTACCCCTTAGAAAAATTCTGTCCTCGAAATTTCAAATCCAAGCAGGATAGAAACATCGGAGCTAAACTAATCCAAGTACAAGTAAATTGAGTAAGCAATCATTCTACAATATCAATAGCAAGTAACATATCTATGTTTAACAATCCACGACTTCAAGTAATTTCTACTCATAGGGTGATAAGCATGAGAAATTAAGACAATCAAGGTACATGAAAAAAATACCTTGTGAGTCAAATAGGTACGGGTACCGTGATCGGATATCATCCTCACGTTTCCACATTGACTCTCCTAAGGAGTGATGTCCCCAAGCAACACGGGTAAGGCTAATTGTTCGGTTCTTGAGTATCTTCTCCCTTCGGTCCAAAATAGACACAGGCTGTTCTTCGTAAGACAGGTTGGTACCAACAACCAGTTCAGAATGATTGAGGATATAGCTTGGGTCCGATACATACCTACGCAACTGAGATACATGAAACACGTCATGCACCTCTCGTAACGAAGGTGGAAGGGATAAACGATAAGCAACATCGCCTACCCTATCAAGGATAGCAAATGGGTCCACGTATCGCGGACTCAACTTTCCGCGAACGCCAAATCTAATGACCCCACGAGTAGGTGAGATTCGCAAGAACAGGTGGTCCCCAACAGAAAACTCTAGCGGCCTACGATGTTGGTCCGCCCAATGACGATGCCGATCCTGCGTAACTCAAAGTCGCTCTCTAATTCACTTAACTACTTCTACTGTCTAGACAATCATTTCTGGGCCTAACATCTTTCTCTTTCCGATATCATCCTATGCTAGTGGCAACCTATACTTCTGACCATATAGAGCTTCAAATGGCGCCATCTGGATACTGTCTTGATAACTGTTGTTGTAGAACTCGACTAGGTGTAGGTGGCTCTTACAAGATCCTCCAAAATCTAGGGTGTAAGCTCGCAACATATCTTCTAAAGTCTGAATTATTCTTTCTGATTGTCCGTCCGTCTGTGGATGGTAAGCCGTACTAAATCTTAAATTGGTACCCAGACGGTGATGTAAGCTCTTCCAGAAATATGATGTAAAGCGGGTATCTCTATCTGACGCGATACTGACAGGGACTCCATGCTGTCTGACCATCTGCTGCATATACAACTCTGCCAACTTTTCTGTAGATTGCCCTACTTTGAAAGGAAGAAAATGTGCTACCTTTGTAAGTCGATCGGCTATCACCCAAATAGCATCTTTACCACTTGGTGATCTCGATAAACCGGTCACAAAGTCCATTGTGATGTGTTTCCATTTCCATTCTGGAATAGACAGCGATTATAATAATCCAGCTGGCCTCTGCTGTTCTGCCTTCACTTGCTGACATACCAAGCAACGGGAAACGAATCTAGCTATTTTCCTCTTCATCCCGTTCTACCAGAAGTGCTGCTTGATATCTTGGTACATCTTGGTCCCTCCAGGGTGTATAGAATACTGAGAACTGTAAGCTTCTGCCATAACTTTCTGTCTGATATCTACTAGGCACACATAGACGTAATCCAAACCTAAGTGTACCATCTTCATGAATTCTCATCTCCTTCCTGAGTCCTGACTTACATTCTGCCCTAAGCTTCTGAATCCTTGGGTCCTGTGCCTGAGCTACCTTGATCCTGTCTACTAAGTCAGATTGAACTTGTAGACTTGCCAGAACTCCTAAATCACTAGAAAGTATAACTTCGATGCCTATCTCCTGAAGGTCTTCTAAGATATGCTTCTGTGTTATCAACATAAATGTGCCGTCTCTCCTGCTAAGAGCATCTGCTACCATATTAGCCTTGCCTGGATGATACTGAAGTTCTACGTCATAATCCTTGATCAATTCCAACCATCTTCTATGCCTCATGTTCAATTCCTTCTGAGTAAAGATGTACTTCAGACTTTTGTGGTCTGTGTACACGTCCACTCGATCACCATATAAGTAATGCCTCCATAGCTTCAAAGCAAATACTACTGTCGCCAACTCTAAATCATGAGTTGGGTAATTCTTTTCGTGGTCTCGAAGTTGCCTAGATGCATATGCTATCACCTTTCCATGTTACATAAGGACACATCCAAGTCCTTTACCTGACGCATCATAATATACAGTAAAACCTTCGGGTCCAACTGGCAATATAAGAATAGGCGCTGATATCAACTTCTGCTTTAGATTCTTGAATGATGCCTGGCATTCTGCCGACCAGACGAATGGTACATCCTTCCGTGTCAAGCGGGTTATGGGTGCTGAAAGTCTCGCAAAGTCTGATACGAACCTTCTATAATATCCTGCCAATCCCAAGAAACTCCACACATCTGCTACGGTCTTAGGTACTGGCCAACTCTCTACTGCTTCTACCTTCTTGGTGTCTACTGCTACTCCAGCTCCTGATATGATGTACCCCAAGAATAAAATTCGATCCGTCCAAAACTCACACTTGCTGAGCTTGACATACAACTGGTTCTCTCTCATAACCTGCAACACTTTCTTGAGGTGATCTTTATGCTCTTCCTTACTAGCAGAGTATACGAGAATGTCGTCAAGAAACACGATGACAAACTGATCCAAGTATGGCATAAAGATACGGTTTATCAAATCTATAAATATTGCTGGAGCATTGGTCAAACCAAACGACATTACCAAGAATTCATAATGCCCATACTTCGACCTGAATGCTGTCTTGGGAATATCCTCCTTCCGAACCCTCACTTGATGATACCCTGAACGAAGATCTAACTTGGAGAAAATTCTAGCTCTGCTCAATTGATCAAACAAGTCGTCGATTCTGGGTAGTAGGTACTTGTTCTTTACTGTCGCCGCGTTAAGCTTCCTATAATCGATGCACAATCTGGATGACCCATCCTTCTTCCCCACAAGTACTACTGGTGCTGCCCATGGTAATATGCTAGCTTGGATGAACTGCTTCTCTTTCAATTCCTCTATATGCTGATATACCTTGGCCTGCTCTGAATCCGCCATTCTGTAAACTCGATCGGATATCGGTTTAGTTACAGGTACCAATTCTATACTGAACTCAATATCTCTGACCGGTGGTAGACCTGGAAGTTCTTCAGGAAATACGTCTAGAAACTCTTCTACTACCTTCAGAACTAGAACTTCTTCCATTGCCGTTACTACTTTCTGCTCTTGCTGAGTTGCCACTGATCTGACTAAGGTGAACCGCTTCATGCCTGGAATATCAAAAGATACACTCCCTCTATGACAATCTATTGTCGCATTACTGTCTTTCAGCCAGTCCATGCCTAAGATAACGTCGAAATTTCCGACAGAAAATTCTATCAACCGGCGGGTAAGGAATGCCCGCAAACTACAACGCTACATGCTAGAATAACTCTACTAACTCCTACGAGCCCATTACCAGTGAGTATATTCAACCTCCCTGGCAATGCCTCGAACTCCATTCCTAGCCGTGTCGTAAATTGTGCAGATATAAATGAGTGTGATGCTCCCGAATCAAACAATGCTATTACGGGATATGAGGCAACGAGAATGTTACCTGCCACAACATCTTTCGATGCCAATGCCTCTTCCAAGGACAGAGTAAATGCCTGCCCTCGACCTCCTTGTTGGTTTCTATGCTGCGGCCTAGCCTGGTGCTGCTGCTGGCCCCTGTCTTGGTGATGCTGGGGTGGTCTATGTTGTTGCTGCATCGGCGGTCCCTGCTGCCGAAACATCTGGGCCTGTGTCATGAACGGGCGCTGTGCCAACGGTTTTACTGCCCTCGCTGGTCCTCGATACTGGCCTGCCCCTGGTGCTGGCAGAGCAGGAAATTGTTGCACTGGTCCTCCCGACCTTGAATTCATGGGACAGGTGGTAACCCGATGATTCGGATTTCCACATATCAAACACAGTCCGTTCAATGTCCGACACACATCCCTAGTGTGCCCTATTTTCCCATAATAAGTACTGCCCGCGAGGGGTTGCTGGTTCTTCTTCTGATGTTGTTGCTGCCTTGGTGGTGCTGGCCCTCGTATTGCCACATCGTGAATGCGAATGCCAAGGAACGGTGCTGTTGTTCGGGGCGCTACTCTCCCTCCTCCTTCAATCTGACTATGAGATCTCTTCTGTCCTCCAGTCCTTGCTGTAAGCCTCTGAATGGTGATCTCATGCCTTCGGGTTGCCGTTAATACCTCATCAAAAGTCTGGTAATTGTGTCCATCTATCAATTGTAAGAGCTCAAGATGAAACCCTTACTGAAATCTCATAGCCCTCTGGCTCTCCGTTGCTGCCATCTCTGGGGCGTACCTACTCAATCTGCAGAACTCTGCTGCATAAGCATCTACTGTCTTGTCGGCCTGCTTGAGGCTGATAAACTTCTGTTGTAGCTCAAACTGTACCACAACTCCATAGTACTTGGTCTTGAACCTTGCGGTAAAATTGTCCCAAGCAATAGGACGTCTGATGTCCACTTTCTCAGATTCCTACCAATCACGTACGAGATCCTGAAGTAACAACTTCACTTGATCCACACGTTCTTCTGCCGGTACCTTGGCCGCCGTCATAATAGCCTCAATATCCTTAAGCCATGCATCTGCTGAGATGGCATCTTCCGTGCCCTCGAAACAGCGGGGGTTGTATTTGCAAAACCTGGTTGATGCTCCTGAATCTGGCCTCACCCCTCTCTCCAAAGTCGTCTGCAACCCTTGGTTGAGTAGTACGTTCTGCTCCTGCAACTGAGCGTACATGCGCTGCTGGGCTAACATCTGATGTTGCTGAGTAGCCATCATCCCTCTCATGATCTCCAGAAGGGCCGATGTGTCCACTTCCACAGGGGGGTGGAACTATAGGCAGCGTTAGAACCTCCGGATATTACGGTCCAGCTGCTGGTTCCACTATCACTTTTTCTTGGATAGTCTCTTGAGGTAGGACTGGCCCTTTTGCTGACCAACAGGGTCAAGTTGTCCATGTTGCCCTTGTTGTTGCTGTCCAGTTTTGACAGATGCAGACGAAATGCCCATAAAAAAAGGGACAAGAGAGCAATCAAACGACCGGACATGAAGGATCAATGAAGTCGATGGATACCGGAATGTCAAGCTAGAATCGAGAGTAACGAATCATGAGATCAAGGGAAAACATGTGTGATTGAGACATCCTATAAATAAAAATACCCCATAAGTCTGAAATAGACCTGCATGGGCCACCACTAAAACCTTATCATGCCCCAGAACCAGAATAATGGAGAGCGGGGGAATGACTCAGCCAGCTACGTATTACAGGTAGAAGAATACCGTATAATACGATAAATGTGTCTAAAAGACGAGGGGGTGCGTACTACATAAAAGTCTTACTATGGTCACTTCATATCTATTGTCTCAATCATTCAAACAAGGAACAGAAATGGAGAACATGTAAGATAAAGCATTAAGACGTCCCAAACGCTCAGTCAAAATGTTCTTGATATCTAGCTTTACAAAATAGAGCCAGATGGTGTAGCAAAGTATACACAATTGTTTATCAGCTGCAGTCTGACTTTAGTTACAATTATGCAAAAGTAATTACAAGACAATCCGACTAACATGTCGGTGCCAAACGATAAGTATAAAGTAAATAACAAAACGAGCGAAGAAGTAAGGAACCCACTCGAGTCCTCCTGCGATCATTCCTCTAGTATTGACCATCTTGGAGGTAGAAGTAAGCTGAGTCCTCGGGGACTGGCTCTAAATCTGGCCATGCAAAAACCAGAGAGGTTAGACCTCTAATAGCAAGTACCGCAAGGGAGCACGATATGAGAAATTAGAACCAGTAATAAGAAATATGATAAATAGATCTCTGCTCGCTACAAGGATTCACATAACATCATGACACTTCGGACCAACCTTCCAACCAAACAAGGACAAAAATTGGCCCGTCATGTCCTGACATTCTTATCATCTCAGTTAGTCAACAGAGTAGGTACAGTACACAGAAAAATCAATTTAAACGACCATTCAACTCCTACGGCTTGCTAGTGTAAGTTCCAAGTTATCTTAGAATTATACAATAAGGATTCCTCAGTTCTTACCATGTGCAAGCAAGGCTAGTCTATCCAATCAATCAATTGTGCCAATCATGAATTAGACGAGTTCCAGCGGGACGCCCGTCATTATATATATAATAAAATAATATAAGCAGATACCGCTTCCTGTCCGTGTGGCAGATTTGCAGTATCTGTGGGAACCAGCCGGCCTGTCGGTCACTAATAGTCCCAAAGAGGGCTGCCATGTAAGAACCGGGAATCCATTCTCTCCATGTAGTCATTATTTTATTTAACTTAGTAGCCTCTGTGTTAAGTGAAATCCCATTGTAACGCCCCAGTCCCAAAATACGTAGGACTAGGAACGTAGACATGCCAGCCGTATACATACGAAGTATACTCTAATATATGGAAAACCTCGTATGAATATATAAGCTATAAAATGTAGTAGAACCATAACTAATCTCATTCACACAAAAATAAATGAATAAAAGATATTATAATGATGATGGATTGTCTTGATACAATATGTTGGGCGGAGACAAATCTACTACCAACAAAATAAAAGAAATACATGAGAAAAGAAATAATTTTGGCGAGCGAAGCGAAGATGACCGAAGTACAATCATCCTCGAAGAAATAGAGCGGATCACGGCTAGAGCTAGAGCACCTGCGAAAGACAATAGCACACACATGAAGAGATAACCAGGTCCTCAGAGGGACGTAACAAGACACATAATATCATGCCATATAAATTAAATAAATATTGCTCAAATAAATAAGTCAATTGAATTTATAACATGGTCCAATACACACCTACTGAACGAGCGTACCATCCCCCCCAATCAAACAAGGACAGGAGATGGTAAACTAATTCACGGTGATGTATCTTTCCATGCTATGAATCCAATATGGTATCCGGACCCCAATAAGGTTCAATACCTTCTCATCGAAGAAGTAAGTCACACCTACAACCAAACAAGGACAAGATGTGATGAACTAATCCGTGACAAGTTATTGTTCCAAGCCACGGTCAGATACAAGTACCCAAACCAAAAGTACTCGTACCTAACGGATAAAGGTGCCTAACCGTTCTAAGTAAAATGTTGTTAAGAACAATCCTTCCTACGCATGGGTCCTGGCTGAATAGGATCGGCATAGTCCCCCCTTGGGGCACTAGAGGCCCAATCAATAAGAGCATAACGTTCCGCAGAACGTCAGTGGCCGTCAGTAATCTTGGGTAAGCTGACCTGCGTCTCCGGCGGAGCTCACGGGTTACAAAAGGAAAAGTGCATCGAAGCCCATACGCTAAGGAATTGTCCTCCCCGCCCAATGCCTACTGTGTTTATCCATAACACAAAAACCACTATAACCGCTAAGTCAAACTAGCATGCAATCTCTATTAGCGGTTATTCCTATCGTACGGCTTGTACGTACTGGTGGCCAGCCAATCACGCACGTCCGTATTCTACATACGACACACAACTTCGTGGTATAACGTGTCAAGGCCAATGAATGCAACACACAAGGTGGTCCCTTAAATTTAGGTTTAATGTGTAAGAAAAATAATACATAGCATGAAATATAAATAAATAGTAAGTTCTAACAGGTTATGCCATGTATCACAGTTTATTTTGCATAAAGAAAATAAATATGCATGAAATATGAGCTAAAATAAATAAACAGCAAATGGCAAGGTGTCTTGCCTGGTAGGACGCCTGGTGTGCTGCGATGATCAATGTGGCACGAACTGCGATTTCGGTGCATCAACTATGCAAGGTGAACTCGGTTGGTGGCATGGATAGTTCCAACGGGTCAAGGATGGTCAGATTAGTTAGGTTTGACATAAGGTAGTCTAGAATTGGTGAGGGAATAAGAAGGATGGGATTGGTCATGGGCAAGGATAATCAAAGAACTGAAATAAATAATTATACGATTTTGAGAAAACTAATTATAATCATTGAAAACTATATTTTATTAGTGGAAAAATATTCTTGAAAGTGGTTTATAATAGTTTTGAACCTCATCAAAATATATGCATGAAAATACGAAGTAATCGTTTTTAGATAGTACTTTGAAGAATATAATAGGTTTTGAAATCCTAATAACTTATTTTAGGGCTAACACTCATAATAAAACTTTGGATAAAATATATAAATAAAATGGTCTAAAATACTACAAATATATGTAAAGCCAATTACTAAATTTGAAATTTCAATGCTATATTTTGCTACCAAAATAATTAGGAGTATTTACTATATGTTTTAAAAGTACCCACCAACATTTTAACGTATCTATTGCCATTAGCAACCAAAATAATAATAATACAAGAATAATAAATAATAATAATAAAGTAGTAATAATAATAATAAAATAGCTAAATGCTAATAAAGTATTGTTATTATTTTTAAAATACTAATACAATTTTACAATTTAATCCACCCAATATATACTCACCAAAAAATGCCTATACTTGTACATATACATACATACATAATATTAAAATACAAAGTATTAAATTACACAAATTTCTTCATTTCTGGTAATAAAATAATAATAATAAAGATAATAATAATAATATAATAACAATAATAATATAATAATAATAATAATAATAAGTAACAATGATAACAGTAGTAAGAAGTGATAAAAAAAAGTCTGTCCCTTCCTCCTCGTTCCACGAGGAAGTCAGCAGTCGAAAGTAAAAAAAAAAAGAAGTTGTGAGGGAAGGAGAGAGAATTTAGAGTCAGTGAGAGGGAGAAGATAAGGGACGAGAGAGAGGGTTCGGCGAGAGGAGATCGAGGGAGGAAGAGAGGGGAGAGAGGGGGAGCGCTCAGGCGACGCGCTGGTGGCAGCGGCCAGGCGGATGGCCGGGTTAGCGCCTGCAAGGCGCGACGGATCTTGCTCGGCTGACCCGGCGGCGCGGGGAAGCGAAGGGACTCGGCCAAGGCCGACGAAATCTGGGGAAGTCTATGGCGGAGCGACGGCCAAGGACCGGCGGTAGGTGAGGGTTGGCGAACGGTGGAGAGGAGTAGGAGTCGGAGGTCGATGGGAAGGACGGAGTCGGGGTTTGGCGGTGCGCACGCGGACCGGGCGGTGGCGGAAGAGGTCGGAGAGCGGAGGAAAGGGTAAGCTCGGCCGGATGGTTGATCGCAGCGGTGGAAGGAGCGGGGCTGTGCACGCACGCGGTGGAGAAAACACACGCGCGCGGCGAGGCTACGGTCGAGGGCTGGGTGGAGGCGCGTCGGCGCCGGAGTAAAGCGGCTACGGCGACCGGAGGTAAGGTGGCGGTGGTGGGCGTGTGTTGGTTTTTCTCTTCTTCTTTTTCCTTTCTATGTGTCCGGGTGTGTGGATTTGGTGGCGGTAGTGGTAGGGTTTGGCGGGGCTGTCAGAACGCCGACGATGACAGGGTTGGGGAGTCGGCAAGGAGGAGGAGATGGCCGGAGTAGCAGGGAGTTGTTGGCAGGGCTGTGCGGCTCGAGGCCGGGGGTGATGATGGCTGGGACACCGGGGTGGTCACAGGAGACGTAGACGGGCGGTGGCCTCCCGGCAAGGTGGCCGAGGGTAGTTTTGGCTAGGACGACAGGTGGTTGTTGGGGGCAGTAATAGGTTTAGGGTTAGGATGAATTGTCGGGGTTTGTCCGACAAAAATCGATGTGTCTGTAAAATATGGAATAAGAATCTGGATGGACACTGACACGGTACACGGCACGTTTGTGGTAGAAATATTCGTGGAATAATTTTGGCTTGTAGAGAAATAATGGAGGAGTACCTGCCTATTTATAGGATGTGGAAATTCCCATTTGAATAGGATTAGAATTTATTTAAAACCCAGAGTAGATAATTCATGTATTAATTCGAAATCAATCAAATCCAATCCAAATCCAAATCCAATTAAATCTAATTAAATTCTTTTAGTTTAAAATCAAATCAGTTTCAAATATAAATATTAGTTTACTATTTAAATGTATCCATGGAATAAATCAAAATTTAAATTGTCACAAATATTTCAAAAATACGTTTTCCAAAAAAATGCTAATAATAATAATTTTGAAAATTACACTATTTATTTAAAAATAAGGTAATAAATATTTTGATGTATGCACAAATAATATTTACATAATATATTTTTCTAGTATACAATAAAAATATTATTTATTATTAGTAGTTGAAGGGCCTTTAAATGAAAATAACAACTTAGCAATTCTTGTATGATAGCAAAGTATTTATTATATAAATTATTTTGAACTATAAAAATTAAAATTAAAATATTTCTAAAATATGTACGCTCGTCCATATTCGTACTCGACGAGCAATTACGAAATACGTCGTTGCGCACGACGCGACGTACATTACAAAATTTTAAATCAGTACCAAAATCGATAAAATATATAGTAGAAATTTAGGGGTTTTATATCCTACCCAACTTAAAAGAATTTCATCCTCGAAATTTAGAATTAGTAGGGGGGTGAGAGGACACAAGGGGGTATCAATGGGGATCCAACGATGACAATGTTTTCACAAAATCATGTCGTAAGAAATCGTGATCTAGATCGTAGAAAAATAATACGGTATGGTCATAATCGATATGATGGCTTAGAGGAAGTTCTAGTACAACACTTTCGTTCTTCTGAAATAGGTGAAGGCGAAAGCAATATAGAGTTCGAAGGAGGCGTTATCGAATACGAATACGTGATTCAAAGACGATCGAATAATTTCAAAGAAATTGTCAAGGCAGTCGTGGATGGGATCCCAAGGGTTAAGTTTAACTATATCACATCCACGTAGATTGAAAAGGCGAACCAAAGTGCACTCGGTTGATCAGACCATCATGCACCGGTTCTGATTAGACAATATGTCAAGTGGGTCGACCCAAATAACATATGTCTTGAACAAGCTCGATAAATGAATAAACTTGCAAAAACTAGGCTATAATAGCATCATTAGTTAAGATGGTAAAAACATAAGCACGAGAGATTTAAGATTGAAATAAAGAATAAATATGAATAGTCTAAAAGTCATAAGAATCTAAGTCTTGTTTATTCCTATACAATCATTCTACGATTTTATTGACCAAGGCTTGGTTGACCAAATGGTTTAAATTCCTCTAGTCTCTATAGTCTAGAAAATACTGTTGGTATTCCCTTAATGGTCAAGGGTGTGTCAGGTCGTGGGGTATTCTACCCAACTTAAAGAATTAAGCAAATGGATGTTTGGGACATCTAACTAGTAGGGTCAATCTCTAATCAAGCACGAAGGGAAGATAAGAATAAGGATAAAAGGAATCAAGCAAGATGCAATCGATGAGTCGGTCGAATATGGAATCGAGGAAAAAGGTCAAGTATGTGGATGGGATCCTAGACTTCTAATCCTATTCGCAGGCTTGCTTGGTACGGTAAAGTAACCAAACAATTTATCTAGACCTGCATAGGCCACCACAAAAACATGTAACGCCCCAGTCCCAAAATACGTAGGACTAGGAACGTAGACATGCCAGCTGTATACATACGAAGTATACTCCAATATATGGAAAATCTCGTATGAATACATAAGCTGTAAAATGCAGTAGAACCATAACTAATCTCATCCACACAAAATAAATGAATAAAAGATATTATATAAAGATGATGGATTGTCTTGATACAATATGTTGGGCGGAGACAAATCTACTACCAACAAAATAAAAGAAATACATGAGAAAAAAAATAATTTTGGCGAGCGAAGCGAAGATGACCAAAGTGCAATCATCCTCGAAGAAATAGAGCGGATCACGGCTAGAGCTAGAGCACCTGCGAAAGACAATAGCACACACCTGGAGAGATAACCAGGTCCTCAGAGGGACGTAACAAGACACATAATATTATGCCATATAAACTGAATAAATATTGCTCAAATAAATAAGTCAATTGAATTTATAACATGGTCCAATACACACCTACTGAACGAGCGTACCATCCTCCCAACCAAACAAGGACAGGAGATGGTAAACTAATTCACGGTGACGTATCTTTCCATGCTATGAATCCAATATGGTATCCGGACCCCAACAAGGTTCAATACCTTCTCATCGAAGTAGTAAGTCACACCTACAACCAAACAAGGACAGGATATGACGAACTAATCCGCGACAAGTTATTGTTCCAAGCCACGGTCAGATACAAGTACCCAAACCAAAAGTACTCGTACCTAACGGATAAAGGTGTCTAACCGTTCTAAGTGAAATGTTGTTAAGAACAATCCTTCCTACGCATGGGCCCTGGCTGAATAGGATCGACATAGTCCCCACTTGGGGCACTAGAGGCCCAATCAATAAGAGCATAACGTTTCGCAGAACGTCAGTGGCCGTCAGTAATCTTGGATAAGCTGACCCGCGTTTCCGACGGAGCTCACGGGTTACAAAAGAGAAAGTGCATCGAAGCCCATACGCTAAGGAATTGTCCTCCCCGCCCAATGCCTACTGTGTTGTATACACAACACAAAAACCACTATAACCGCTAAGTCAAACTAGCATGCAATCTCTATTAACGGTTATTCCTATCGCACGGCTTGTACGTACTGGTGGCAAACCAATCACGCACGTCCGTATTCTACATACGACACACAACTTCGTGGTACAACGTGTCAAGGCCAATGAATGCAACACACAAGGTGGTCCCTTAAATCTAAGTTTAATGTGTAAAAAAATAATACATAGCAGGAAATATAAATGAACAGTAAGTTCTAACAGGTTATGCCATGTATCACAGTTTATTTTGCATAAAGAAAATAAATAATGCATGAAATATGAGCTAAAATAAATAAACAACAAATGGCAAGGTGTCTTGCCTGGTAGGACGCCTGGTGTGCTGCGATGATCAATGTGGCGCGAACTACAATTTCGGTGAATCAACTATGCAAGGTGAACTCGGTTGGTGGCATGGATAGTTCCAACGGGTCAAGGATAGTCAGATTAGTTAGGTTTGACATAAGGTAGTCTAGAATTGGTGAGGGAATAAGAAGGATGGGATTGGTCATGGGCAAGGATAATCAAAGAACATAAATAAATAATATATACGATTTTGAGAAAACTAATTATAATCATTGAAAACTATATTTTATTAGTGGAAAAATATTCTTGAAAGTGGTTTATAATAGTTTTGAACCTCATCAAAATATATGCACGAAAATACGGAGTAATCGTTTTTAGATAGTACTTTGAATAATATAATAGGTTTTGAAATCCTAATAACTTATTTTAGGGCTAACACTCATAATAAAACTTTGGGTAAAATATATAAATAAAATGGTCTAAAAATACTACAATAATATATGTAAAGCCAATTACTAATTTTGAAATTCCAATGCCGTATTTTGCTACCAAAATAATTTAGGAGTATTTACTATATGTTTTAAAAGTACCCACCAACATTTTAACGTATCTATTTCCATTAGCAACCAAAATAATAATAATACAAGAATAATAAATAATAAAAATAAAGTAGTAATAATAATAATAAAAATAACTAAATGCTAATAAAGTATTGTTATTATTTTTAAAATACTAATACAGTTTTACAATTTAATCCACCCAATATATACTCACCAAAAAAATGCCTATACTAGCACATATACATACATACATAATATTAAAATACAAAGTGTTAAATTACACAAATTTCTTTATTTCTGGTAATAAAATAATAATAATAATAAAGATAATAATAATAAATATAATAATAATAACAATAATAAATAATAATAATAATAATAATAATAATAATATAATAATAATAATAAGTAACAATGATAACAGTAGTAAGAAGTGATCAAAAAAAAAGTCTGTCCCTTCCTCCTCGTTCCACGAGGAAGTCAGCAGTCGAAAGTAAAAAAAAACAAAAAAAATGAGAAGTTGTGAGGGAAGGAGATAGAGAATTTAGAGAGTCAGTGAGAGGGAGAAGAGAAGGGACGAGAGAGAGGGTTCGGCGGAGAGGAGATCGAGGGAGGAAGAGAGGGCGGAGATAGAGGGGGAGGCGCTCAGGCGACGCGCTGGTAGCAGCGGCCAGGGCGGATGCCCGGGGTCAGCGCCTGTACGGTGCGACGGATCTTGTTCGGCTGACCCGGCGGTGCGGGAAAGCGAAGGGACGCGGCCAAGGCCGGCGAAATCTGGAGAAGTCTATGGCGGAGTGGCGGCCAAGGACCGGCGGTAGGTGAGGGTTGGCGAACGGTGGAGAGGAGCGGGAGTCGGAGGTCGATGGAAAGGGCGGAGTCGGGGTTTGGCGGTGCGCACGCAGACCGGGCGGTGGCAGAAAAGGTCGGAGAGCGGAGGAGAAGGGGTAAGCTCGGCCGGAGGGTTGATCGCAGCGGCGAAAGGAGCGGGGCTGTGCACGCACGCGGTGGAGAAAAAATACGCGTGCGGCGACGCTGCGGTCGAGGGCTAGGTGGAGGCGCGTCGGCGCCGGAGTAGAGCGGCTACGGCGACCGGAGGTAAGGTGGCGGTGGTGGGCGTGTGTTGGTTTTTCTCTTTTTTTTTCCTTTCTATGTGTCCGGGTGTGTGGATTTGGTGGCGGTGGTGGTTGGGTTTGGCGGGGCTGTCGGAACGCCGCAGGATTGGGGAGTCGGGCAAAGAGGAGGAGATGGCCGGAGTAGCAGGGAGTTGTTGGTAGGGGCTGTGCGGCTCGAGGCCGTAGGTGATGATAGCTGGGACGCCGGGGTGGTCGCAGGAGACGTAGTCGGGCGGTGGCCTCCCGGCAAGGTGGCCGGGGATGGTTTTGGCTAGGACGACAGGTGGTTGTTGGGGGCAGTAATAGGTTTAGGGTTAGGATGAATTGTCGGGGTTTGTCCGACAAAAACCGATGTGTCTGTAAAATATGGAATAAGAATCTGGATGGACATTGACACAGTGCACGGCACGTTTGTGGTAGAAATATTCGTGGAATAATTTTGGCTTGTGGAGAAATAATGGAGGAGTACCTGCCTATTTATAGGATATGGGAATTCCCATTTGAATAGGATTAGGATTTATTTAAAACCCAAAGTAGATAATTCATGTATTAATTCGAAATCAATCAAATCCAATCCAAATCCAAATCCAATTAAATCTAATTAAATTCTTTTAGTTTAAAATCAAATCAGTTTCAAATATAAATATTAGTTTACTATTTAAATGTATCCATGGAATCAAATCAAAATTTAAATTGTCACAAATATTTCGAAGATATGTTTTCCAAAAAAAATGCTAGTAATAATAATTTCAAAAATTACACTATTTATTTAAAAATAAGGTAATAAATATTTATGATATATGTATGCACAACTAATATTTACATAAATATATTTTTCTAGTATACAATAAAAATATTATTTATTATTAGTAGTTGAAGGGCCTTTAAAATGAAAATAACAACTTAGCAATTCTTGTATGATAGCAAAGTATTTATTATATAAATTATTTTGAACTATAAAAATTAAAATTAAAATATTTCTAAAAATATGTACGCTCGTCCATATTCGTACTCGACGAGCAATTACGAAATACGTCGTTGCGCATGACGTGACGTACAATACAAAAATTTTAAATCAGTACCAAAATCGATAAAAAATATAGTAGAAATTTAGGGGTTTTAACCCATGCCGTGGATCATGGTCATTCAAAAATGAGTACTTTCGTACAAGCACGACATGCACAACTCTACAACGATACCCGTACGGTTAGGTTGTAGGTCTTACATAGCGTAATACGACAATCAAAACTATCCACGGGATAATCATACCTTGACCATAAAGTACACATGCCGCTTTTGTAAAATAAATAAATAAATTATAGCCTGCACGTGCCTGTATGCCAATGTTCGGGATCAGCCAGTCGATTACAATAGTTCATAGTTAATATGAACGTGTCTCATTCATTTAATTCAATAAGACGACTAGCCAGTCTCTTAGTTCCAACTAGGAACACATGATCAATTATTTAATCAAGATATCGATCAATGTTAATTAATGTCAAGATAACAATTAATGTTAATTAATGCTAAGACAATCAATCAATGTCAATCAATGTCAATTCGGGACAAGAATCAGCCAAAAAGGCATTAGGGCCAGAGTTCATGCGGCCAAGAAATTATTGGTTCATGCGGCTCAAGATAATTTAGTCTATGTGGATGAACTACGGCAAGGAAAACAATCATATGCGTCTAGCGGCAAACAGAAGTATATGCGGCTGCGGTTGTTAAAGCCATACGGCTGGAAAAGTGCTATGCGGCTAGGATTGCCCAAACGGCCAGACTGTTCATGCAGCTGGGGATGGTAAGTCACATGCGGCTGAAATAACAAAGCCTGTGCGGCTGAGAATATGCATATGTGGCTCGGGATACAAAAGTTGCATGCGGCTGGGAATATAAAAGTCACATGCGGCTGGGAATCCCCGAGCCTTTTGTTTGCCATTGATTGTAAAAGTACAGAACAATTATATAGGAGGACTGAACTTAGACTCACAATACAAACTCGCTCATACAAAGAAAGCCTAGGGACGAAAACCTAGGTATAACAGTCTAAGTACGATTGTTTAGTTTTGATTCTGGGGGGTGACGGTAGAGGGTCGGGAAAACGACGGCTGCTCTGCCTTACTCCTTGGACGATCAGACGTAGCCTTGGCTCTGGTGAAGAACTGCTCTCAAGATGGAAAGACGCTTCTGTGCGTGCCTTTGTCTTTCTGTGTGTCCAGCCGGGTGGATAGGATCTCTTTTGTAAGGAAAATGCACCTTGCTATATTTTTTTATTTCTCTGGATTCGATCTCTTTTTTTTACAAGGGAATGGCACCTTGCTATTTATAGGAGTGGGGTGTCATCATTAGAGTTTGCAATGATCACTTTAAAAAAGTCGGTGGCTTGGGGACTTAATTGCCATTTTTCTTGATCCTATTTTGTGGGCAATTAATCTGGACCACTAATCTTGATTGCAACGAATCTGGATAATTAATGCTGATTGTGTAGAATCCGTATGGGCAATCAATAATGATTGTCATGAATCTTAGAAAGCTCAGATCTTCTGCCACGTGTTTAATCCATGTGATTGCCATAAATCTATTTTGATTCGAGTAATTATGATGATTGTACTAAATCTGGTTATTGGGATTTGTTGACAACTCTTGATTGATTTAGTGCCACGTGGGAAACTGATCTTCTGCCACGAGTCGTAACCGCGAGCCACAGCCGCATGAGGGTAGCTTCTTAGGTTTTGAACTGCATGAAGGTGGCAGCCGCATAGGTGTGGCCTCCGAGATCTGAGCCACATGGGGGTGGTTTCCAATTGAGCCGCATAGGACTAGCTACGTGTCAAGGCTACATGGGCGTGGCCTCTCAATATTTGAGCCACATGGAGATGATCCCTATGATCCGAGCCGCATGAGAACAGCGGCCGCATAGGGTGACTTCTCATAATTTGAGCCGCATGACGAGGGTCTTCACGCTACGAGCCGCATGCGAGCATCAGTCGCATGGGGTGGTGGCAGTCGCATAGGGAGCTTTGTATTTGGTGGATCGTGCTAGCTGCAGAGGAGATTTTCTTCGTTTCTTGAGGAATATGCCGTCATGTCGAAGTTCATCATTTCAGCTTTAATGTCAGAGTTATCACTTTATGTCAGAGCATTTAATGGGAGGAGTCACTTTATGTCCAGCTGTAAAGGCAAGCTGTATAGGGTCACATGATTTTTGCCTGAGCCGCATGAGGCTATTGAAGAGTTTTTGAGCCGCATGAGGCTCTGATAGATTCCTGAGCCGCATGAGGCTCCTTCTGTTTTGAGCCGTATGGGCTTCTTCTGTTTTGAGCCGCATAGGCTTCTTCTGTTTTGAGCCGCATGGGCTTCTTCTGTTTTGAACCGTTTGGGCTTTTCTAGTTCTTTCCCATGCTTCTACAAGACCCCCTTCAAAGTTTTCAATTTGAAAAATTGGAATACTTTGAATAAGAAGCATGGCTATATGAGTTCCGCTGGCCGCATAGGATGTTCTTGGCCGCATGGCTTGTCTGGCCGCATAGACTCCCTAGCCGCATGGGCTCCCTGCCTCACGTACGTCTCATTAATTGCCCTTAATTCATTTTTTTAGAGCCGTCTTTTGGGGGAATCCCAAGAGTTGGCTCATTAAATATTTGGATTTTATGCCCTGGATGAATCTTCTTTATGAGAGAGGGGACAAAATCCGAGGAGTCAGTTTTGCCTGCAGCACACGACCCGAAGCAGTTTATCGGTCCACGTGCCCCCCTTCCTATGTCTGCCTATAAATAGGGTGCTGTTAGGATAGAGAAACTTCTTTGTCTTCTTTTGTCTTTCTCTTCTCTTGTCCTAAGCTGCTGTTCTTCTTTCTCCAATCATCATCACCAATGGCCCCGAAAGCTTCCACAGCCGCGGCGAAGGGAAAGGGTGTGGCTTCTTCGTCAGCCCCAGCGCCTAAAGTCCTCTCCGACGTTCATCCCCCCATTGCTGGTAAGGGTTTGGGGCAGATCGTATCTTTTGAAACAAAGACGGCTCTATAACATGCTTTATGTACAAGCCTTCAATGCGTTCCTCGTTTTCGTCGAATCTGTTCATTTTGTTTGGGCCACATGTGCGTCCCATATCCGAGCCGCATGGGGTATATCCCATGTCCGAGCCGCATGGGGGTTGTCCAGTGGCCGCCTAGACGTTTTACGAACTGAATCACATAATGACCCTTCGAACAGAGCCGCATAAGTCCCTATGAAGCGAGCCGCATGAAGCCCTCTTAAACAGGGCCGTATGAGTTCGTCTGGATTGGGCTGCATAAGGCTGTGCTGAATCGAGCCGCATGAGCTCCTTCTGAAACGAGCCGCATGATGCTCCGCTAAGTAGAACCGCATAAGCCCACACTAAACAAAGCCGCATAAACTTATGCTTAATCAGTACCTTATAAGCTCATGTTCGAACAGAGCCACATGAGCTCGTCTTTAAACAGAGCTGCATAAGCTCGTGTAAGCCAAAGCGCTCAGTAGTCTCGTTTTAGCCATCTCTTTTTTGATTTGTTTCTTTCTTTTCTTCTTCAGTGAATCTGCCAGTGAATGCTGCTGGAGAACTTCTGGTGGGGCGCGCCCAATCTGCTCTGGGCTATAGGTATGATCATATAGTCGAGTATGTGACGAACCAGCTCCCAAAAGAACCTTTGGAGAGGCTAAATGCTATCAAGAAGCAGCCTTTTCACTTCCTCTGTGCCATGATAAACTCGGGGCAGTTGGAAGGAGAATACCTGAAGCCTGCATTCCTCTTTGGGGATGCTTTATCTGTGAAGAACACCCGGGTTCTGGATATATCGGAGAGCTGGGACTTTGTTCTTGACGGGGTGGAGATCCATATCCCTCCGATAGAGCGTCATTTTCCTCTCTTGTGGTTCAACATGTTACCGCAGGACAGAAAGATGGTAGACACCCCAAGCAAGTCAGGAATGTTCGTGGGAAACATCCATTACAACAGGAATCTGGGGTCAGCGTATGCTGGAAGGGAACCAGTCAGTAAGTATGTGATGGGACTGGCTCCGGGGACCTTTATAAATGTAACGGGTCCCAACTTCACATTCTCTAAGGCTGATACCTTTTTGAACCAGCTTGCTCGCAAAGGGTCGTATCCCGTCGGCCGGTTGGCGTTGCTGAACTGGACAAACCCTATCCCTGTATGGGCAAATTTGACCTCATGGATTCTGCGGAAGTATGCGACTTCCCTACGTGAGATTGGCCTCTATCACGCCATTCGGGGCACCTGTCATGGCCTGCCTATATATAAGCCGTTGTTCATGGCTCTTCTGGAGATGTACAACTGGCGGACGGGAACCTTCTTCACACCGGGAGGGAAGCTGGGACTTGTTCTCCACAAGATGTATGTTATCTCCAAGCTGCCCTGGAGAGAAAAAGTTTTGAAGTGTACACCCCTACGAGCGAAGAGCTCGAAGATTTGGATCGGCAGTTCCCGGGCTTCGTCGTCGTGTATCGGGAATTGTTATGTCATCATAGCACTTGTCATCACATGGCCATCAAGAAGGATGGCAGCTCGGAGGGGAGCACTCCTCACACCAGGTCCTGGGTTTCATACCTTTTTATCCTTGGTGCCTCAGGCCGAGTTTCTTCCCGAGATCCTCAGACCCCAGAGGAGGTACAACACCAGGCGTCGACTGCCAGGAGGTCGAGGTCCACAGGCGACATTTTTGGTAGTCGAACTGACTCTTTCAGCTATTTTTATCATGGTACTCGGCCACTGTCGAAGAAGGGGCTTTTGGCTGGATTTCTGATGGTGTGGCTACGGAACTGCGTAGTCTCCGGAGAGGCAGGATCTATTGAGAGGATCAGCCACCTCTTCATCCTCCCCGCCGTAAAGTTGGTCTTCGGGGTCAAGCTGACTCTTCTTCCGGCTATGGTGTGCAGCATACACCACGACCTTCGCGCCTTTTCTTCCAAGGTCATCGCCCATGACATGGCGATGGATTTTGAGCGCATTGAGCTGCCATACCATTATCTGATGGGGTGGCTGTTAATGCACAACAGGTCTTTGATGAGGCCCGGAGCTGCAGAGGGCGTTATAGTCGATGACGCTTTCATTTTCCGATTCCACCATCAGCTCTGGGAATGCAGCACCATGCCAGCCTACCGGAGAGCGCTGGCAAGAGTGGACGGGTACGACTTTTTTGTGTCCGTCCCTCGTTTTACTGCTGAAGAAGTGAGGAGTGTACATGTTGATGGTACCGAACCTCCTCTTCTCTTACCTGAGAAATTGCTCATTTGGCTGCATAATATCCGTCCAGTGCACCTAGTGTATCGTAACCGCAATCTCGTCTTCCTGGGGCCTTACTTGCCCAGCAGGTTTGTCCGCCAGTTCGGGTATAGCCAGTTGTTCTTTGACAGCCCCAGCTCTTGCCTGGGCTTTGAAGGTAGCATGCTGGATGGTATCAGGGCATGGCATTATTATGACATGGTTCATACCCGAACCACCTTTTCAGTCCCTGACGGTGGGGTGCCAGGAGAGATTTTGTACATGGCAGCCTTATATCATGTTACGGCGAGCAGGCCTCCCGTTGGTTTCGACCCGAGTACCAGTTTCATCGTGGGTACTGGCTTGGAGGAGAAGCCCAAGGGGTCTAAGAAAAGGAAGAGGAAGGCGAACACAGTTCCCGTGCCTGACTCGGAGTCCACCACCGTGGACGAAGAGAATGATGAGCATGAGGCAGATGACTCTTTCCTTCCGGTGGAAGATGTTGGGGCGGATCAACCGCCTGTTATGTTAGGTGAGATGGTGGCAGATCAGCCTCCTGTCATGCCAAATAAGATAGTGGTGGATCAGCCGCTTGTTACACCTGGTCATGCACGGAAACGTAGCAGGCAAATCTCCCCTGTTGGCGGTATTCCTTACTTCCGGAAATCGGCTGCAACCAGACGTCGCAAGCTAACTATAAAGGAGAGAAGCGAGGACGTCGATCCCGCTTCGGAGGTAAATAAAGTTACTACCCTCTTTATTCAGTTCTTCCTTTCTCCTGAACTTTGACCTTAATCATTTTCCTTTCCTCTTGTAGGCGTCAGAAGAAGAGGAATCTCGGGAACCGACTACTGTTTCTGAAGTCGATTCGGCCCTGAATACTTTGATCAATGACATGTGTGCCGGGATTATTTCTGCCGGGGCTCTCTCGATTGTGGCTGAGGGATCTCACGTTGCTGAGGCTGCAACTCGAGACGACGGGGGCTCCGATGAACCTGTCCCCGAAACTGCCGAATTTCATCAAGGTGACGCTGATCCAGTCGTACCTCCTTCCGGGGCGGCTGGGGCAGAAGAGCCAGCTGAATTCTGCTTGGGGGTTACTGGTGAGGGGACTATGGCGGTTGTGAGCGAACCTCAGCCTCCGCAATCCTCCCTTGGTAAGATAAGCCAAATTTTGACTAGTGAGGAGGCCCATTCGCTCTATCATTACATCCTTTGGGTTATGCTGATTGATGGTTGCTCTGGGCATACAGGTCCTGCCTCTTTACTCCCTATGACGGATATTATCGAGAAAGGCTCTACCAGCGAAAATCTGGTGGGTGGGAGCGTGCCTCCTCCTCTTCCAATTTATCTCGAGAGGCCTCCCGCCGGATCGAGTTCAGGATATCAGATGGTGGCACAGCCTGGACAGGGAGCTATGGTCCCTTCATCCTCCTCTGCTCGTATGACTTCGGGAGTTGACCTCTCAGCCTTACCGAGTATTCAAGTTCTTCGGGCCGCAGAGGAAGAGTTGGTCGCCGTTCAAGCGTCCTTTCGCTCAGAATTTATCTTCCATGTGGCAGGGGCAGCAAGTTCTGTTGCGTCTTCTTCGGTACTGCCAGCCATACTTCCTTTGACGCCATCCTCTACGGAAGTTCTGGATGAGGTATCACAGGATATGGTTGACAGCTTTTACCGCCATCTGAAAAGAGGAGTCGATGCTGCTGTAGAGCGGGGGACTCCCTTTGCCCTGGTCCGACAATGCGCTCATGGGCAAATTGAGATTCTTAAAACCCTTCCTGGCGGGGAGGGGATAGTTGCGCTTCTGGAGCCCAAGTTGTTAGAGGCCGATCAGTTTGTGGCCCTATTTCGAACGCTGCGGAAAGCTGATTTGTCTGCAGCAATAGATCAGGAGCGGGGCTTCCTCACCACTGCCTTGGAGAATGTAGTGCCCCGTCCCGCGAAGTAAATAGGAGGAATCGAAACGTCGACGGCGTTCGGACTTGGTCTTACAACGGCGACTCGAAGACATCGCTCAGGTGGGGTAGTTTCGGTAAACTTGTCTTATCTTTGCCTTCACATAATAAATCGCGTGTTTTCAACTTGCACAAGTAGGCTTAATAATAAAAGAGACGAATCCATATAGCTAAAGGAAATTATCCCGACGGATCGAATCGAGTTTAGAACATGGAAAACGTCTCACGATCTGATTAGAGTTGGTGCTCAGCGTGCTTTAAAAATGACACTCGTTCCTTCGTCCCGCGGCTTGGGAGAAGGAAAAGTTAGTATTCGACACAAACGAGAAGTTAGCATAAGTCATAGGCGTCGCCCGCGTAAATATTCGATAAAGCATGCACGTTTCCACTGCGCAAGGCTTGGCATTGCCTTGGCTCGTCCCTCGGGTTAAGTTGTAGACTTGAGTAAATTAGGCAAAGTTTTGTCGATCGACCTAAGTCATTCCAAGTACCGTCCCGTTCTTACTGCGGTTGTCAAGTCAAATAGTCCCACGATCTCAAGGGCCGTCATGTAACATATGACTCGGGTGATAGCGTCGCGTAGGACGTAAGTCAGTTAAAGGCACGAGCCACGGTTGGCACGATGTAAAGTTAGCCACGGTGTATGGCACTTAAGGAACATGTTTTGTTCAAGTTAAGTTGGAAGGCTATGTAGTAGTCGTTCCCTCGTGTTCAAAGAAGTTCGAGGCGGTCCCTCGGTTGGGAGTCTCGCGTTCATATCCGCGTTAAGATGTTCGAGGCGGTCCCTCGGTTGGGAGTCTCGCGTTCCTATCCGCGTTATGATGTTCGAGGCGGTCCCTCGGTTGGGAGTCTCGCGTTCCTATCCACGTTAAGGAGTATGAGGTGGTCCCTCGGTTGGGAGTCTCTCGATCCTAATGCACGTTATGCAAAGTTTGGTTCATAGCACGATTTGCTAAGTATAGTTCTAGTCGTACCAATAAATAGGCCATACATTTACGTGAGTCTAAATGTCTTGTAGGTGCGTGGTCATTGGACACCTTGTCGACAAGGATTTCTGCCTAGACTGGTTATACGCCGGGGCACCGGGCCCAGTCATCCTAGGGGGTAGACGTTATAGCAGCGTATGCTTTTATTGCGTGGGTAGTCGGGGGCTTTCAACGGGGCTCGCTACCTGCGCTGAAGGACCCGCCGCCTACCCGAGCTATGTTCGCGATGGCTTGTCATGCCAGTGGCCTTTTATATAGATAATTGGCGTGCTAAACGGCGAATCCGCATACAGGGTGTCGGTCATAACAAAGGAAGTGTAAGCACTGTATGCGTTGAATGGTGAAATGTGTGCTCGGTATGCACATAAGGTATTATAAAGCCTACGATTCGGCTATACGTAAGGACACGTGCTTTGGCACGAGTTATGGTGTCGTGCTTGAGTTCCCAACATCGGTTCCACAAGTCGGGTTAGTCGTACGAGTTAAGTCGAGAAGGGCCGTAGGGCAAGTTCGGATAAGTCATGTAGAGTTTCTGGGCACGACCTCGAGATGTGGGGCATGTCCGCGTTGTCACAACACGAGTATAGGCAAGACTAAGCGAGGAGGCACTGCCTCGGTGATACTAAAGCACGAATCGAGTTTATTGTACGACCGAGTCGTTACGTCCCAGAGTTTGGCACGAAAGACAAGCACGAGACGATAAGTTAACGTTATAAGAATGAGAAGGTCTAGCGGTAAAGTATGAGTACGCTATTAGTGTAAGGCACGGTAATGGTCTAAAAGACACAAAATAGACCAAGGCGTCGGTCCTAAAATCGATCTTAAGGCAAGACTAGAAAGACAATCGTAAAGGGGCTTGTATCGCACAAAGTAAAATAAACGTGTCGATTTTGTATGGGTGGGCGAGGAGCTCACTCCACCAGTACAGTTGAGTACTGACACCCATACATTTTTCATGTGCAGGCACAGGTAGAAGCTCGTGGCGTGGAGCTCGCTTGGATGCGTCGAGGCACGGAGTTCCTTGGCGATTTGAAGCGTGTGGCCGCATGGAATCGAAGACTTATACGGGACATAATGTATGGACATCGCCTATCCGAAGCATCCGCTGGCTCGAGACAAGTATTGAGAGATGAGAGAGAGCAGAGTGATTTGTAATATGAGACGAGTGAATTTGAGTGATTGTAATCTCGGCCTTGCACCTCCAATATAACCGTTGTTTCGATATCAATAAAGAGCTTCTTTTGAATGACTTGTGTTTTGTTCTTAACTTCCGCTGCTTGTATTCAATGTCTCTGTTTGGGACTTCTGTGCGACGACCCCAACGCTGCCGTTGAAATCGGTCGTTATGGAACCCGCCTTGCACGAGCGCAATCTAGGCTCGTGCGACATCACGCCTTAGCGAGGACGATCGCTCCTAGGGAGCGGGGCGTGACATAATGGTATCAAAGCACGGCTTTACGTCCTTGGACTATCGATTGAATTCTTTAACTCTGATGTTTCTGCGAACTCTGAATGTTGCTTCCGTAAAGTTGATATCATTTTTTGTGCTCTCTCTCGATTGTCCCACGGGATGTCCATACAATAAGTCTAATATTTTTAAAAGCTCGTACAAGTGTTCAATCGAACGCATCGATAGGCGATGGCCTTTGGGCCGAACGGTGCCGACCTTGAGTTGACATAAGACACGTGCTAAAAGTTAGCAAACGCGTTGCGTGCTTGAACGACCTTACGCTAACAATAGCGAATGAGCACACGAGACCGATGTATAGTTCGAACGGGATGGTTATGCACACAACCTTTGGCTAAGTTGTGCCGATTATCGCGCACCTCAAACTTTTGGTGCAAACGAGTCGCGAGCAATATTAAGTATCGCTCGGTCGGGAACGGGGATACACTTAGAGTGTATATCGATAGAAGCGCTATTGGACTAACGCTTAGGCGTACACGGAAGATTGTTTTAGATTTTGAGGAATAGTGCGAACGACTTAGTGCGTCGATGCGACGTGAACGATTACGCTAGGGATTCGTCGAACGAATCCGAAATATGTCTTAGCGAATAATACGAACGTGAGTTGGACTAGATTGGATGACTCGAATCCCGAGTGGTGTATGGTCCGTCTTGGAAATCATTCCAGCGAAAGATTGAGGATTGCACGAATATGAAACGCAAAAACGATTGAGTAGATGAAATCAAATCGAGGAAATTGATACGGATCGTATACGAAAGTTAACACGACGGGTAGGTAGCAAGCATGAAATGTTCGATTTTAAAGTTACGCGAATGACTCTGAGGATTGGAATGGATATCGTTCGATGATTGAGTTAGCAAGAAATATTATGAATTGAGGAAATATGTTGGTCGATGACTTAAGATAGACGGACGAACGATACGTGAATTTGGGTTTGTCGAAATTGATGTTGTGAACGATTCGAGGGGTAATGATCGAAATTGAATTTGAATGTCGAAGAGATTATCCAGTCAGGACGATAGCATCATTCGCACGACTCAGAACTCGTTGCAAACGAAGATCGTCAGGTTACGTATATCGTCGATGATATTGAGGCGTATCAAAGACGATATGCGATAACTCGGGGGTAATCTGACATGGTGAATGACGATCGCACAAGTGTTATCGTTCCAAATGGATGTGATACCTAGGACTTTGGTTGAGACGAATGTTGGATGACAGTGATCGTATCTTGATGATTACGCGGATAACCACAGTGTCGACATTCTTGTCTTGTGCGAGCGCGACTCCAACCTCGTATATGCGTTGCATCGAATTTGGGGCGATCGTTCCACGTGAGCGCTGACATTGTAATTTATGTCGCGGGAATGATCAAACTTAGAAAATCAGGATGCGGCAACTTTGATTGTCTCGACTTGTTGGCTTGATGCGAAGGAGAACTCGAGAATGTTAGGACTTGTGATTGATGACTAAATAAAACTTGAGGATTGAGTAGGTCCAATCCGCGCATCGAGAATGAATTAGTCTAGACGCAAAACAAGAGTTACGTCCCAATAAGAATGATTATCTCGCGGGAGCGTGCATGGTGATTCATGCCCACCGTGGATAATCTGTCTTGCGTGAGATCGGAGCACAACATATTGTTAAGTCGGACGACCTTGTGATCGATTACGTGAATTAGAATAGATAATTTCGGAAACGTGAGATGTAAATTATGGTTTAGAGATGAATTGTGTCATAGCGTGCTTGATTTGAGAATGAATGATAGGCGAACTAATATTGAACGTGTTCGAAGAGATAAACTATGCGAAACGGCTTGATGAACGAACGATATTGATATGACGTAAAATTGGTTGAAACGTGAGTTATCGTAGGATGGCTTTACCGAACGACTCGTACCCCGTGAGTCGAATATTGGGATGTGTGTAGGGAATCGATGCTCGATGTTTAGAAATCAGAGTGATGCGAGCTTGGGTAGAAAACCCCGTACCATCGATTTGGTTTGACCTTAGGATGGGGTCAGTGTTGATATCATTGTTTGGGAACTATGATTCCAGTGCTGACGAGAAACGTAGCCTAGCGGTTCGAAAGACGTCCGAGTGCAAAACGAAAGGAAATAGTGGAGGTACCACTCAAGAGGCTCGGTTGATATGCACGTATATCAGGGACGCCCGAATATGTGTACGATCCGACTCGAGTGGTGATGGCGGATTCTCTATCACGAGACTTGGCTGAAATGCATGTATTTTGGGGACGCCTAGAATATGTGCACGATCCAACTAAGTGATACGTTGAATCAAGTGAGAGTTGAGGAACGGAAAAGTGTCGAGGATTTTGAAATTGTAAGTTTCGAAGAAATGTTGACGGTAACGCGATCATTGAATTGAGACGAGTTCGAATGTTGGTTGATCGGTTGGTGTGCCTTACGACTAAGTTAGCGATAAGCACGGGCGTGGCTCAGAATCGAAGAAATGCGTAGGCGGAGTGGGTACGATTAAGTCTTGTCCATAGAAATGGTAGGATGGTTTGCCTTCAGGAAAGTCTCGAGAACGAGACTTGTTCTGAGTGGTGTATGTTGTAGTGCCCCGTCCCGCGAAGTAAATCGGAGGAATCGAAACGCCGACGGCGTTCGGACTTGGCCTTACAACGGTGACTCGAAGACATCGCTCAGGTGGGGTAGTTTCGGTGAACTTGCCTCATCTTTGCCTTCACATAATAAATCGCGTGTTTTCAACTTGCACAAGTAGGCTTAATAATAAAAGAGATGAATCCATATAGCTAAAGGGAATTATCCCGAAGGATCAAATCGAGTTTAGAACATGGAAAACGTTCCACGGTCTGATTAGAGTTGGTGCTCAGCGTGCTTTGAAAATGACACTCGTTCCTTCGTCCCGCGGCTTGGAAGAAGAAAAAGTTGGTATTCGACACAAACGAGAAGTTAGCATAAGTCATAGGCGTCGCCCGCGTAAATGCTCGATAAAGCATGCACGTTTCCACTGTGCAAGGCTTGGCATAGCCTTGGCTCGTCCCTCGGGTTAAGTTGTAGGCTTGAGTAAGTTAGGCAAAGTTATGCCGATCGACCTAAGTCATTCCAAGTGCCGTCCCGTTCTTTCTGCGGTTGTCAAGTCAAATAGTCCTACGATCTCAAGGGCCGTCATGTAACGTATGACTTGGGTGATAGCGTCGCGTAGGACGTAAGTCAGTTAAAGGCACGAGCCACGGTTGGCACGATATAAAGTTAGCCACGGTCTATGGCACTTAAGGAACACATTTTGTTCAAGTTAAGTTGGAAGGCTATGTAGTAGTCGTTCCCTCGAGTTCAAAGAAGTTCGAGGCGGTCTCTCGGTTGGGAGCCTCGCGTTCCTATCTGCGTTAAGATGTTCGAGGCGGTCCCTCGGTTGGGAGTCTCGCATTCCTATCCGCGTTATGATGTTCGAGGCGGTCCCTCGGTTGGGAGTCTCGCGTTCCTATCCACGTTAAGGAGTATGAGGTGGTCCCTCGGTTGAGAGTCTCTCGGTCCCAATGCACGTTATGTAAAGTGTGGTTCATAGCACGATTTGTTAAGTATAGTTCCAGTCGTACCAACAAATAGGCCATGCATTTACGTGAGTCTAGATGTCTTGTAGGTGCGTGGTCATTGGAAACCTTGTCGACAAGGATTTCTGCCTAGACTGGTTATACGTCGGGGCACTGGGCCCAGTCATCCTAGGGGGTAGACGTTATAGTAGCGTATGCTTTTATTACGTGGGTAGTTGGGGGATTTCAACGGGGCTCGCTACCTGCGCTGAAGGACCCGCCGCCTACCCGAGCTATGTCCGCGATGGCTTGTCATGCCAGTGGCCTTTTATATAGATAATTAGCGTACTAAGCGGCAAATCCGCATGCACGGTGTCGGTCATAACAAAGGAAGTGTAAGCACGGTATGCGTTGAATGGTAAAATGTGTGCTCGGTATGCACATAAGGTATTATAAAGCCTACGATTCGGCTATACGTAAGGACACGTGCTTCGGCACGAGTTATGGCGTCGTGCTTGAGTTCCCAACATCGGTTCCACAAGTCGGGTTAGTCGTGCGAGTTAAGTCGAGAAGGGCCGTAGGACAAGTTTGGGTTAGTCATGTAGAGTTTCTGGGCACGACCTCGAGATGTGAGGCATGTTCGCGTTGTCACAACACGAGTATAGGCAAGACTAAGCGAGGAGGCATTGCCTTGGTGATACTAAAGCACGAATCGAGTTTATTGTACGACCGAGTCGTTAAGTCCCAAAGTTTGGCACGAAAGGCAAGCACGAGACGATAAGTTAACGTTATAAGAACGAGAAGGTCTAGCGGTAAAGTATGAGTACGCTATTAGTGCAAGGCACGGTAACGGTCTAAAAGACACAAAATAGACCAAGGCGTCGGTCCTAAAATCGATCCTAAGACAAGACTAGAAAGACAATCGTAAAGGGGATTGTATCGCACAAAGTAAAATAAACGTGTCGGTTTTGTATGGGTGGGCGAGGAGCTCACTCCACCAGTACAGTTGAGTACTGACACCCATACAGTTTCCATGTGCAGGCACAGGTAGAAGCTCGTGGCGTGGAGCTCGCTTGGATGCGTCGAGGCACGGAGTTCCTTGGCGATTCGAAGCGTGCGGTCGCATGGAATCGAAGACTTATAAGGGACATAATGTATGGACATCGCTTATCCGAAGCATCCGCTGGCTCGAGACAAGTATTGAGAGATGAGAGAGAGCAGAGTGATTTGTAATGTGAGACGAATGAATTTGAGTGATTGTAATCTCGGCCTTGCGCCCCCAATGTAACCGTTGTTTCGATATCAATAAAGAGCTTCTTTTGAATGACTTGTGTTTTGTTCTTAACTTCTGCTGCTAGTATTCAATGTCTCTGTTTGGGACTTCTGTGTGATGATCCCGTCGCTGCCGTTGAAATCGGCCGTTATGGAACCCGCCTTGCACGAACGCAATCTAGGCTCGTGCGGCATCACGCCTTAGCGAGGACTATCGCTCCTACAGGAGCGGGGCATGACAGAGAAGATAAGGCTTGCGCGAGATACTTCTAAGCCGGTCATAATGATGGACCTCGGCGACCTGTCTCTCTTGTACGACCAGCTGAGCCATCGGAGCGAGGTTTGCAGGGCTCGGGAAGCAGCCGCCTCCCAGGGAGTAATCGATATAAGGGAGCAGATTCTCAAACTTCAGAAGAAGCTGGCCTTCTTGGAGTCTGAGCTTGAAGCTTCTCGTATGGACAAAGAGATGATTATTGAGGATGCCGAAAGGATTTCCAGAGCTTTCGCTAACCTGGAACGTGCTCTGAAGAAGTTTGAGAAGGGCTGGCGGGCTCATGCGAACCTGGAAGATGTGGCACTGCTGAATCAGGAGGCCGAGCGTCGGGCCAAACAGAGGTTTGAGCGGTCGACTACCCTGTTGAGAGACCGTCTCATGGCATTGTGTATCGCCGAATAATAGTCGGCTTTTTTCATTTTTGTTTATGCTCTTTTTCTTTCTTGAGTGGGACGTGGTCCCCAGTATATGTAGTATTTTTGCCTTTCAAATAAAAGAGTATGCTTTATCCTACCCTTTATTTGTACTGCTTGTTGTGTTTGTGGTGTTTGTGGTATTTGCCCCGCTGGGGAGCTGTTTGTGGACTTGTTACCCTTGGCATACCTTAGTTTTAGGTACAGATAACAAGTTGATGGGGATATTTGGAACAAATCCACAGTAAGGTGGCTATAGACGTTCCTGGTATCGGGAGGAATAATGCCGTGGGGCAGCTGGGCCCCCGGGGCATGATGAAAAGTGAGGGGCATGTACTAGGAAACTTAGTACAGTATTTATGGTCAACAATGGACATTTGTGGTCAACAGAGGACATTTGTGGGCCTATTATCCTTGGCGTACCCTGGTTTTTTTGGTACGGATAATAGGTAGAGAGAGAACCAACATACTTACTCAGAGGTAATGAGGACATAGTAAATATGAGGGTTTCTTCGATGGAGCCTTTCCACTCAGAGGTAATGAGGACATGGCAGGAGTGGGCTCCATGAAGGATTACCTAGAACAACTCAGAGGTAATGAGGACATGGAGGTTCTATGTGAGGGGTGGTTTGTTTTTGATGGAAGGAAAACAACTCAAAGGTAACATCGACGTGGTCGTTTCGGAAAATCTGTGGATCTGTTACCCTTTTTGTGCACTGAAAGTGCGGGTATTAGATCATAAGGAGGAAGCTCTTTTAGGAGGAAAGTTCAGAGGTATGATCATACATGACTTACTACCTAGGAGAGGCGATATAGATTTATCTTTAGTGACCAGAGTGTAAGTTCAGCGATACCTGCGGGTACATAACTCGATAATCTGGGAGAGCTGGAGTCGGCATGTGAGTTCAGTGGTACGAAAGAGTATATGACTCGTCATTCTGGAAGATTTGTAGTAGGGATGTGAGTTCAGTAGTACCAACGGGTATATGACTCGTCATTCTGGAAGATTTGTAGCCGGGGTGTGAGTTCAGCGGTACGAAAGAGTACATGACTCATCATTCTGGAAGATTTGTAGTAGGGATGTGAGTTCAGCAGTACCAGAGAGTACATAACTCATTGCTTCGGAAGATTTATTTTTGAGATGTGAAGTTAGCGGTACCAGGGGGTACGTAACTCATTGCTGTGGCAGATTTGTAGGCGGGATGTGAGTTCAGCGGTACCAGCGGGTACGTAACTCAACACCCTAGCAGATGTCGTTTCAGACATAATACTTCTTTAGGAACTTGCCGTTGATGGGCAACATGAGCAAGTCTCCATTTTGTTTTGCGAGGCGGTAAGCTCCATTGGAGAATACAGCATCGATGATGAACGGGCCTTCCCACTTTGGCTAGAACTTGTCGGCGGTTTTGTGAGTCATAACCATCGGCCTCCGAACCGCCAGAACGAGGTCGCCCACTTGGAATGTTCTGATTTTAACCTTCTTGTAGAAGGCTCCAGAGATACGTGCCTGGTATAGCTCGATTTGTTGTTGAGCTAGTAGGCGCTTCTCATCTAGGGCCTCCAATTCTTGTAGTCTGCGATGGTGATTATCATCCGTCGTCAATCTGTATGTGAGAGCAACGCGGAGTGAGGGGGTTTGAGTTTCCAGTAGGAGAATTTCCTTACTTTCGTATACTAGAGAGAATGGTGTGTTCCCGGTGGCAGTCCGTACTGTGGTACGGTACGCTCATAAGCATTCACCGAGCTTTTCATTCCAGTCGCGTTTGTTTGACGACACGAACTTCTTGAGAAGTTTGATGATTGTTTTGTTGAATGCTTCAGCCAGACCATTAGCCGCTGGGTTGTATAGCGTTAAAGCAATATTCTGGATGCGGTGCTTGTCACAAAACCGATAGAAGGCGTGGCTTGCGAGCTGCGGACCATTATCATGGATGATCCTTCGGGGCAGTCCAAAGCGATAGATGACGTGATGCTTGAGGAAGCCGATCACGTTTGAAGTCTTTACTTCTGCAAGCGGAACAGCCTCCGCCCATTTGGAGAAATAATCTGTGATTGCGAGTATGAAGCAATGTCCTCGGGACGAAGGCGGAGTGATCGGACCGATGATGTCCATTCCCCATGCTTCGAAGGGCCAGGATGCCACCGTCGGGTGTAGAAACTCGGATGGCTGGTGGATGAAATCTGCGTGGACTTGACCGGCTTTACATTTTCGTGCATAGTCTATTGCGTCTGCAACCATTGTGGGCCAGTAATAACCCATTCGGCGAAGGCGATCTTGTAGTTTTGGGCCAGACTGATGGGCCCCACAGATGCCATCGTGAGCTTCACGCACGACTTCTTTGGCTTCTGTATTTGACAGGCATCGAAGCAGTAATCCATCGTATGATCGCCGATATAGCATTTTTGTCTCTGTATCGTAGAAGAATCTGAGGGAACGTCTTCTAATAGAAGTGGCTTCCTTCGGATTCTCCGACAGGATGTCGTAGACTACGAAGTCAATGAACGGTTGTCTCCAGTCTGGTGCTTCGTCGACTGTCAGGGCGGAGTAGCTCTCGGCATACTGAACATTATTCCTGGGACAGACCAACTCATGGCCTATGATGTCAATCAGGTGGTGAGCATGATTTGGAACTGCTAAGGAAGCGGCTAGGCCTGCTAGGGCATCGGTTTCAATGTTCTGGAGCCTGGGAACGTGCTCTATGAAGAACCCCTCCAGGGACGAGATGATGTCAACTGCTATTTGGTGATAGGGGATCATATCTTCATGGCAAACTTCGTATGAGCCCCGGATCTGATTGACGATTAGCTGCGAATCGCCGTATGCTTCATGTCACGACTCGCACCCATTGTGAGGGTACGAGCACGTAACAATGCCCAACCTACGCCGCAGTATCGGTGGTAGAACGCTGTCCTAGGTCACAACATCTAACAGTTAAAGGTAATAAACAGTTATACTCCCCGAATGGGGGTGACGTAAGAGAATATATCTCAATCACAACTAAGGTAGAACAGGATGAAGATAGATAGATAAATATCCAGAATGAAAGCACAGAAATACAATCCAGAATTCTAAGTGTCTAAAATAAATACATATCCCAAATATCTCAGAATCTATATACAGTGATCCAGAAAAGTAAAGACATCATAGTCTAAGGAGTGTCATCCACAGCTAGTAGGTCCAAGTCACTAGTGATGTCTAATGCTGCACCAAGAGGGGTAGACACCAGAGCCTCATCATTCACTGTAAAATTTTTAATAGGTCCAGTCAGGACGGGAGCGAGTACAGTACATCTCAACAAAATCATAACCGGTTAGGAAATATAAACATGCTAGAGAGTAAGATACAGGATCTGAAGAAATAATATGATAAAAAGAGAGAGAGACTGTAAGTAAATAGCTACAATATATAGAGAACTAACAGTGCTAGTGATTCAGAGCACAAGATGGTTATGTAGACGGCACGATGTTGTACACGAGTAATCTACAGAGGTTTGTACACGAGTAATCTACTAGATTGAATACATAACCACTTCTACTCCCCCGTCCCAATCAATACACAAGGATCCAGCTAAGTTATGTTATTGTACATGAAGGTCATGTGAATACATGATTATAAACGACTTACACATTTCGTACACGAGTGTCACAAATACAAGGAGTACACGATGTTCACGATAAAGTACACGAACACGAATACCCGATGTATCCGCTAAGGGGGATAACATCGCACAACCAGATCCATATAGTACTAATCCGTGTTTCCAACGTGTCAGCATCATGTAAAGTAATCTAAAGCAGGAATATAATCCTAAATAAGATATGAAATGATCAGAGAATGTACTCGCCTGTATCCTGAGAATCTAGAGAATATATACTGTCCGAGGAGTGGTGTCTGGCTCCTATTAGAACAGCACAAATCACAACAAGTCCAGAATGGTAATAAGATGCACTACAAAGCATTCTACATGAATCTAGGTCAATCTAGGCCAAAGTCAACTCTTGGTCAACTCTGGTCAATCCTAGAAGTCAAACTAGGTCAACCAAGTCAAACAAGTCTAAACTAGTCTAGCAAGTCTATTCTAGGTCTAACTAACAGTCTAATTAAGACTCACTAGGCAATACCATGCCTAGGAATCAAACCATAAACCATATGACATTATCTATACCTAAAATAATACACATATATATGGCTATAATATAATATGGAAATATACATAACCTATAGACTACTATATGTATACCATACAACCATACTTATATATAATATATATATTGATACACACACATTGATATATTAGGTATGATACTTTTGTATATACAATATGGTAACACACACATAATATAGGATACACATATAGAGAAAAAGGAAGGGGATGTGGTGTATATGTGTGTGTGTTAGTGAGGTGTCAAGAGTGTGTGAGACACGAGACAATTGTGTGTGTGGGGGAAAGTGTGGCATGTGACAAGAGGGTGTGAAGGTTGAACCTGTGTACATGAGTGTGTGTGTGTGTGTTAGAGAGATACATGATAGCATGTGTGTGTGTGTGTGTTAGTCTTAAGGGTGTGAGAGTACAGAAATCAGTGAGTGTTAAGGGGGATTAAGGGACTACATGTGTGCACAGAATTTAGGAACCACAGGCTAATGTTTCAACCTGGGAATCAGCATTTTAAGGAATGAAGAGCATTCTATTTAACTAGCAGTAAAGAAAGGAACGCAATTCCCAGTTTAATAGGAAACATCTCATACATAAATTAAAAAGGAAAGGAAATCAGTCTCAGTATTTAAGAGACTAATTTCTCAGGAATCAGGGAAACAACAGTAAATGACAATTGGAAAAATCAGTGTATCACATTTCAGTTCAGCCATAGAAAAGAAGAGCTACTCAGGTTTTTGCAAACCATTCTCTGTCCACAGTTCATTAAGGAAACATTCCATACAGATTCGAAAAGGAAAGGAATGGAATCAATTGACAGGTTGGTATGGAAATCAACATCAGTTAAAACAAAACCAATCTATTTCAGTTAAACAATAGGAAAGGAAACAACATTCATTTAAATCTCAGTTCAGGAACCATTCCAGTTCATGATGTTCAGAACTCCATTCAAGTAAATCAGTATTTCGAGAGGGAAGAAATCAGTAGATAAAACAATCTCAGTTTTAAGAATAATACTCAGTTCAAAGAATTTCGAAAACCCAACACAATGTTCAAAAACCCCATTCTCCCATCCAAAAGCCAATTTCGAATGTAATATTGCATTAACACAAATCAAAAAATATGTGGGGATCAAAATCAGTGAAACATCAAATAAAACTGGAATTAAAAGTTAGGAAAAAAAATCTGGAAACAGGCAATACAGAACTCAGTTTAAATAGGAAGAACCCAAGTATCAGTTAACAGGATTTCGAAATCCAATCCAATGTCTTAATTCTCATTAACACATCCAAAAGTCCAATTCGAATGTAAATATGAAAATAAACATGAAAAATAACTTGTGGGGATCATTAACAGGGCAAAACATAATTAAACAGGGATTAAAATTGTTTGGGAAAATACTAAAATATAAGTATCAGAAATGTATCAGAAAATATGCAGTTCAACCCAATTCGAACAAAAATTCACATTAAAACCTAATTTAACATGTAAACCTAATATAACAGAGATTACACATCATATATAGGATCTAATTAACAATTTAAAACCACTATTTAAACTATTTAAAACGAATTAAACAGAGAACACATACGTAGTGCACTGAACCGCACAGTGCACACACAGTGCACGTGCAATATCGTGTCCGACACGACACAAGGGTTCGTGAAACCCTAGGAATCTCGTGTCAGTTATGGGCACGACATGTGTGTCAAGTTATACGTGTCATGGTGGCATGTCCAGCTCAGAATCAGGCCTGAGTAGCAGGGCATGAATCCTGCCAGCGCGCGCGCATGCGACCGCGTGTACTTGTCCAAATCCGACACGACGTGACATAAAAACATGCTCAGAGCAAAAGAATCACAGAAGCAAGGTAAAACCCTAATTTTCTATTCAATTATAATCCTAAAATTCAACCGAAATGCCCTTTGAGGCATTTCGTCAAACACCTAATAGAAGGACTGATACGTGTCCGATACGGACACGTATCGAACTCGAAACCTAGGGTTAGCTTGTCCTACAGCTAGGGTAGACCTAGGGCATCCTAGAAATGCAATAAAACAGTAATTTCATGGTGAGGAATTGAATATACCTAGGGATGTGCAAAGGCTCAAAATCTCCAAATAAAAATGGTTCCTCAAGCCACCAAACTCCTTCAAATTGATTCCTTCCTAAAAATACTAAATACCAACAGCAAGTAGACTAATTTTAGAACCTAATGCAATTGATTTGGGGGAAAAAGGAGTTAAATAGGAATTTCTTTGGATTAAGGAAGATGGAGACTCACCTCTTTCCAAACTAGCAAATAATTCTAAAGGGAGGCTAGTCCTAATTTCTAGGAGGGATTAAATAGAGGAGGAATCCCTATGTGGCTAGCCATGGGCTGTTGGGCTAGGGTTAGGGCTCTACAAGTGTTGGGTTGGGCCTCTAAGGCTTAAGTCACAAGTCATGACTTGTGAAATCACAAGCCATTTCTTATTCAAATAAATTCCTAATTTCTCCAAATAATTCTAATGGGTTTGATGTCACTAACTTAGGTCAAGCTAGGGTTACTTAACCTAACCAAGTAGTCATGACCTAGGTTAGCCTCTAGGACAGTCTCCAAAGTCAACACTAGTCAAAGTCTAAAATAGCACCAAATCAAATATACTAAAAATTACTGAAAATTCCTAATAATATAATTAATACTAACTATCACTAACCATGGTTAGCTAAGACTAGCTATGACTAATCTAGGTTAGGTCCAAACCAAGTTAGGCTAATCACAATACATGACAATCAATTAAATAATATTAAAATCACACCATTCTTAATAATATATTAAATTCCCAATAATATATATTAAATTTAATAAAATAAAAAAATGAAAAAATACTCTCAAACTGGAAATGATAAATGAAATACCCTAATCACAGGGCTAGGCTCTAGGTTAAGCTGTCTCTAGTGTTATACTATCAAAACACCAAAATCATAAGTCATGATTTAAAATAGTTTTAAAATGATTTAAAAATGACCAAAAATCATATCATGAGTTAAATATTATTATTAAAAGATTAAAATTATAAAATTTCAAAATTATCCTCATTTGGAAAACTGGGTGTTACAATCCTACCCACCTTAGAAAAATTTCGTCCTCGAAATTAAGATGATCGTACCCCTTCTAGGTCAAACCCAAACAATCAACGTCAAAAAAGAACTTATCTAAATCATGCAATTGGAAGGATAACATATAGGATTTTGGTAAGTGGTATCAGTCTGAGGTCTCATCTAGCCATTCTAGTCATTTTAGATCAAGAGCAATCACAAGGTATCAAAACATACAACAATATGGTAGGGTGCATCAATTATCAAAAACTGGCTAAGATATAGGTCAAGGATTCACCTCCAACTAGGTCTGGTGGCTGGAACTCCCTTCCGAAGGCGGAGCCTTGGCTGGGATAAGTGCAGCAGGACAGTCTCGCAGCCTGTGTGCAGCCGACCCACACAACAGGCACACCCCTCTTCTCTTCCTACAGTAGCCCCAAACATGTCCAGGCTTCTTACAGAAGGTGCAGGTAGGCACTCTCTCAGCTGGCCTCTGCTGAACAGGAGACTGGACTGGGTAGGCTGGTCTAGGCTGATAGTCTGGGTGCTCACGGGGCTCTGGGTATACACTGCTCCTCGGCCTCTTAGAACTAGGCTCTCTCTCTGAATGTACCAATTTCCATAGCAGTTGGATCCCACGGCCCTGCTCCTTCAGGATCTCAGCCTTAACTCTCTGTGTCTCCAACACATCCCGGAGAAGTCTGGATATCTGAGCTCCGTCAGAAAACAAACATGCCGAGGGTATGGTATGGGGTACCGCTCCTGGAGGCAGAGGAGGAGACGGAGAAGGACTCTTGGTCTCAGATGAGACTGCAGCTCTCTCCTGAATAACAGGTGGTGGAGAGAAACTCACTGGTGAGGATGCTAACACCTCCTCGATGGCGGGAGGTACCACTACCCTTGGGTCAGCCTGAGTGGTCACTACCTCCTGAGCAATAGGTGGTGGAAGCACACTATCAGTAGCTGCAGCTGCTCTCAAGCGACAGGCTCGGGTCATGGGTGCCATACTGGAAAGGATAAAACACAACAATCATTAAGGCTGTACGGCAGTCTACCATCCTATCTGAAAACTGGTAATTATCAAATATAAAATAAGATAACTACAATCATCTATAAAGGGGTACTATTTAAGAAAAACAAAACCAAAATTTTGGAGGAACGAAAGTCAATAGCATTGAATCCAATCACAATATAATATATATAGAAAGAGAGAGTGTTAGAGAAGAAAAAGCTAACATTATGTAAGTGTTATGTGGTTTGTGTGAAATATACATGAAAGTGTATAGGAGGATTTGGGTCTCAACTATAGCTATCAAGTTACACTATTCATGGCATATTGGTTAAACAGTCTACAAGGCACAAGCTATTTACTCATTACATGCATGGCTAACCATATATATATATGTATATCTATATAGCTATATAAACATAACATAGAGATGAAGGGTTTATATCGCAATTGTGAACATTAGTGTAGAGTCTCAAGTGTACATGGGTTAAAACTTGAAATAAAGGGTTCGATCTTTCAGTTTAGTTCAACATTACATATTAGATCTGAAATTGAACTACACATTTGAAAGCAATATAAAAATGTTAACATGTATTCAGTTTTCAAAATTTTGGAGAAATTCGAACATCAAAACCAACTCAATGTTCACTACAATCACAACCTAACATGTAAGAGTATGAAACCTAACATTATATACCTACACACATCAATGTATACGACCCAAAAAATTACAATTTAAAACTGCAAATTGGACTAAACACTTAGAATCCAGGGTTAAAGGTTAATATACACACAGTCTCAGATTTGACAAATTCAAACACAAAACTCAACCAATTTTTTAAAAAACTTGAAATCCTGTATATAACATACATGTGTAGTAATGTAAACAACTAATAACATAAAATTTAAATTTAATTTACGAATTTAATCTGGAAAATAGAGAACTAGTCACTGATACTGTACTATATTAAAAATATTGGGATTTTGAGAAATTAACATCAAACATATTAATATGCATTTAGATAGGTTGGTAATCAAGTGTACCATGCATATGTGTCAGGCAAGTATCTGTGTCCACTATATATATAATTTAAGGTAATACAAAAAATAATGGCAAGAAGGAAATAATGATAAAATCTGTTCTGCTTATCTGTTTAAAAGAAAGAACCATTTGAAACCAGAGTCACAATATCAAATCAAAGTTAAGGTCTAGCAAAATCATCGATTCATTGTATTAGAAAAAAAAATAGTAAGAAGTTACACTAGATTTATAATAACGGCTAAGCTACTCCTACTCATACTCCTACTCCTAAGCTATTTGATGATGGAATACAATTTATAACAACAGAATGGTACGATAGAGATGATATGTCAAAAACCTTCTCAAGATACAATCTGATAATCATATGCGTCTGTCCAAAATCACGTTACTCAGAGTCCTCGCCACGCCAGTAAGCAAGGCTGCGATAAACGATAGATTCCATATCTGGGGCATGCACCTCTATAATCATGTCCTCTGGAATTCTCGCTATGCCGACTAGTATAGCTGCGAGAAATTCTAAATCTCATAACCAAGGTACGTACATCCGAAGTCAGGTCTCTATGTTTCCGCCACGCCAGCTAATATGGCTGCGATAAACTACAGGTTCCATAATCAAGCAGACGTTTTACCATCCCTGTTATTCCCGTCAACATATGTTATCAGAAAATATCGTAACCCAGGCCATAAAATTCATCTCGATAGGAAAATCAAAATCAACAACGATCTATCAAAATCAAATTCAATAATCAAGGAGTGAGAGCAACAAACAAGGAAAATGATTTTAATTTGAAGTTTAAATACGATTCTCAAGGGTCGTCCCAGGAATCTCTCAAGGAATTCTAACTGTGATTGAGTACCTTCAAAAATATCCTAATCCTACTGCAGGCTGTAGTGATACTCTAGTTCGAATACCACTACATAAACTCGACCTGCATGGGCCACCACTAAAAACGTGTCACGACCCGCACCCATTGTGAGGGTACGAGCACGTAACAACGCCCAGCCTACGCCGCAGTGTCGGCGGTAGAACGCTATCCTAGGTCACAACATCTAATAGTTAAAGGTAATAAACAGTTATACTCCCCGAATGGAGGTGACATAACAGAATATATCTCAATCACAACTAAGGTAGAACAGGATGAAGATAGATAGATAAATATCCAGAATGAAAGCACAAAAATACAATCCAGAATTCTAAGTGTCTAAAATAAATATATATCCCAAATATCTCAAAATCTATATACAGTGATCCAGAAAAGTAAGGACATCCTAGTCTAAGGAGTGTCATCCACAGCTAGTAGGTCCAAGTCACTAGTGATGTCTAATGCTGCACCAAGAGGGGTAGACACCAGAGCCTCATCATTCACTGTAAAATTTTCAACAGGTCCAGTCAGGACGGGAGCGAGTACTGTACATCTCAACAAAATCATAACCGGTTAGGAAATATAAACATGCTAGAGAGTAAGATACAGGATCTGAAGAAATAATATGATAAAAAGAGAGAGACTGTAAGTAAATAGCTACAATATATAGAGAACTAACAGTGCTAGTTATTCAGAGCACAAGATGGTTATGTAGACGGCACGATATTGTACACGAGTAATCTACAGAGGTTTGTACACGAGTAATCTACTAGATTGAATACATAACCACTTCTACTCCCCCGCCCCAATCAATACACAAGGATCCAGCTAAGTTATGTTATTGTACACGAAGGTCATGTGAATACATGATTATACACGATTCACACATTTCGTACACGAATGTCACAAATACAAGGAGTATACGATGTTCACGATAAAGTACACAAACACGTATACCCGATGTATCCGCTAAGGGGGATAACATCGCACAACCAGATCCATATAGTACTAATCTGTGTTTCCAACGTGTCAGCATCATGTAAAGTAATCTAAAGTAGGAATATAATCCTAAACAAGATATGAAATGATCAGAGAATGTACTCGCCTGTATCCTGAGAATCTGGAGAATATATACTGTCCGAGGAGTGGTATCTGGCTCCTATTAGAACAGCACAAGTCATAACAAGTCCAGAATGGTAATAAGATGCACTACAATACATTCTACATGAATCTAGGTCAATCTAGGCCAAAGTCAACTCTTGGTCAACTCTGGTCAATCCTAGAAGTCAAACTAGGTCAACCAAGTCAACTAAGTCAAACAAGTCTAAACTAGTCTAGCAAGTCTATTCTAGATCTAACAAGGCTAAACAGTCTAATTTAGACTCACTAGGCAATACCATGCCTAGGAATCAAACCATAAACCACATGACATTATATATACCTAAAATAATACACATATGTATGGCTATAATATAATATGGAAATATACATAACCTATAGACTACTATATGTATACCATACAACCATACTTATATATAATATATATATTGATACACACACATTGATATATTAGGTATGATACTTATGTATATACAATATGGTAACACACACATAATATAGGATACACATATAGAGAAAAAGGAAGGGGATGTGGTGTATATGTGTGTGTGTGTGTTAGTGAGGTGTCAAGAGCGTGTGAGACATGAGACAATTGTGTGTGTGTGGAGGAAAGTGTGGCATGTGACAAGAGGGTGTGAAGGTTGAACCTGTGTACATGAGTGTGTGTGTGTGTTAGAGAGATACATGATAGCATGTGTGTGTGTGTGTTAGTCTTGAGGGTGTGAGAGTACAGAAATTAGTGAGTGTTAAGGGGGATTAAGGTACTACATGTCTGCACAGAATTTAGGAACCACAGGCTAATGTTTCAACCTGGGAATCAGCATTTTAAGGAATGAAGAACATTCTATTTAACTAGCAGTAAAGAAAGGAACCCAATTCCCAGTTTAATAGGAAACATCCCATACATAAATTGAAAAGGAAAGGAAATCAGTCTCAGTATTTAAGAGACTAATTTCTCAGGAATCAGGGAAACAATAGTGAATGACAATTGGGAAAATCAGTGTATCACATTTTAGTTCAGCCATAGAAAGGAAGAGCTACTCAGGTTTTTGCAAGCCATTCTCTGTCCACAGTTCATTAAGGAAATATTTCATACAGATTCGAAAAGGAAAGGAATGGAATCAATTGACAGGTTGGTATGGAAATCAACATCAGTTAAAACAAAACCAATCTATTTCAGTTAAACAATAGGAAAGGAAACAACATTCATTTAAATCTCAGTTTAGGAACCATTCCAGTTCATGATGTTCAGAACTCCATTCAACTAAATCAGTATTTCGAGAGGGAAGAAATCAGTAGATAAAACAATCTCAGTTTTAGGAATAATACTCAGTTCAAAGAATTTTGAAAACCCAACACAATGTTCAAAAACCCCATTCTCCCATCCAAAAGCCAATTTCGAATGTAATATTGCATTAACACAAATCAAAAAATATGTGGGGATCAAAATCAGTGAAACATCAAATAAAACTGGAATTAAAAGTTAGGAAAAAAATCTAGAAATAGGCAATACAGAACTCAGTTTAAATAGGAAGAACCCAAGTATCAGTTAACAGATTTCGAAATCCAATCCAATGTCTTAATTCTCATTAACACATCCAAAAGTCCAATTCGAATGTAAATATGAAAATAAACATGAAAAATAACATGTAGGGATCATTAACAGGGCAAAACATAATTAAACAGGGATTAAAATGGTTTGGGAAAATACTGAAATATAAGTATCAAAAATGTATCAGAAAATATGCAGTTCAACCCAATTCGAACCAAAATTCACATTAAAACCTAATTTAACATGTAAACCTAATATAACAGAGATTACACATCATATATAGGATCTAATTAACAATTTAAAACCACTATTTAAACTATTTAAAATGAATTAAACAGAGAACACATACACAGTGCACTGAACCGCACAATGCACACACAGTGCACGTGCAATATCGTGTCCGACACGACACAAGGGTTCGTGAAACCCTAGGAATCTTGTGTCAGTCATGGACATGACATGTGTGTCGAGTTATACGTGTCAGGGTGGAGTATCCAGCTCGAAATCAGGCCCGAGTAGCAGGGCATGAATCCTGCCAGCGCGCGCGCGTGCGACCGCATGTACGTGTCCAAAATCCGACACGACGCAACACGAAAACATGCTCAAAGCAAAAGAATCACAGAAGCAAGGTAAAACCCTAATTTTCTATTCAATTATAATCCTAAAATTCAACCGAAATGCCCTTTGAGGTATTTCGTCAAACACCTAATAGAAGGACTGATACGTGTCCGATACGGACACGTATCGAACTCGAAACCTAGGGTTAGCTAGTCCTAAAGCTAGGGTAGACCTAGGGCATCCTAGAAATGCAATAAAACAGTAATTTCATGGTAAGGAATTGAATATACCTAGGGATGTGCAAAGGCTCAAAATCTCCAAATAAAAATGGTTCCTCAAGCCACCAAACTCCTTCAAATTGATTCCTTGCTGAAAATACTCAATACCAACAGCAAGTAGACTAATTTTAGAACCTAATACAATTGATTTAGGGGAAAAAGGAGTTAAATAGGAATTTCTATGGATTAAGGAAGATGGAGACTCACCTCTTTCTAAACTAGCAAATAATTCTAAAGGCAGGCTAGCCCTAATTTCTAGGAGGGATTAAATAGAGGGGGAATCCTTATGTGGCCATCCATGGGCTATTGGGATAGGGTTAGGGCTCTACAAGTGTTGGGTTGGGCCTCTAAGGCTTAAGTCACAAGTCATGACTTGTAAAATCACAAGCCATTTCCTATTCAAATAAATTCCTAATTTCCCCAAATAATTCTAATGGGTTTGATGTCACTAACTTAGGTCAAGCTAGGGTTACTTAACCTAACCAAGTAGTCATGACCTAGGTTAGCCTCTAGGAAAGTCTCCAAAGTCAACACTAGTCAAAGTCTAAAATAGCACCAAATCAAATATACTAAAAATTACTAAAAATTCCTAATAATATAATTAATACTAACTATCACTAACCATGGTTAGCTAAGACTAGCTATGACTAATCTAGGTTAGGTCCAAACCAAGTTAGGCTAATCACAATACATGGCAATCAATTAAATAATATTAAAATTACACCATTCTTAATAATATATTAAATTCCCAATAATATATATTAAATTTAATAAAATAAAAAAATGACAAAATACTCTCAAACTGGAAATGATAAATGAAATACCCTAATCACAGGGCTAGGCTCTAGGTTAAGCTGTCTCTAGTGTTACACTATCAAAACACCAAAATCATAAGTCATAATTTAAAATAGTTTTAAAATGATTTAAAAATTACCAAAAATTATATCATGAGTTAAATATCATTATTAAAAGATTGAAATTATAAAATTTCAAAATTACCCTCATTTGGAAAACTGGGTGTTACACTTCAAGGTACTCTACCCCCAGCTCTTTTGCAAGTCGGAGGCCAACGACCAAAGCGTTGTACTCGGCCACGTTGTTTGAACAGGGCTCCGTAAGAAAATAAGCTCGATTGATCACCAACCCGGGGGGAGAAATCAGCACTATTCCGACTCCAGCGACAATATTGCCCTTGGGCCCAGTTCTAGAAGCGCCGTCGAAGAACATTCGCCATATGGTACCACGGGAGGCCATATTTGAATTAGCGACCTCGTCTAGCATCTCTTCGTCTATTTTGGTTGACTCCGAACCTGGATGAACTGCTAAAAATTCTGCCAGAGCTTGACCTTTAACAGCCTTTTGTGGGACCAAGATCATGTGGTAGGGGAACAATAATATCGCCCAGGTAGCGAGGCGAGAGCTGAGTGCACCTGGCTTAGTCATAAGGACCCTGAGGGGATTGTCTCTTGATATGATGTAGATGGTTTCTCCTGTGACGTAGTGTCGTATCTTCTGAATGGCGAAAACTAGAGCTAGGCACTCCTTCTATACGGCAGTGTATCGATGCTCCGGCCCCATCATCATTCGGCTGAGGTAATATATGGCTTATTCGTGACCTGCCTCATTGTTTTGTGCTAGCAGAGCACCGAAAGAATGTTCCATCGCTCGTATATAGAGCAAGAATGGTCTTCCAGCAATCGAGGCTACCAGAACTGGAGGGTTCGTCAGATATTCTTTGATGCTGTCGAAGGCGCGCTGGCATTCTTCATCCCATACGAATGAAATGCCCTTCTTCATGAGGTGGGTGAATGGCTGACATCGTCCGGAGAGGTTGGAGATAAACCTCCTGATATAGGCTAGCCTCCCTTGAAGGCCTCGGAGTTCACGGAGATTTCTCGGGGGGCCCATCTCCATGATCGCCTTCGTCTTCTCAGGGTCTACGTGGATACCCTGGGAGGTAATGATGAAACCTAAGAACTTCCCGTTGGATACGCCCAAGAAGGATTTTGTGGGATTCATTTTCAAATTGTGCGCTCGTATCAGGTCGAACACTGTCCTCAGATCATGCAGATGATCTTCTTTAGAGCGGCTTTTGATGGCGATGTCGTCGACGTAGCATTCCACTGTCTTGCGCAGGTGGTCTCTAAAGATGATGCTCATAGCTTTTTGATAGGTGGCGCTAGCATTCTTTAAACCGAAAGGCATGACTGTGTAGCAGTATGTGCCAATTGGTATTTGGAATAATGTATGCTTTTCGTCATCAGAAAACATCTTGATTTGGTTGTACCCCGAAAAACCATCCATGAATGACATACGCTCAAAGCTGCAGGTGTTGTCGATCATGATGTCTGTGATAGGTAGGGGGAACTTATCCTTAGGACATGCCTCATTCAGGTTCCGGAAGTCGATACAGATTCGAATCTTTCTATTCTTCTTGAAGACTGGTACTATGTTGGCGACCCAGTCTGGATGTTGTTCTTCATGGATGAAACCACTGGTTATCAGTTTATTGACCTCAGCTTCAATAGCATTCATGACGTCAGGACGGAACCGACGTTGCTATTGCTTGACTGGTTTTACGTCTGGACGGATGTTGAGTTTGTGAAGTGCAATCTCGGGGTTCAGTCCCGACATATCTTCGTAGCTCCAGGCGAACACATCGATATATTCTCTGACGAGTTGTAGTAGTGATTCTCGCTCTTCGTCGGCCAGATTCTTACTGACGAAGATGGGCTTTGGAGAGGATTCATCACCAAGATCGACTTGTACAACCTCATCCTCGGTGGAGGGCTCTCTTTGTTCGAATCGCTTCTTCTACTGTGCATCTAGCTATTGTGCCCATGGCTCCAGCTCAAGAAGTTCGGGAATGTCTTTATCTTCTTCGTAGGCATCGGCAAGTGCCATATTGACGGACCAGACTTGCCTGAGCATGTCCCCGATGCTGATATCTGAATCGGAAGTGAGTGATCCGGTTGACTGTGAGTGCCAGTCGCATTCTTCGTCTGAGCTTTCAGGTGTCGTCACGGGTGTGACATAACCTAGCCCACATCTGGTTTTGTTGTGGTAGTCTCGTAGTTTCCCAGCCGGGACCGGCGATTGTAAGGATAATCGCCGTCCAGTGCCGTAGTTCAAGCCTGGTGTAGTTTCCAGATTATACCCTTGTTTTTGCATAAGGTACTTGGATTGGGGACTATACAGATAAAGGGGCAATCTTCCGACGTCGGGTTCGAGCTCAACTTCTTCTATCTTGAAGGGCTGTGGATCATTCTTCCGGCCAAAGATGATTGGGTGATCCCCTCCCTCGATTATGCGGTAAGCGTCTTCCACTGGAGTAAGTTGGTTTGTGGTGTAGACATTTGTCACTTGTGTGTGCAGGTGAGCGCCTATACCGTGTTCCATAGCATACATTGTACAAAGCTTATTAAGCCCGAGATAATTCAAAGATAGCCCTTTATTGATGAAATAAGGTATCTTTTCCAGTAGAATTACATCATCTGCGGATGGCGCATCAGTGTAAGTAGCCACATACTTGGCCAATTCTGACTCTTCTTCAGCTACCCCCTGTGTAAATGCAGACTGAGAGGATGACTTGGGCAACTTGATTATCAGGGGCTCCATGGGTGGAGCAGAACATAGAGTTGTTGGCCTACTAGCTACCTCCAGTTTGGTGCTCGGTACTGGGCAGGGAGTTGTTGGCTGGCTAGCAGTCCCTGGCTTAGTGCCCGGTTGCCGATTCATTCTGGGAAGACGAATTGTCATCGGTTTGACAGAGGGATTGAGCTCCTCTGCTTATGGTCGGCTAGCTTTAGACAGCCTGATTGTTAGTGGCTCTGTCGTGGGTCTTGGCGCTTGGCCAGACCTTGGTAGTCCGATTGTCATCTGTTCCTCCTATGCAGAGAGGCTAATTGCGTTCTTACGCAGAGTGGCTGTAAGGGGCGCAGTTATGCCAGGCTTACGGGCTTGGAGATGGATCGTCAGAGGTTCTTCTGATCCAGATGCTGCTTCAGTTTGAACATGAGTATCTCCTTCGGCGAGATGCTTCCTTGAATTCTCATACAAGCACGAGTCTGGGTAGTAGGACTCGACTCCTTTGAAAGGATCGATGTCGGCAAATTCTGTTCTTACGCAGCCGTACTTATCGACGTACTTGAAGCACTGGTGCAGTATGGAGGGCACGATCATGTAATCGTGTATCTAAGGACGCCCCAGGAGAATATTGTAGGAAGTGTCCACATCTATGACATAACAGGTTACTTCTGACTGAAGGTCGCCAATTTGACACTTTAGGCGAATCTTCCCGATCAGGTATCTCCTGCCCGAATTAAAACTGCTGATGGCGGTGCTTGTTGGCATCAGACGATGTATTGGGATGTGCAGATGGTGTAGTAAGCTTTTTGGGATGATGCTTATGGAAGAACCGGGATCAATATGCATCCGATCTACCTTGATATCGCCAATGTACCCAGTATAGTATAGAGGGCGATCGTGCAGGTTGGTCTTGATGTGCATATCTTACGGAGTGAAGACAATGTTCGGCATTGACCCTGTACAAGCGCTATCCTGGAGATCTGCAGGCGAGCTTTCCCCGGTGAGGTTGGACTGAGCTAGATATGCGTCGACATTCTGAAGTACCTCGCTTAGTGCGACGCGGACATCCTTGGAGAGTCTCAGGAGTTCGTATAGCGATAGTTTGGCCGGTGTGTTGGCCAATTGCGCCAAGATATCAAAGTTGTATGGCCTCTCTAGCCCATGAGGCGTCTCTTTTCGGAGTGGTTTGTCAAAGCGAGTCTCCTTCGGCCTAGGCTTGTCGGTCGTCGAAGGCTGCGGAGGTCCTGGAGCATCAGCAGCTGTCGGCTGCTGATCTTCAGGCGAGTTACCCGGTGGAGGTTGGGTTTGTGCGCCGGAGCGGGTAACAACATCAGTAGCTTCTTCGACCTCTGTCGAGATCGTGCGACATGATTTGACTTTCCTATTTTTCTTCTTGCTGGTGGAGAGAGACGCGGACTGAGTCACCTCAGGTACCAAGTCCGGATGGACCCACATGATCTTCCCTCGTGATGTGGTAAGGGGCACTAGACCAGCAGCTTGGTCTCGGAGAGATGGAAGGTTGGCGACCTCCATCCTTGCTCGGAGGACAGGTACTACTCCGTCTTGAGTCTTTGTCGTAGGGAAGTTGTCAAATTGTAGTGACACCATGTTGGCTGCTACGGTCACCTCTTCGAAATCAATGGCCAGGGCCTTAGAATCGATGAGATGCTGGATGTATCGCTTCAGTTGGTATCAATCATGTATGGCATGGTGGGCATAGCGATGATAGTGACAGTATTTGGGGCTTTCCATATCTGCAGGACGAGGCTCTCGCCTGGGAGGAGAGAGCTGAATTCGTCCTCCTTGGATGAGCATGTCTAAGATGGGTTTAACATGGCCATCCTCGAAGGAGTAGGTCATCTGAGGCCACTGCTTTTCTGTCGACGTTGATTCGAGTTTTGGGGCTGTGTCGGTCACCAAAGCCTGCTTGCCCTTGTTGTCTCGATTGCTGGAGGAATTACCACCGTTGTTGTTGTTGACGTTCGGGCATTTGCCCTTGTCTTCCCCTTCCGAGATGTGCAATCCCAGTTGGCGGGCTTTCTTCACCTTGTCTTCTGCGCTAGTGGCACTGAAGATGAACGTCTTCCAATCCTTGAATTGACTTTCGTCCATCCAGAGGCTGATTGTGGGAAGCAGTCTCTTTTGGTAAATTTCAATCAAGGAGAAATCAGGGTTGCCAGAAGGCAGCTTCATTGCGGTTTGGCGAATTCGCTCGATATAATTTTTTGTTAGCTCCTTTTCTCCCTGAACAACATCCATGAGAGTGGACATTGTCACGTCTTGTCCTACTTCATAGAACCTCTCTAGGAACATGCGTTTGAAGCCGGTGAAGGAGTGGATGCAATTGTCCGACAAGTTGCGGTACCAGTCAAAGGTGACCCCTTCCAAGGCTCCGATGAACATCCGCGTAAGGATGGCGTCGTCATGAGGCAGATGGTTAGTTGTGACTTTGAAGTAGGTGATGTACCTGCTTGCAGATGTCTTCCTATCATATGGATTGATGTGGAATGGTTTATATTTTGGTAGGAAGGGAATATCTCTCCACGCAGCGGGGTACGGTTGTCGTATCCTGAGGTTTTGGCAGTTTTCTCGAGCATGGAACATGGCCCGGAGCTCCTGGGCCTCTCTTCTTGCCTCCCTGGCCTCGTCTGCAGCGGTAGGAGTCGATATTTTAGGAGGACTATCGCCCGGGTTCGGAGCAGCTGAGTTCGAGTTCGCATTGACCGTGGGACCCAAGCTTGTTTGGCCAGGCGTTCTTCCTTGCAGAGTTGGAAGGGCCGCTTTGATCTCGTCTACGGACTTGACCGAGGCATGCAGTATAGCCTCCAGAGTGTCGATGCGTTGGCGATCACTGTAACCTTCTTGGTTGCTGTCTGTCATGAATACCGTCCTCACATGAGGAGAGATGGAAGGAACGGTAGAGGACGTGCCCTCTGAGTCATACCCTTGTACAGAGAAGTCGTTCGGGTATGTGGGAATGCTCTCCTCTGGTTCTGACTCAGAAAGAGTGGTACCCCCAGCTTCAGAGCTTGCCTCGTCTTGGGAATTGTGGACGTCCTTGGGGACGTCGGGATCTGCTGCATCTGTTGGGTGAACCATTTCCCCCGGACTATCTTCTTGGAATACCGGGTTATTGTGGATATTTGGAGGAATGCTACCCCCAGCTCTAGTGTCTTTCATAGATGTGGACGAATCTCCCAGTGCGGCAGATTTCGTCTTTGAGCGGGTACGTTGGTAAACTCCTCCTGCAACGGTGGTAGACAGCCGTTTAGAAGAAATTTTCTTGGTTATACCGGTTGAAATTTTCGGGCTGGAGACAATTATTTTCTTTCCTCTTTCGCTGGTAGGAATCTTCAGAGCAGAATTGCAAGAGGCGACGAGAAGCGCCTCGTCTTCTGAGCTTGGGTGTTGCAGCCTTTGGAAGACGGACCGTCAGTCTTTTTGTGCTGCTGCCTTGTTACAGCAGCAGTTGACTATGACTTGGGCGCATTGATGTCCTTGACAGGACTCTTTGTACGTCAAATCTTCGTCTCTTTCCTTGCGCTTGTGAAGAATCACGTTACGCGGGTCACCTGCTTTGTGGGCTGATGAGTGCGTTGGTCTCCTGCCTGCTCCCTGATGTGGGGGTAGCGTGAATACGTGCCCCTGATCCTTGTTGGGAGATTCTTGATAACTATCCCGTTTGTTGGCCGGCGGGGGCTGGATACGGGTAGTTCTGTACAACTTTTCGTCAGGGGCCCGAGTAATAGTTAGCGGGACGCCCTGATGGTCGGAAGTTGGGACAGTCGACTGAGCTCGCCGAGCCCGCGCTGCCCGAGACTTCTTCCCCCTAGCACTTGAGAGTGCGTAGTAGGAAGAGTCCAAGCTGGTAACAACAGAGTCTGGCATATGCTCCAGAGAGCCTTCATGGTCAGGACCGTATGAGAGGCGGTCAAAGACTGACCGCGAGGCGCATGGGATAGATGGTATACGGCTGGGATCGGTTGCCGTGCAGGCTGTCTGTATACGGCTGGTATGTGTGGCCGCACGACCTTTCTGTATGTGGCTAGATGTCATAGCCATACAGGTTTTCGGCATGCGGCTATCCTTTGTGGCCGCATGAACTTTCTGTATGCGGCTAGATGTCATGGCCGTGCAGGCTGTCTGCATATGGCTGGAAATTCTAGCCGCATGGGTTTTCTGTATGTGGCTGACTTGTGTGGCCGCACGAGTTTTCTCCATGCGGTTGACAGTTGCGGCCGCATGAGCCTCTATGCGGCTGGCGCCCTCATGCGGCTTGGATCGCACAGAGTTCCTTTTTGCCCCTGTAAGTCCGGCATCATAGTGTTTTTTTCTGCCGGACTTGGGGACAGCAGAGTCCTTTGTGGTCTGAAGTGGGGCCGCAAGTGAGACTTCTCCGCTGTCTCGGGCAACAGAGAGTACTTCTTCGAAAGCTTGGGGAGGAGCAAAATATTTGGGTCTCCACTCCCTGCGGGCCTTCTTTGTACAGGCTCGCTGCTGGAGCGGGCCAGCACTTCCGTCGGAGAGCATTTTTCAAACATCTGTTGGTCGAACCGAGCGACCAGCATTTGTTGAGTGGAGCCAAGTTTGGCTGCGTCTGATTGCATCACCAACTCTTCAGCCGTGGAGAAGTTAGTCCCCAGCAGAGTCACCATCGTGTTTGCCATTGATATAAAAGTACAGAACAATTATACAGGAGGACTGAACTTAGACTCACAATACAAACTCGTTCGTACAAAGAAAGCCTATGGACGAAAACCTAGGTACAGCAATCTAAGTACGATTGTTTAGTTTTGATTCTGGAGGTGACGGTAGAGGCTCGGGAAAGCGACGGCTGCTCTGCCTTGCTCCTTGGACGATCAGACGTAGCCTTGGCTCCGGTGAAGAACTGCTCTCAAGATGGGAAGACTCTTCTGTGCGCGCCTTTGTCTCTCTGTGTGTCCAGCCGGGTGGATAGGATCTCTTTTGGAAGGGAATGGTACCTTGCTATATTTTTTTGTTTCTCTGGATCCGATCTCCTCTTTTTTTTACAAGGGAATGGCACCTTGCTATTTATAGGAGTGGGGTGTCATCATTAGGGTTTGCAATGATCACCCTAAAAAAGTCGGCGGCTTGGGGACTTAATTGCTATTTTTCTTGATCCTATTTTGTGGGCAATTAATCTGGACCACTAATCTTCATTGCAATGAATCTGGACAATTAATGCTGATTGTGTAGAATCCGTATGGGCAATCAATATTGATTGTCATGAATCTTGGAAAGCTCGGATCTCCTGTCACGTGTTTAATCCATGTGATTGCCATAAATCTATTTTGATTCGAGTAATTATGATGATTGTACTAAATCTGGTTGTTGGGATTTGTTGACAACTCTTGATTGATTTAGTGCCACGTGGGAAACTGATCTTCTGCCACGTGTCATAACCGTGAGCCACAGCCGCATAAGGGTAGCTTCTTAGGTTTTGAACTGCATGAAGGTGGCAGCCGCATAGGTGTGGCCTCCGAGATCTGAGCCGCATGGGGGTGGTTTCCAATTGAGCCGCATAGGACTAGCCACGTGTCAAGGCTGCATGGGCGTGGCCTCTCAATATTTAAGCCGCATGGAGATGATCCCTATGATCCGAGCCGCATGAGAACAGCGACCGCATAGGGTGCCTTCTCATAATTTGAGCCGCATGACGAGGGTCTTCATGCTACGAGTCGCATGCGAGCATCAGCAGCATGGGGTAGTGGCAGCCGCATAGGGAGCTTTGTATTTGGTGGATCGTGCTAGCTGTAGAGGAGATTTTCTTCGTTTCCCGAGGAATATGCCGTCATGTCGAAGTTAATCATTTCAGCTTTAATGTCAGAGTTATTACTTTATGTCAGAACATTTAATAGGAGCAGTCACTTTATGGCCAGCTGTAAAGGCAAGCTGCATAGGGTCACGTGATTTTTGCCTGAGCCGCATGAGGCTATTGAAGAGTTTTTGAGCCGCATGAGGCTCTGATAGATTCCTGAGCCACATGAGGCTCCTTCTGTTTTGAGCCGCATGGGCTTCTTCTATTTTGAGCCGCATGGGCTTCTTCTGTTTTGAACCGCATGGGCTTTTCTAGTTCTTTTCCATGCTTCTACACCTATGCGGCTGAGATGTCATGCGGCCGTGCGGCTGGGAAGCTGAGCTTTATGCGACTGGAATGGACTGAATGCATATGTGTCACCACCAGTTTTCGAATTAGAGGTATTTTCGTCATTTTTCAAGTTTTATAATTTTTAGGAATTTTATTTGATTTTATGTGATTTTTTGGGATTTATTTGGTTTGGTTTGGATTTTATCCAATTCGGACTCAAATTGGAGACCCGGGTAGCCTGGACCCTAGTGGGACCCACATACTAGCTGGGCTTGGCCCACATACCATCATAATTAGGCTAGAAATCTTTAACCCATCTTTCATGGCTTAATTAGTCATTATAGAGGCTAATTTAGTTAGTTAGAGCTAAACCGAAATGAACCGAACCAAACCGATTTCAAACCAAACCAAACTAAGCTTAATTGGTTGGGGGCTTAGTGGATCCCCAACCCAATAACCCCAAAGCCTTGGCCGGCCATGTATAATCCCCCCCTCTCTTTTCTTCTCCTCTAAGCAAAGTCTCTCTCTCTCTCTCTCTCTCTCTCTCTCTCTCTAAAATTTCCTTCTTCTTCCCAAGCTTCCTTTCCTCCAAGAAAACCAACCTAGGTATGTTCATAATTCTCTATTTATTCCTCTTTACAATTTAAGGTCTTCATAATAATTGGAGAGGATGAAATTCTCTACACTTTGCCCCTAAATTTTGTAGGATTCCCTAGAATCTAGGTTAAGGATTTATTTGGGGGTTTTTCCATCTAGAGTAGTATATTCATATATATGTAGATATATATGTGTAGGTATATATGTATGTTGATATGTATGGGTGTCATGAGGAATGGTGGTGGTGTGTGAGAGTGGTAGGGAGTGTGTGTGTGTGTTTGTGTGAGTGTGTGTGAGAGAGTGTGAGAGGGTGGTGTGTGTGTTTGAGAGTGGTATTTATATATGTATATATATGTGTATGAATTATATATAAGTATTTGTGTGTGTAGAGGAATGAGAGAGTGGTAGTGGTATTGGTGTCATGAGAGTGGTGTAGAGGGTGGTGTGTGTGTTTGAGAGTGGTATTTATATATGTATATATATGACCGTTAGTAGATTTTATTCGTTCCATCATGACAGGATATGTTAAAAATATTACAGATGCAGATGAGGGAGACTACTGTACCTACTACGGTCCGGATGACGTAGTAGGCCTAGACCTGGAGACTTTGGTCCAGCAGGGCTTAGCTCCGCCTGGCGAGACCTTACCTATTGCTTAGTTAGAGTAGGTATTTTATACTGGACTTTGTCTCCAGCTACTTTTGAGACTGTTATAATTATGGATTGTATTAGAGACTTGGACTTGTATATTATTTGGTGTTGGACTTGACAGGTTATTATTTTATTATCGTCTTGTTGTCTTTATCTTTCAGTCTTTACTTTATCATCTTAGATTGTGATTTGAGTACTTATATATATTCATTGCTTGTCCTCCGTTCGGAGTTGACCATATTCTCGACAGGTTTTGTTATATATATAAACTGTTGTCAGACTAGAAAATCTACAGCGTTCCATGCCATTTTTACGGTGAGGGCTGGGCGTTGTCGTGTCACGTGCCCTTTTAGCGGGTGCGGGTCGTGACACATTTTAGTGGTGGCCCACGCAGGTCCTGAAGTCGCAATTAGTGCGATGTCGTAGTGGCTCTCGACTTAGAGTGCTATTACGAGCCTGCGGTACGTATCTAGGATAGGCTATAGGCTAAGAGTACTCAATCACAGTAGGATCTTTCCTTGCTTATCTTGCTTACCATCATTGATATTGATTTAATGTATTCTAGCTGTCCTCCTTTGATATAATCTTTCTTGTGCCATATTGATATCTTCCATTCAATCTGTCTCCAGAATAATATGACTCACTCTCCTGGCGAGGAGCACGGGGAGACGGAGAGGTCTGCCACCTCTGGCGGACAGGCTCCGGTCACTTCCCCCGCAGATGGGACTTCTGTTGGGGCTCTCGGAGGTACTCCTCCAGCTACTTCGATGACAGTCCCTGGGGTTGCGGGTGCTCTTCCCGTAGTGCCGGGAGCTGTCGGGGGCGCTCTTCCTCCTCCTGCGCAGCGGATTCCTCCGCCAGTTGCACACGTACTTCCACCTCCACCTCCCCTGCCTACAGATATGGGGCAGATGCTTACTTTTCTCCAACAGGTGCTGGAGACTCAGAGAGCCCAGGCTGAGGCTCAGCAGAGGCAGACAGACGCGATGCGTCAGGGTATGGAGGATGCCCATCAGTTGGCCCTTGCAGCCGTGGAGCAGAGGGCTCCTCATCCGGGGACGCGTACTAGGTAAGAAGATATCCAGGACTTCAAGAAGCTCGGGCCCCGTGACTTTAGCGGGATCGAGGGTGTGGTCTATGTAGATGATTGGCTCGAGGATATCGAGCGGCAGATGAGGGCCTCCCGCCTGGCAGACGACCTGAAGGTCAAGGCGGTAGGTTTGCAGTTGCTAGATATTGCACGCACCTAGTTCAGAAACGAGCCAGCCCTAGCTGGAGAGGGCCGTACTTGGGCAGAGTTCAAGCTCCTCTTCATGGAGAAGTTCTTTTCCCCCACGGACAAGATTGACCTGGTACGATAGTTCCAGGATCTGCAGCAGGGCAGTCTATCTGTGGAGGAGTACGCAGCGAAGTTCGGCCGTCTGAGCCGATACGCAGAGTACATGGTTCGAGACCCGGAGATCAGGGCGAGCCGTTTCAGGGAGGGGCTGACTTGGGATATCAAGATCCACATTCCCTCCTTCTATGAGACTTATACCCAGATCTACGCAGAGGCCCGCAAGGTTGAGCGGGAGTGGGGCTTGAAGCCCAAGAGGGAGCGTGATCTTTTCTCGGGGGCTAGTAGCAGCGCAGGGGCTGCTAAGTGCCCTCAGCTTCAGTATCAGACTTTCCAGCATCAGACCAGAGCACCGGTTCAGCAGGTGCAGCACACTCAGCCGAGGCAGGCACAGCATGGGGCTCCTTGCCACTTCTGCAGGAGACCTGGTCACGTCTGGAAGGTTTGCCGGAAAAGGCTGGGTTTGTGCCTCTACTGCGGGGAGGCTGGACATCAGTTAAGAGTTTGTCCTGCAAACCCTCGCAGGGTAGCCCGTGGAGCGGTAGCAGCTCAGGGAGCACAGGGTAGGCCACCTATGGCACCGCATCACGCCCTCCACCAGCAGCGGGATATACCCCGCCAGGACAGGGCTTTTGCGATGACAGTTGAGGATCCTGCACGCATTGGACTAGGAGGTAGGGTCTTGCTCTCTTTTTTACCTGTTCTTTCCGCCCATTGATTGATTATTGCTTTCTTAGTACCTTTAGTTTGCATATGTGATGATCATGCTAGATTAAATAGAAAACCCCAATGAAGACTGCACTAACACGATATTGTAGAGATTTAAAACCATGCATGTGTTCTGATTTCCTGGATTGCATGTTATATAACTTAGGATAAAATTTAGTAGACCTTGATTGTTGGGTGCTTGACCTAGAGAAGAGTACGACCGTTTGAATTTCAAGGACAAATTTTTTTTAAGGAGGGTAGATTTGTCACCTCCAATTTTCGAATTAGGGGTATTTTCGTCATTTTTCAAGTTTTATAATTTTTAGGAATTTTATTTGATTTTATGTGATTTTTTGGGATTTATTTGGTTTGGTTTGGATTTTATCCAATTCGGACTCAAATTGGAGACCCGGGTAGCCTGGACCCTAGTGGGACCCACATACTAGCTGAGCTTGGCCCACATACCATCATAATTAGGCTAGAAATCTTTAACCCATCTTCCATGGCTTAATTAGTCATTATAGAGGCTAATTTAGTTAGTTAGAGCTAAACCGAAACGAACCGAACCAAACCGATTTCAAACCAAACCAAACTAAGCTTAATGGGTTGGGGGCTTAGTGGATCCCCAACCCAATAACCCCAAAGCCTTGGCCGGCCATTTATAATCCCCCCCCCCCCTCTTTTCTTCTCCTCTAAGCAAAGTCTCTCTCTAAAATTTTCTTCTTCTTCCCAAGCTTCCTTTCCTCCAAGAAAACCAACCTAGGTATGTTCATAATTCTCCATTTATTCCTCTTTACCATTTAAGGTCTTCACAATAATTGGAGAGGATGAAATTCTCTACACTTTGCCCCTAAATTTTGTAGGATTCCCTAGAATCTAGGTTAAGGATTTATTTGGGGGTTTTTCCATCTAGAGTAGTATATTCATATATATGTAGATATATATGTGTAGGTATATATGTATGTTGATATGTATGGGTGTCATGAGGAATGGTGGTGGTGTGTGAGAGTGGTAGGAAGTGTGTGTGTGTTTGTGTGAGTGTGTGTGATAGAGTGTGAGAGGGTGGTGTGTGTGTTTGAGAGTGGTATTTATATATGTATATATATATATGTGTATGAATTATATATAAGTATTTGTGTGTGTAGAGGAATGAGAGAGTGGTAGTGGTATTGGTGTCATGAGAGTGGTGTAGAGAGTGGTGGTGGTATTGTGTGAGTATTTGTGTGTGTGTGTGTGTGTGTTTGTATTTATATATATAGATATGTGTATGTGTATGTATATATATATATATATAGATATGTGTATGTGTATGTATTTATATGTAGAGATGTGTGTGTATGTATATATATATATATGGATGAGTGTTTGGGTAGATAGATATATATATATATATATATATATATATATATATATATATATATATATATATATATATATATATATATATATATACACATAGAGAGAAGTAGAGAAGAAGTAGAAGAAGAGAGGAAGAAGAAGACACAGCAGTGGCAGCAGCAAGGAGCTGCAGTAGCAGCAGCATTCAGCTGCAGCAGCAGCAGCTGCAACTGGCAGCACAGTGCTGCCAGTTCCCCCCCCCCCCCCATTCAGCCCCTTTGTACCCCCTGTTCAGCCCCATTTAACCCCTTAACCCCCCTAGTATAGATATATATGAGTATATATATATATATGTTTATATATGTATATGGATAGATGTTAAGTTAGTTAGAAAGAAGAGTTAGAGGTAGAGAATTAGAGAGAAAGAATTAGAGGAAGATTAGAAGAAGTTAGAAGTTGAGAGAAATGAGAAGAAGTGATGAAGGGAATGAGAGTAGGAATTAGATGAGGTTAGGAAGAGAAATAGAATAGGAAAGGAGAGAAAAGAGATTAGGAATTAGAAAAGGAAGAAAGAATAGGAAGAAGGAATTAGAAGAAGAAGTTAGAGGAGGAGTTAAGAAGAAAATTAGAATAAGAGATAGAAGGGAAGTAGAATGGGAAAAGGAGGAAGTCGAGTTAGAGGGCGAAATTGAGTTTCGTGTATCGGATCGCGACGAAACTTGACGTAGGCCTAGGATACGTGATTTAGATTTTGCGGGTAGGCTCTCGAGTGGAAATCGGGGTCGTAGGGCGCCGGTATCGCGCCGTATCAGTGCGTATCTTGAAATATTCAAGATTTTGGCAACGGGCCGTATCATGGACTAGATGTCCACTTTACCTAGGTATTTTGGTAGGTAATATATGTATAGGCTAGTATCATTCTACCTTGGGGAGATCGGGTCAAAATATCAAGCGTAGGTAGGCTAACTAGATAATTGCCGAAGGTAGAATTTTGCCCTTTTTAAGGGTAAAATAGGTAATTGGCCTATGGCCAAGATATGAGTATCGAAGTCCAAGATGGACTTGGATATGGGTTGTAGAGGTTGGTAATGGGTAGAAATAGCCGTCTAGACTTAGTCTTGACCCCGGTTGACCACGGTTGACTTTTTAGACCAAAAGTCAACTATGGGTCAACACTTTGCCCAATTTAGTTCCAAATTCCATTAGACTTGTGCAGTTGACCAAAAGTCAACTGTTAGTCACCAGTGACCTAAAGTTGACCTAGGGTTGACCAGAGTTGACCACGGTTGATCAGAGTTGACCAATTGACCAAAAGTCAACTGTAAGTTAACCGTTGACTCAAATCGACCTAGATTAATTCTGTTTGACTTATATTGACCCAGTATGACCTAGCTAGACCTAATATGACTTAGGTTGACCTCGTACAGTCTAGTTTGACGTGTCTTGACCTAGAATAACTTAATATGATTCAAATTGATTTAATTTTACTTCCTAAACATAGTATTGATACGTCTTGTTCTCTATAGGTCCTCGAGACGCTGCATTTGCTCCGGTTGACGTACCATATCATATTTCAGGCGAGTACATTCTCTGACACTTTTCCAATTTATAATGATTGTTATGATTCATGTAATTAGTGTGGATATGCTTGTTCTCGACACATTGGTCACACGGATTGGTATTCATGGATCCCGACATGAGATATTATTCCTCGTTATCTTGGTATATCTTGTGCAAGCCCCCTTGTAGTTCTTGTGCAGTATATGGACACCGATTCTCGAGAAGACTTGCTCCCTTCTCGTAGAATCTTGTGTCGTAACGTGTCTTGCTTGGATCCACTCTACCAGTCGGGGACGGGGGAGTACTAGTGTAGATGTGTGGTCATTATCCACCTTGTTACTCTTGTAGACCTTGTGAGTGTTAATCATACACTTTACGTATGATTAACCAGGCCAGTAGACCTTGTGCAAGACCCAAGCCGGCCACATGTTGTAGCTAGTATTCACACACCTAGATATATGATTCTTGATTTCTTGTACATGCCATAATCAGTTTACTTGCCTTGTTCTAGCTCTAGTTTTACAGCTTACCTTGCCATGATACTCACATATACATTCCATGATTTTCTTGTATATACTCTCTATTTACAGTCTTATAGCTTTTGTCATATCTTGTGAACTGTCGTTAGTAGATTGTACTCGTTCTATCCTGACAGGATATGTTAAAAATATTATAGATGCAGATGAGGGAGACTACTGTACCTACTACGGTCCGGATGACGTAGTGGGACTAGACCTGGAGACTTTGGTCCAGCAGGGCTTAGCTCCGCCTGGCGAGACCTTACCTATTGCTTAGTTAGAGTAGGTATTTTATACTGGACTTTGTCTCCAGCTACTTTTGAGACTGTTATTATTATGGATTGTATTAGAGACTTGGACTTGTATATTATTTGGTGTTGGACTTGACAGGTTATTATTTTATTATCGTCTTATTGTCTTTATCTTTCAGTCTTTACTTTATCATCTTAGATTGTGATTTGAGTGCTTATATATATTCATTGCTTGTCCTCCGTTCGGAGTTGACCATATTCTCGACAGGTTTTGTTATATATATAAACTGTTGTCGGACTAAAAAATCTACAGCGTTCCATGCCGTTTTTACGGTGAGGGCTGGGCGTTGTCGCGTCACGTATCCTTTTAGCGGGTGCGGGTCGTGACAATATGCGGCTGGATGAATACATGCGGCTAAGAAACTAACAAGTTATGCGGCCAAGATATAATGCTCATACGGCTAAAAATGAACGGGACATATGCGGCTGGAAATAACCAAGCTTTATGCGGCTTTGAATTTCATGCACCCAGGCACTCCATGCGGCCGAAACTCTTCATGCGGTCGAAACTCCATGCGGCCAGATACTTCATGCGGCCGAACTCTTCATGCGGCCAAAACTCTATGCGGCCAGATACTTCATGTGGCCGAAACTCTTCATGCGGCTCAAGACGACTTGCCGCATGAAAACTCATGCGGTCAAGCACTGTTCTTCTTCTCCACTCTTCAGAGAAGAAGAACCATGGGAAGCCATTACTTCCAAGCTCACTAAATCATTCATTTCAAGCCCAAATCTGGACTTCCATAGGTCAAAATGGGGTAGAAAGAAATTCTCTACAACAAGGAACCATCAAAACTTGAAAAATAATAAAGTTACTAGATCAAAACCTAAGAAATCCGAAAATGCATGAAACTTAGATCTACAAGAAATGATCCATGGAAATTAAAATGCTATGTACTAAAGTATCTAAGAATCTTAGAAGGAAGACAATGGAACAACAATAACGGAGATCCATCAGGAAGCAAGTTGGCATTTGCCTATGCGGCTGGGTAGGTGGGGAAGAGTTTATGAAAAAGAAGAAAAATAATGGTGAAGTAATGAAGGGAGAGAAAGGGAATGGGGCTTTAAATGAAGGAGTGGTGGTAGGTGGGGGATTAGGTTCATGTTGAACCATCCAAGGCCGAAAAATAAACCAACTAGGACCGAACCCAAAAGCAAAGCAGAAAGTAAAAAGCAGAAAGATAATTAGCAAAAAAATTAAAGGAATTTAAATACATAACAATACATGATAATTATTAAATAAATACATTCCAGCAGTATATGTATTTAAAATACGTATTCTGGGAACGGGGAGTGACAATGTAATGCATGATATGTTAGATGAATGAAATAATATATATATATATATATATATATATATATATATATATATATATATATATATATATATATATATATATATAAAAAAATATATATATATATATATATATATATATATATATATATATATATATATATATATATGATATGTATCCTCTTTACATATATATATATATATATATATATATATATATATATATGGTTGAAATATATATATATATATATATATATATATATATATATATATATATATATATATGGTTGAATGCAAGAATGTAGGAATGCAATCAATGTAATGTATGTAAGCAATGCATAAATGCATGAATGAATGAATGATATAGAATATATGCATGAAAGTATATAATGAATGCTAGATATGAATGCAAGGTATACATGTAATGATAGATATGAATGCATAATGTATACATAATATAATACAATATATAATGATAGCATGTATGGTAATGTAGAATATATGATGCAAGCATGTATATGTCCACTGTTTTTTCTTTTTTTAAATTTTTCCTTCCCTTCCCTTTTATTTTAGTTTTCTTCCTTTTTCGCTCTTCTATTTTTCCATGTTGTATACAAAGTATATAATGTATAGATACATGTATTTATGTAATATGCATGAATGACATGTATGTAATGAAAATAAGTATATGTATGCAACTTAATGATATGTGAATATAATATAATATAGAGTATGCATATATGAAATATAATGTATGCAAGTATATAATGTATTCAAATATGTATGTATGCATCTATGTATGTATGTATAGGTGCATGAATGAATGCAAGTATGCATATGTGATATGTATGTAGGCATATATGCAATGTATGTATGTATATATGATATATATGTATGCATGTATGTAATGTAAGTATGTATGTATGTCTTTCTATAAACTGAGTTAACCTATAACCTTTTACACACATGCATTCATACATCCTTTGACACCATATATTCCATGTCACATACACCTACTTATCACTAAATCTAAGAACATTAACACATATCCTTTCACACACATGTCACACACACACTCACTTACTCTTTTACCTCTCCTTCGCTCTCTCTATGTATATGTATGTATGTGCCTATATATATAGCTTTCCTATATATATCTATGTATATGAATATGTGAATGTGAATAATATATATATATTATATGACTAAGTTTGTGTGCATTGTTAACTTATGGCTTAGTTTTGCGCTTGGATTAACAAGTGACTTAGGCTATGAGTTAGTAGCTATCTTGGATACTTGATTTGCATATACTTAGTTTGTTTAGACCTAGAATTGACTAACCTAGACTAGTTGACTATTGTTGACCCAACCCTAGCTAGTTTGACCACAGTTGACTAGAGTTGACCTAGTTTAACTTTACAGTTGACCAGAGTTGACCAAAAGTTGACTTTTACCTAGTTTGACTTAGAATTATGTAGTTTGCATTGCAGATTTTCATTATTACAAATTGAGTACTTTATAACCTTTTACTCTAAATAGGACTCTGTGACACCAGTTCGGACATCTATTCATTTCAGTCATTCAGGATGACAGACGAGTACATTCTCTGATCGTTTTATACTTGTCAGGACTTATATTCTTGCTCTAGTTTATTTTACTTGATACTGGCATGATTGTTATGACGGATTAGTACTATATGGATCTTCTCTTGCGATGTTATCCCCATTGTGTTCAACAGATACATATTGTGATGTGCGTTTCACGAACATATTGTATTTATTGTACACCCCTATTCATGTATACTCTTTTGTGCATCTTATACTCTCATGATCACATGAGCTTCATGGAGAAACTATTGTACAAGGTAACGTAACTGGATTGGATCCTTGTGTATAGATTGGGGAGGGTGAGTAGGAAATGGTTATGTGATTAAAATCCTATCTTGTACAACAATTGTATATGTCCATTGTACACTCCGTATGATGGAGTTACCATTGTTATTGTATAACATAACCCATTTATATAACCATATTGTGCTCTAAATTACTAGTACTTGCAGTTTTACTTATCCTATATATATTTTCTGTTATAAATTCTCTCTCGTTTTTATGTACATCTTCTTACAGTTCATGTACCTTACTCTTTTGCATGCTTTATATTTTCTAACATGTTATGAACTGCGTGAGATGTATTATGCTCGCTCCTGTCCTGACTGGACATGTTAAAAATATTACAGACAACCTGGAGATTCACAGCTAGCCTAGAGGACCACTAGAGCTTGGAGTAGATTACTAGTTTATGGCTTAGTTTCACATTTAGAACTTGTTTGTAATAAGTGGAGATTGAGTTGTATTTGAGATTGTTTGAGATGTTTGTTTAGAAGTTTATTTAAGTTGCTTGAGTTTCATATAGTTGTTAGACTCATGTGTTATCTTATCGTGCTTAGATTGTGATTGAGTATTATCGTATCTTATACTTGTCCTTCATTCGGGGTTGAGATTGTGACAGGTATATTATATAATTGCATGAGTTGTTGATTAGATAGTGACCTAGAACAGCGTTCTACTGCCGACACTGCGACGTAGGCTTGATGTACCCACTTTTTGTGACCCTACACTGGGTGTGGGTCGTGACACATTTTTTTGGTGGCCCATGCAGGTCAGAGTCGTAACTAGTACGATTTCGTAGTAGTGCTCGACTTAGAGTACCGCTACGAGCCTGCTGTTAGGATATAGGATTAGACAGTATAAAGAGTTACTCAATCACAGTTAGGACTACTTGAGAAGATTCCTGGGATGACCCTTGAGAATCTAATTATAAACTATCTCGAAATTCAATTCCGACAGTTTCTGTCTACATCCTTGTTCATCGTTGAATTTGATTCTTGGTATTTATTATTGACTTAATTTTCTACCAAGATAACATTATGGGCTAGGTTGCCTCAGTTATGGAATCTAGAGTCTTCTACAGCCATATTAGCTGGTTTGGCGATGAGATGGAGTCTGATTTTGGATATATTTTTCGGGTGTGGGAATTTAAAGTTTTCGCTGCCAAGCTAGCGGCAATACCAAAATTTTAAATACCATGATTCGAGAGGTATATACATTAGTTGCAGACTCTATGGATTATCGCAGCCATACTTATTGGGGTGATGAGGATTCTGGTAACATGGTTCTGGATAGACGGGTATGATTATCAGATTGTAGAATAGATACCATATAGATGGTGCCCTAGTATAATGGAGTAGAATATCAGTATGGATATTACTTGAGTATCATGGATTAGATAGAGGGATGTAGGCCACCTGTAGCGCAGCACCGTACCTCGCACCATGAGAGGAATATACCCCCTGAGGGGCAGGACTTTTGTGCTGACAGTCGCGTAGACCGACTCTACGGGTGACGGGGTAGCAGGTTTTTCTTTCCTGTTCTTCTTACCATCTTGTTGTGTGATTCCATTAGTACCTGTTAGGATGTTTTGTGCTGTGATAGATAGTATAGTGACCCTGATCAAGACCGTGATATCACGACCAGTAGGACCACAATTTGCATGTTTTAGATGTAGTTTTCTTGACCTTGATTGTTGGGAGTTTAACCTAGAGGAAGTACGACCATCTTAATTTTGAGGACAAAATTTTTCTAAGGAGGCTAGACTTATAGCACCCAGTTTCTAAAATGAGGGTAATTTTGAAATTTTGTAATTATAATCATTTAATAATGATATTTAAACCATGTTATAATTTTTGGTAATTTTTAATTATTTTAAAACTATTTAAAATGTTGAATTGTGATTTTGATGGTTAACTAGTGTAACCTTAGAGACTGCATGACCTAGAGGCTAACCATGACCATGGAGACCTAACCATGTGATTAGGATGACTAATTGTGACTTTTACCCTAAAGGTATTTTGGTCATTTTTGACTTATTAACGAAAATGAATTTTGATTAATTAATATTGTGCTATTTGAATTGTTAGAGACTAACCTGGTTTTGAGTAAACCTAGATGTTAATGATGCTCATGGAGGTTTAGTTAGAAGGTTAGAGACTTAATGGTTAAGTTAGATTGACAATATCTAGATATTTCATAGTAAAATATTTACCTATTGGGATATTTGTGAAAAAGAAAGCCTTATGACTAATTGAACCAATAGGAAGGCTTGGAATTGGGTGGACAAGCCCTAGCCACTCATCTACATGTAAAACTAACCCTAATTCATCTAATAACCAGCCATCAAGTGTCCCCCCTCCTATAAAGAATTCTTAAGAAAACCCTTGCCTCTTTTTACCTCTATATAGAACCCTAATTTGTTCTTTCCCAAACTTGAGAGCTTTCCTCTTGACACTACTAAAATAAGACAAATTAGCGACGTCAGAATACGTCACTAATTAAGGAAAATACGTCGCTAAACGTAATTAGCGACGACTTTAGCGACGAAATATGAAGGTCGCAGAAAAGCTATTCGCAGATGACAAATTCGTCGCCTTCCGTCGCTGTTTGCGACGTCACCCCAATGACGCTGGGTCGTCGCAAAATTAGCGATGGCGGGCAACGAATTTGAACATCGCCAAATTAGCGACGTAGTGCAACTATGTAGCGACGTTATTTCTTTTTATGTGATGACATGGCATGCCTGCCACGTCAGCAGTTTAGCGACGTACGACGACCAAATTAGCGACGTCAACTCTCTGCCACGTCAGCTACTGAGCGACGGATTGCAACGGATAGCGATTTGACGATGCTAATTAGCAATGTCTGGATACGTCGCTATACGTCCCAGAACGTCGCTATACGTCGCAGATATTTTAAAATTTGGGCAACACCTCCTTTGTATATCATATCATCGCTTATAACCCAGCGTAGGTATATTTGTCATCCCCGTCGCAGATATCACAAACATACATGTCCAAGTAAATATCGTACATGTACTCAATAAAAATACCAACAAAGTAAATATCACAAACATACATGTCCAACAAACATACATGTCCAACAGAGTCAAATAAGAATAAAAATCAGTGTACCAATGATCAATGGGCCCATAGGGCCAATACATACAAAAATGATAAAAAAATCTACTAGATCACTGAGGACCCCTGCTACGCATCTGAGATAGCATGTACTCATACTGCTCCTATGTGAGCTACACCATAGGGGCAGTGTAACGGCTGGAGTCGGCACCGTCGATGGACCGGGACGACGTATCTGCTCCAGCTCTCGCAGTCGCTCAGCATACACATCAAGGGTACTCACCATCCTCTGAGTAATCTGCTCAATCGAAGTATATACCTGAGTGAGTGAGGCAGACATGGTCCTCTGCGATCCCTCCAGCTCGACCTGTCTACGTTCTATGCGCTGCGTAGACTCGGTGAGAATGTGCAAGCTGGCAGCTGTAACCTGCTGTAGACTCATCAGCTCCTGTATACTGCGCTCAGTCGCATCAAATCGTTCGGTGATCATCGGATCGTCGGATCGTCGCTCTGAGGTATGGTGATCAAAAATCTGCTGTTGCAACTCGCGATGCAGCTCGTCGATCTGACGACCAATATCCTGAGCTCGTGATGACGCCTGCGAAGCTGGAGACTGCGCACTGACAGAGGGGGCCCAGGATGACTCTGAAGCCAAATAGGCGCCGTAGGATCCCGTACCATAGTACGTACCCTTCTGAAGACTACCAACGGCGGTCATCCAGAGGTCATCCGACGATGGAGCTGTAGGCGGCTGGGAGGAAGTACCAGCCCCTCCCTCTGTTGTCGCACTAGCAGCAGCAGTCGCCTCCTCTTGTAGCCGAAGAAATTCGGCCTAGAACAATGTTTGCTAACGTCTAAGTGTTTGCTAAAGTCTATATTGATATCTATTTTCCTATTTTCTAAATTAAAGTAAATTAATATAAAGAATAGAACGTACATATGCCTGCGTTGCCCTCTCGTCAATGAACTCCCCAGCCCTCCGATGGGTGACCAGGAAGACGGTCACCATGTTGGGATCCTTACCCTTTTTTACCTGTTAAAATATATTATCTATTATTAGTATTAAACATTCTATCCAACTATATATAAAATGATGTTCGTCATAGGAAATGTACCAGACGACAAAAATACTCCGTCATAGGAATGGAGCCACCATGCCACTTACTGGCGCTCGACTGCGCCACCTTGGCCTTGTCAGACCGCATCTGGTACCTGGCCTCGTCGAATCTAGCCTTCATCGCAGTCCACTGCTCTGGTGTGATCCAACCATGGATCGACTTTTCGAAGCGATCATGAGACTTCTGGTCGTGGATCGCATTACGGATGAGCTTGCCTGCGACGGCAGAAAATTGGGCCTCGATCTTCGCCGTCCGGTGTGGTGGATAGAAATAGGTCCTCTACAAAAAGTAAAATAGAAAAGTTGTATAATATACACAAATGATTATTAAATTTTAAAAATAAACAAAATTTTTACCTTGAAGTGAGCCAACCAAAATGACTTTCTATCTACGGGAGCATCTGAGTAGTTAATCCAAGGCCCACCATAGTTCTGCCTCAGAAATAACCCAGATGTCTCTGTACTGCAGGAGGCCGATATCTATACAATAATAAATTTTATAAATATATATGTACATATAATCATTTGAGAAATATATATTAACTAATTAACTTACTTCGTAGGCCCGTCCGTCCAAATCTCCATACGCGTCTCGTCCGGGGTAGCGCATGGAGGGTCGCTCTCACCTCCTGCCTGGGCAGGATCAGTCTGATCGCCGTCCTCCATATGCTCAGCGTCGGCTCTCCCTATGGAGCCATCGGCAGGAGGAATGCTGGACGCAGGATCATGAATGCTGGATGACGAGGGACGAGTCGCCAACCTGCTGGAACTGTCCTGTCCTGGTAATGGACCGAGAACAGAACGGTACACAGGCATACTCGGAGATGAGGATGAGGGTACAAAAATCTGCATCCCCAGTCCGACGCAGACGGGACTGTCTAATATAATATCCTCCGCGTCGTCCTCCTGGTCTAGTCATACCTGATAATAACATATGACAATAAAACAAATATACATATTTATATGATAGGCATCACAGATTTTTAAAAATATCATAGTCACAGATAAAAGTGTCACTAAATGTCACAGATTTATATGATAAAAGTATCACTAAAGTGTCAAATACGATGATAAAACAAACGTACAGATTTAATCCTCTTCTGAAAATTCATCTAATTCATTTAGCTCATCTTCATCATCATCTTCTTCTTCTTCTTTTTCTTCCTCCTCTACATCTTCACTTTCATCTGTATCTTCCTCTTCAGATAATTCTACTTCTTCTACACAATTAGATATGTAATGAGGAACTTCCGTCGTGTCCACTTCTATAATATTTGTTACAAGAGGTAGTTCATCCTCTTGATAAGCTATATCGTCAACCTCAAAGGTATTTCTAGCTTTGGTCTTGCATACTGCCCACCAGTCCGACCTTGTTGTTCTCCGTTTAGGATAACTTGTGAAGTTCACGAGCTGAGCCTGACTTGATAGGACAAATGGTTCATAGGCTTGATATCGATGCCGATAGTTTATATCCACAAGACCGTGCTTGTCTACTTTCCAACCTTGACCTTCAATCGGATCGAACCAATAACACCTGAATAACACAATCTTAGCAGGCTCTATTCTATAACTATATGTCAGCTTCACAATCTTCCGTAGGATGCCATAGAAATCGTTGCCCGTATCAACATCTTTGTATTTCAAAGATCTGATACACAAACAGCTGTTTTTGGTAGAATCGAGATCCACAAAGTTTTTTCTGATTGGGCAAGTTGTTAACTTGAACTTAAACCCATTAACACAGTAGCTTGGCCATATTTTTGCAGCATAAATTGGTCCCTTGGCTAGCGTTCTAATAGACTCATTCTCAAGTCTTGCGTATGGACGATCGACCTAAATACCACGAAAAAATAAATTAAGCTCATTCTTAAGTGCATATATAAAAAGGTAATTACAGAGTTCTCAAGTCTTACATATGCACTCAACCATGATAGAAAATAATGCCTCATTTCTTGTTCTAGTTCTTCTTCTGTTATGTGTGGCCTATCTGACGTCACATTATCATTAAATATTCTGAAAACAACATCGTTCAATTAATGTAATAGTATAATAATCAACACTATTAAAATAATATAGATGTATTAATTACTACCCTTTCAGCTTCTCTACTTCATCATCGTCGAAGTTGAGTAATACATACACCTGAGCAGCCCTTAGCTCATCATCGTTCAGATATCTCTTCTTTATTTTACCCGATGGCATTCTGGAGCATTGAATACCTTCAGTATTGTATCATTACATTCATGATCTCCGTCGTAGTTTCTGGAAGCTCTCGTTCTATTAGTTGCAACATGAGGTATGAAATACATCGAACAAAAGTTTGTAATCTCCTCGAGAACATAGGCTTCACAAATAGAACCCTCGACCCGTGCCTTATTTTTCACCTTTCTTTTTAGGTGATTCAAATGTCGCTCGAACGGGTACATCCATCGATATTCGACGGGTCCACCAATACGTGCCTCATAGGATAGATGAATCGGCAAATGCTCTATAGAGTCGAAGAATCCAGGAGGAAACACCCTCTCTAGCTTGTACAGTGTTACCGCAATGTCCTTCTCTTGCTTTTCTAGACGATCAACGAGCAATTTCTTAGAATAAAGATCCCTGAAGAATATACTATGCTCCGTTAATGGATTCCAAACTGCCTGCGGTAAGAATTCCCGAAATACAATCGGAATTAATCTCTCCATGAATACGTGACAATCGTGGCTCTTCATACCCATCAATTTGTTTTTCTTCGGATCGAAACATCTTCTCAGATTTGACACATATTCGTCTAAAAATTTTAGACCCTGGATCCACCGACAAAGTCTCACTTTATCCTCCTTGTCCAGTGAGAAAATTAACTTCGACAGGAACTGTTTTCCATTCTTCTCTATCAAATACAACGCAGGACGTTTGCATATTTCTTCTATGTCCAACCTGGCCTTGGAATTGTCTTTCATTTTTTCCTTTACGTCCATCACAGTATTAATTATGTTATCAAACACATTCTTCTCAATATGCATGACATCAAGATTATGTCTGATCAGATTGGTACTCCAATATGGCAGATCCTAGAATATGCTCCTCTTTGTCCAGTTATGATCTCTAACAAATCCATCGCACTTGTACCCAGTTGTAGGATCTTCGATAGCACTTGGAAAATCTCTAACATCCTCCCATATCGTGGCTCCGTACCACCTTGGCGGTGGATCACCCTTCTCTACAACGTCGACATGGAATGCATTCCTGTTCCTTCTGAACAGATGATCTTTTGGCAAAAATTGTCGATGACAATCAAAGAAGCACGGTTTTTCTCCGTGTTTCAAGCGAAAAGCCTTAGTACGGTCCATACAATACGGACATGAGAGACGGCCATGAGTGCTCCATCCAGATAATATTCCATAGGTCGAAAAGTCGTTGATGGTCCACATAAGAGTTGCCTTCATCTGAAAATTCTGCTTCCAGGAAACATCGTACGTGTTAGCGCCTACTTTTCATAACTGATTCAATTCATCTATCAAAGGCTGTAAGTACACATCAATGTTTCTCTTAGAATTGTTCGGACCAGGAATTATAACGGTTAGAAATATTTACTGAGTCTTTATGCACATCCAAGGCGGTAGGTTATACGGAGTGACAATCACAGGCCAGTACGAATACTGGGATCCCGAAAGACCAAAAGGAGTAAAACCGTCAGAAGATAGCCCCAACCTGATATTACGCGAATCTGAAGCAAAATCAGGATACACTCGATCAAAGTGCTTTCACGCTTCTCCATCGGATGGGTGATCCAATACTCCTTCAATCTGTTCTCGCATGTGCCAACTCATATTTTCGACCGTCTCTTTCACCATAAATAATCTTTGCAACTGCGGCATTAAAGGTAAGTAGTGCATTGAATCGGTCGGTCTTCTTGCACCGGTAGACCTTCCTGTACTAGTTGTCTTATAGCGATCAGCACCACAAAATCTGTACACATCTGCGTCCTTGTCGTCTTTGTAGTACAGCATGTACCCATTGCGACAAGAATTATTTTTTTCTTATCCCATCCAGAGCGATCTCACCATCCTCTTAGACCGATAGAAGTCGTTAGGTAATTTAGCACCCGCCGGCAAGATCTCTATAATCAACTCCAATACTCGGTTGTAGCAGTCTTGGGACATGTTAAAATCTGACTTAATGCTCAACAGTCTTGTAAACACCTCCAACGGTGAATGATCCTCACAACCAGGATACAATGGAGTCCTTGCATTCTCCAGCAACTCCATGAACTTTGCAGCATAGACATTCGGTGCCTCCTCAGCTGCATCATGAATGAAACTAGGCTCCGTAGCGTCAAAAATCATGTTCACGCACCCGTCGTCGTATGCATGATTATCTGAAATAAAATTAGATCCCACATACATATACGTCTCAACATAAGGCTCCGGCTCTGATGCTAAAGACACAAGTTCTCCGTGTGCGGTCCACTGATAGTAATTAGGCGTGAAACTGCTCGAGTACAAATGATATATCACTTCCACTTCTGGATAATATTTCATGTTATGATATTTCACACACGGATACTTAATTTTGGTGTCATCCATGTACTGCAGAAACGCCTTAGCAAACTGTAGGAACTGCACTACTCCTGCTATGTATTCATTCCGCACACCACAAATATCATCAAGACGACGATTGTACATCCGTAAACGATTCCGTAAGTAGTAATTCATATCCATTTGGAAATAATTCTGCAAAGATGGACACACATGTTCAGCGCAGTAACTAGTCAAACTGGGTGAAGTTGAGTTAACTAAGTCAATATCTTGGACAAACTAGTCAAACTGAGTGAAGTTGACTAAGTCAAGGCAATTATCCTTCACTAGACATAGACATGGAACAAATACCGATATTTGCAGTGTCCGAACTTTCTAGTGTATATTATAGTAGAGAGACATGGAAACCATGTGTAGGGATGCAACTCGGGCGGGTTAGGTCAGGCTTGAGATCAACCCGAGCCCAACCAGATGAATCATAAGCCTAATCCGAACCCAAGCCCGGCCCGACCTCGGGTTTAACATATGAAGCCCAAGACCAAACCCGGAGGATCGAGTTGAACTCGGGTTGGGTCGGGTCCATCGGGTAATATTGACCAACTGTTGACTTTCAGTCAACTGGTCAACTCTGGTTTGGTTTCGGGTCAATTCTAGTCACTTTTAGGCTAAGTTTGACTTTCGGTTGACTTTCGTTGACTTTTGGTCAAAATGGTCAACCGAGATCAAAACTAGTCTAAGAGCACTAATCCTAACCATTACCAACCAAGACAATCAATTTCTAACCATATCCTAACACCTTGGACTCATACCTTAGCTTCTAGGCAATTACCTTAACTTACCCTATTACCTTACCCTTTCATAGCTAGGGTAAATCCTAATTATCTTATGATACCATCTTGGTATCACAAGATACCTCAACCTGTCACGCTCACTCTAGCCCATATCTAACTCTAATACAAAACTTCTAATATAAAATCTTACTAACATATCTTCCACAATGAATGGTGAATGGGTGAATAAATAAATGAATGGACTGCTATATGTTTAGTCATCGTTTAAGTATTTAAGTTAACTAAATAATTAACTCTCTCACATCCTCATTTCTTTTATGTTTAGTCATCAAACAAATGGAAGGAGATAAGAACTAGGATAAAAGAAAAATACATATGTAAATATATATATGTACGTACTACATGCATATGTAGTTTTTCAATTTCCTCTCTTTTACTATCCAAACATACCCCTATATAAAGAGAGCACCAGCTCTTATGGAGGGTGAGTATAAACTCTTTCTATCAACCAGTCCATTCTTTTAACACTCCAGTGGTTATTCCGAAAAGGAGCCGATACAAATAGAATTCCATAAGTTTTATTGACTGCACAACGAGCGTTCACTGAGAACAATTCGACTAGGAGAATGTCGAATCTTACTTTGAGCAATGATGGTTCTGACCAACCCAATATAATGTTGGACTAATCTTTTTTAGCAAGCTTTATAGCAGTTTTCACTGCTTACAAATATTTAGCTTTTTTTTTTCTGCTTCAACCTATACAGGGCTGGCCTTGGAGTAAGCTGGACAAGCCATCAGACTTGGACATGAACCCGACACATGAACCCGAGCCCAACCGGATTGTTGATCGGGTTCAAATATTTTAAACCAAATCCAAGCCCGAACCCGAGTATCTTCAACCCTAACCCAACCCATTAACGGGTTTATCCGATTGGGTTCGGCCCGTGTGTGTGTGTGTCCATGTGTATCTGTGTGTGTGTGTCCGTGTGTGTGTGTGTCTCTGTGTGTGTATGTGTGTGTGTGTGTCCGTGTGTGTGTGTGTCCGTGTATGTGTGTGTACGTGGGAGAGGAAGAGGAGGAGGAGGAGGGAGAGGAGTTAGGTTAGGGTTTACCTGAGGAAGAGGTGTAACGCCCGTAGTTCGTATTACGTATTTTGGTATACGTGTACGTATTATGACTCATATTGCATGTCTCAATGTATGGTTTATTTTAGCATTTCATTGGTTATGGTTTATCTTGGTTTGGTTTGGCTTGATTTGGTTTGCTTTTGGGTTCATCATGAACCAAAAGAAAACCCCTACCTACCACGACCATCATTATTTAAAATCCAACCTAACTTTTCTCACTCCTCCACTTTCTCATTTACTTTCTTCCTTCTCCATTAAACCCACCACCAACCAAGAACACCCCTTAGGCAAGTACAACTTGCTTCATGGAGGAACTCAAATTTTGTTGTTCCATTTTCTTTCTTACGAGATTCTAAGACACTTTAGTACTTAGCATTTTCAATTTCCATGGTTTATTTCTTGTAGATCAAAGTTTGTTGTATTTTTTGATTTTTTGGGTTTTGATTTATTAAATATTATTATTTTAAGTTTTGACTGTTCCATGTTGTAGAGAATTTTATTCTATCCCATTTTGACCTATGGAAATCCAAATTTGGACTTATAGTGAAGGTTTTATGGAGCTTGGAAGCTATGGGTTCCATGGCCATCCTTCTCAGATTTTCGGAGAAGATGGGTATCCATATACCCAGCCGCATAGATGGGTACTCATCTACTGCCGCATGAGCCCCCATCCACTTTGCCGCATGAGACCCCCATCTACTTTGTCGCATGGAACTCATCTGCCTAGCCGCATAGATGGGTATCCATCTACCCAGCCGCATAGATGGGTACTCATCTACTGCCGCATGAGAACCCCATCCACTTTGCCGCATGGAACCCATCTACCCAGCCGTATAGATGGGTATCCATCTACCCAGCCGCATAGATGGGTACTCATCTACTGTCGTATGAGACCGCCATCCACTTTGCCGCATGGAACTCATCCACCCAGCCGCATAGATGGGTATCCATCTATCCAGTCGCATAGATGGGTACTCATCTACTGCCGCATGAGCCCCCATCCACTTTGCTGTATGAGACCCCATCCACCTTGCCGCATGGAACTCATCCACCCTGCTGCATAGATGGGCACCCATCTATCCCGCCGCATAGATGGGTACTCATCTACTGCCGCATGACACCCCATCCATCCTTGGCCGTATAGTGCCTATTTTGGTTGTTTTTTTGTCCTATTTGGCTGAATTATGGCCAAAATTTCTCACAACTCCCAACATAAAAGTTGTAGATCTTTTCCTTGGCTTCAAGATTATGTTAATAACTATTTATGCAAGTTTTATCATTTATGATGATGTAAGGATAGAACACGATAGTGACCTGTTAAGGCGCACTCTTAACCAGTAACAAGTAACATGACAAGACAGTGGCCCATTGTGGTACACTCACGACAAGAATGATTGACAAGTAAGATGGCATGATAGTGGCCCGTCGTAGCGCACTCTTGATAAGTAAACCTGACATGATATACCATGATATGCTGTTGCGACAGCTAGCATGACATGACAAGAATGAATGTCCTGGACACCATGAGCGATTGTGTTTGTACATATGAACCAGTATTGTCTGGCATCATGTCTAGGACGGGGACCCCTGAGTACCACGGTCAGGGGTACCTACTGAAATTGACTAAGGCTAATAACTAGAATAATCCAGTAGTCATGAAGAGATTTTTCGGCTACAGGCAATTTCGTTATCTGGGCGCACTAGTAGATTTGTAGCCTGTCGACGAGTATGGCACATTTCCAGCACATTGTCTTGTGTTGCACCCTTCATGAACAAGATATTCGACCTGGATAGCCTGGATGGTCTGCTGGGCTTGTGGCTGTTGGAATAATCTTATTGCATCTTGCTAGTAACTGGGCCTGTGATAACCCTAATTAGTTAAAGTATCAAGCCGTACTCATTGCTTGGCCGTGATTGATTTGATGGAGTTTAGCCCAGTCTAGTCTTGTCCTGATCCTGTACAAGATTGTAACATGACCTGATTGCTTGTGTTTTACTTACCGATAAATGGTGAGAAACTAAGTTCCGTTCAGGTGAAGGGTTACATCCCGGTCCTTGTTTGGTTTAAGGGTTGTAACTTGGATATCTGAATAGTTCCATGGTTATCTTATCGTATATCATCATGATTTCCATATCTCCAGTTTTTATTATGTTTTTATGTTTTGTGCTAATTGCTGGTTTTAGTTCTTAAGTGAAGCTTCCTTTGTGGCACTTGCTCTTTCTGGGATCTGACCCAGCTAGTTTTGGGTGGCCAGATACCGGAGCAGCTCCAGAGGATCTCCCTATATTCCAGCCAGATGGTGACCACCAGGCGTAACCAAGGCAATGAGTGGGTTCCTTTTGTTCTTTCACTTTATTGTACAAATATTCTTTTGAGGCGTTTAGCCGGCGAGCACGTATTATCTCGTATTTAACCTTTACTTACTGTCTGTCTACAGGCTGTAGCATGATTAACAAATCCTATGGTTGATCATGTATGACTGAAACTTTTGCTAGTCTTCACATTTTTTATGACTAGCTTCATGATCATTCAAATATGTAATGTATGGAACGCCTTACTATTGTATATTTGATGCTCTAACATCTTGTAACTGTTATTGCTTGCTTGAGATTGAGACAATAGGCTTGTTCATGACCATAAGAGACTGATGGCTTGTAGTTAAACCCTTATGTATCTAGACAGCCGTGACCGTATAGAGAGGTGGATTGCACTTCAATATACGTAGCTGGCTATGTATGCCCCCGCTCTCTAGTATGCTGGTTCTGGGACGTTACATGGTTTAAGTGGTGGCTCATGCAAGGTCTTGTAAATCAAAATATGTGAGGGTTTACCGAATAGATGTCTCAATAAGTACTCGCCCTTGATCTCTGCTCGTATCTTCTGAATCCCTGAATTCTTAACCTGATTACATGCTTGTATCTTTGATCTGTCATGGTCCTTCCTTATTGTTTTCTATGTCGTCTTCTTTAGCGGCATTGTTCCTGGTCCTACCGATCGGCAAGGTGGAGCACCTTCCGTGGACCAGCAGCAACCTGGAGATCAAACCCAGCATTCAGGAGTAGCCTCCAGAGTTATGCCTACCGGGGGTCAAGAGCCACCAGTTCAGCTAGTCCAGCCTGCAGAGCCTGATGATGGCACCTTGGTGGGTCTCATCAGGACATTACTAGCATCTCAAGATCGTCGGGGCGACGTCCTGCACCGGGAAGTACAAGATGCTCGATCCAAAAATGATTACTCAGACAGTTGAGGTGGTCAGAAGAGTCAAAGATCATCTTCGCGTCGCACAAGATCGCCAGTGCCATTGGGCCGATTCTCATCGACGTCCCCTTGAATTTTCTGTCGGCGACCATGTATTCCTTAGGATCTTGCCTACCCGTGGCGTCATTCGTTTTGGCGTGCGAGGAAAGCTTACTCCTTGGTATATAGGGCCATTCAAAATTCTAGAACGAGTAGGTGATGTGTCCTATTGTCTCGCTCTCCTACCGTCGTTACGTGAAGTGCATGATGTCTTCTATGTATCCCAACTACGACGGTATATCCTGGACCTGAGCCACATCTTGGATCATTCGAAATTGGTTGTTGGTACCAACCTTTCGTATGAGGAGAGGCCCGTATCCATATTGGACCGAAGAGAGAAGATACTCAAGAACAAGACTATCAAGTTAGTCCGTGTTGCTTGGGGTCATCACTCTTTGGGTGAGTCAACGTGGGAGCGTGAGGATGATATCCGGTCGCGATATCCCGACCTGTTTGACTCGTAAGGTATAATGTCTTTCTTATGCCTTATGCTCTCATTTCCTTGCTTGAATGAATGATTGCATGGTGGACTGCTTAGTATATCTTTTCCTTGCCTCTCTAGCCTCTTAATTAAATTTCGAGGATGGAATTCTTTTAAGGTAGGTAGAGTTGTAACGCCCATAGTTCGTATTACATATTTTGGTATACGTGTACGTATTTTGACTCATATTGCATGTCTCATTGCATGGTTTATTTTAGCATTTCATTGGTTATGGTTTATCTTGGTTTGGTTTGGCTTGATTTGGTTTGCTTTTGGGTTCATCATGAAACAAAAGAAAATCCTTACCTACCACCACAATCATCATTTAAAACCCAACCTAACTTTTCTCTCTCCTCCACTTTCTCATTTACTTTCTTCCTTCTCCATTAAACCCACCACCAACCAAGAACACCCCTTAGGCAAGTGCAACTTGCTTCATGGAGGAACTCAAATTTTGTTGTTCCATTTTCTTCCTCAAGAGATTCTAAGACACTTTAGTACTTAGCATTTTCAATTTCCATGGTTTATTTCTTGTAGATCTAAGTTTGTTGTATTTTCAGATTTCTTGGGTTTTGATCTATCAAATGTTATTATTTTCAAGTTTTGATTGTTCCATGTTGTAAAGAATTTTATTCTACCCAATTTTGACATATGGAAGTCCAAATTTGGACTTACAGTGAAGGTTTTATGTAGCTTGGAAGCTATGGATTCCATGGCCACCCTTCTCAGATTTTCGAAGAAGATGGGTATCCATCTACCCAGCCGCATAGATGGGTACTCATCTACTGCCGCATGAGCCCCCCATCCACTTTGTCGCATGAAACTCCCATCCACTTTGTCGCATGGAACTCATCTGCCCAACCGCATAGATGGGTATCCATCTACCCAGCCGCATAGATAGGTACTCATCTACTGCCGCATGAGACCCCCATCCACTTTGCCGCATGGAAGCCATCTACCCAGCCGTATAGATGGGTATCCATCTACCCAGCCGTATAGATGGGTACTAATCTACTGCCGCATGAGACCCCCATCCACTTTGCCGTATGGAACTCATCCACCCAGCCGCATAGATGGGTATCCATCTACCCAGCCGCATAGATGGGTACTCATCTACTGCCGCATGAGCCCCCATCCACTTTGCCGCATGAAGAGATTTTTCAGCTACAGGCAATCCCGTTATCTAGGCACGCTCGTAGATTTGTAGCCTGCAGATGAGTAGGGAACATTTCCAACACACTGTCATGTGTTTCACCCTTCATGAACAAGATATTCGACCTGGATAGCCTGGATGGTCTGCAGGGATTGTGGCTGTTGGAATAATCTTATTGCATCTTGCTAGTAACTAGGCCTGTGATAACCCTAGTTAGTTAAAGTATCAAGCCGTACTCATTGCTTGGCCGTGATTGATTGGATGGAGTTTAGCCCAGTCTAGTCTTGTCCTGATCCTGTACAAGATTGTAACATGACCTGATTGCTTGTGCTTTACATACCGATAAATGGTGAGAAACCAAGTTCCGTTTAGGTGAAGGGTTACAACCCCGGTGTAACGCCCCAGAACCAGAATACATGAGAGCGGCGGCATACATATCCAGCTACGTATATTGAAGTGAAACCCACCTCTCTATACAGTCACGACTGTCTAGATACATGAGGGTTTAACTACAAGCCATCAGTCTCTTATGGTCATGAACAAGCCTATTGTTTCAATCTCGAGCAAGTAATAACAGTTACAAGATGTTAGAGCATCAAATATACAATAGTAAGGCGTCCTATACATTACATATTTGAATGATCATGAAGCTAGTCGTACAAAATGTGAAGACTAACTAGAGTTTCAGTCATACATGATCAACCCTAGGATTAGTTAATGATGCTACAGCCCGTAGGCAGACAGTAAGTAAAGTACAATCGAACTAACACGTGCTCGTCGGCTAAACGCCTCAAAAGAATATTTTGTGCAATAAAGTGGGAGAACAAAAGGAACCCTCTCTTTGCCTTGGTTACGCCTGGTGGCCACCATCTGGCTGGAAGGTAGGGAGATCTTCTGGAGCTGCTCCGGTATCTGGCCACGCAAAAGCAGCTGGGTCAGATCCCAGAAAGAGCAAGTGCCACAAGGGAGGCTTCACTTAAGAACTAAAACCAGCAATTAGCATAAGATATAAAAACATAATAAAAAGTGGAGATATGGAAATCATGATGATATACGATAAGATAACCATGGAACTATTCAGATATCCAAGTTACAACCCTTAAACCAAACAAGGACCGGGGTTGTAACCCTTCATCTGAACGGAACTTGGTTTCTCACCATTTATCGATAAAATAAAGCACAAGTAATCAGGTCATGTTACAATCTTTTACAGAGTCAGGACAAGACTATACTGGGCTAAACTCCATCCAATCAATCACGGCCAAGCAATGAGTACGGCTTGATACTTTAACTAACTAGGGTTATCAGAGGCCTAGTTACTAGCAAGATACAATGAGATTATTCCAACAGCCACAAGCCCTGCAGACCATCCAGGCTATCCAAGTCGAATATCTTGTTCATGAAGGGTGCAACACATGACAGTGTGTTGGAAATGTGCCATACTCGTCGGCAGGCTACAAATCCACTAGCGCGCCCAGATAACGGTATTGCCTGTAGCTGGGAAATCTCTTCACGACTACTGAATTATTCTAGTTATTAGCCTTAGTCAATTTCAGTAGGTATCCCTGACCGTAGTACTCAGGGTTCCCTGCCCTAGACATGATGCAAGACAGTACTGGTTCACATGTACAAACACAATCGCCCACGGTGTCTAGGACATTCATTCTTGTCATGTCATGTTAGCTGTCGCAACAGCATATCGAGGTATATCATGTCAGGTTTACTTTTCAAGAGTGCGCCACGACGGACCACTATCATGCCATGTTACTTGTCAATCATTCTTGTCGTGAGTGCGCCACAACGGGCCACTGTCATGTCATGTTACTTGTTACTGGTTAAGAGTGCGCCTTAACAGGCCACTATCATGTTCTATCCTTACATCATCATAAATAAGAAAACTTGCATAAATAGTTAGTAACATAATCTTGAAGCCAAGGAAAAGATCTACAACTTTCATGTTGGGAGTTGCGAGAAATTCTGGCCATAATTCAGCCAAATAGGACAAGAAAAACAACCAAAATAGGCACTATGTGGCCAAGGGTGGATGGGGTCTCATGCGGCAGTAGATGAGTTCCATACGGCAAAGTGGATGGGGGTCTCATGCGGCAGTAGATGAGTACCCATCTATACGGCTGGGCAGATGGATACCCATCTATGCGGCTGGGTAGATGAGTTCCATGCGGCAAAGTGGATGAGGTCTCATACGGTAGTAGATGAGTACCCATCTATGCGGCTGGGTAGATGGATACCCATCTATGCGGCTGGGTAGATGAGTTCCATGCGGCAAAGTAGATGGGGGTCTTATGCGGCAGTAGATGAGTACCCATCTATGCGGCTGGGTAGATGGATACCCATCTATGCGGCTGGGCAGATGAATTCCATACGGCAAAGTGGATGAGGTCTCATGCGGCAGTAGATGAGTACCCATCTATGCGGCTGGGTAGATGGATACCCATCTTCTCCGAAAATCTGAGAAGGATGGCCTTGGAACCCATAGCTTCCAAGCTCCATAAAACCTTCACTGTAAGTCCAATTTTGGACTTCCGTAGGTCAAAATAGGGTAGAATTAAATTCTCTACAACATGAAACAATCAAAACTTGAAAATAATAACATTTGATAGATCAAAACCCAAAAATTTGAAAATGTAATAAACTTAGATCTACAAGAAATAAACCATGGAAATTGAAAATACTAAGTACTAAAGTGTCTTAGAATCTCGTGAGGAAAAAAATGGAACAACAAAATTTGAGTTCCTCCATGAAGCAAGTTGCACTTGCCTAAGGGGTGTTCTTGGTTGGTGGTGGGTTTAATGGAGAATGAAGAAAGTAAATGAGAAAGTGGAGGAGAGTGAAAAGTTAGGTTGGGTTTTAAATGATGATGGTGGTGGTAGATAGGGATTTTCTTTTGGTTCATGATGAACCCAAAAGCAAACCAAACCAAGCCAAACCAAACCAAGATAAACCATAACCAATGAAATGCTAAAATAAACCATACAATGGGACATGCAATATGAGTCAAAATACGTACACGTATACCAAAATACGTAATACGAACTACGGACGTTACAACTCTACCCACCTTAAAAGAAATCCATCCTCGGAATTTAATTAAGAGGCTAGAGAGGCAAGGACAAGCTATACTAAGCAGTCCACCATGCAATCATTCATTCAAGCAAGGAATTGAGAGCATAAGGCATAAGAAAGACATTATACCTTACGAGTCAAACATATCGGGATATCGCGATCGTATATCATCCTCACGCTTCTACGTTGACTCACCCAAAGATTGATGACCCCAAGCAACACGGACTAACTTGATAGTCTTGTTCTTGAGTATCTTCTCTCTTCGGTCCAATATGGATACGAGCCTCTCCTCATACGAAAGGTTGGTACCAACAACCAATTCCGAATGATCCAGGATATGGCTCGGGTCCGGGATATACCGTCGTAGTTGGGATACATGAAAGACATCATGCACTCACGTAACAACGGTGGGAGAGCGGGACGGTAGTACACATCACCTACTCGCTCTAGAATGTCGAATGGCCCTATATACCAAGGACTAAGCTTTTCCCGTACGTCGAAATGAATGACGCCACGGGTAGGCGAGATCCTAAGGAATAAATGGTCGCCGACAGAAAATTCAAGGGAACGTCGATGAGAATCGGCCCAATGGCGCTGGCGATCTTGTGTTACGCAAAGATGATCTTTGACTCTTCTGACCACCTCAACTGTCTGAGTAATCATTTTCGGACCGAGCATCTTGTACTGCCTAGTGCAGGACGTCGTCCCGACGATCTTGAGATGCTAGTAATGTCCTGATAAGACCCACCAAGGTGCCATCATTAGGCTCTGCAGGCTGGACTGGCTAAACTAGTGGCTCTTGACCCCCGGTTGGCATGACTCTGGAGGCTACTCCTGAATGCTGGGCTTGATCTCCAGGTTGCTGCGGGTCAACGGGAGGTGCTCCACCTTGCCGATCGGTAGGACCAGGAACAATATCGCTGAAGACGACGACACAGAGAACAACAAAGAAGGACCAGGACAGATCAAAGATACAAGCATGTGATCAGGTCAAGAATTCAGGGATTCAGAGGATACGAGCAGAGATCAAGGGCGAGTACTGATTGAGACATTTATTCGGTAAACCCTTACATATCTTGATTCACAAGACCTTGCTTGGGCCGCCATTTAAACCATGTAACGCCCCAGAACCAGAATACTGGAGAGCGGGGGCATACATAGCCAGCTACGTATATTGAAGTACGACCCACCTCTCTATACGGTCACGGTTGTCTAGATACATAAGGGTTTAACTACAAGCCATCAGTCTCTTATGGTCATGAACAAGCCTATTGTCTCAATCTCAAGCAAGTAATAACAGTTACAAGATGTTAGAGCATCAAATATACAATAGTCAGGTGTCCCATACATTACATATTTGAATGATCATAATGCTAGTCGTACAAAATATGAAGACTAGCAAGAGTTTCAGTCATACATGATCAACCCTAGGATTTGTTAATCATGCTACAGCCCGTAGGCAGACAGTAAGTAAAGTGCAATCGAGCTAACACGTGCTCGTCGGCTAAATGCCTCAAAAGAATATTTTGTACAATAAAATGGGAGAACAAAAGGAACCCACTCTTTGCCTTGGTTACGCCTGGTGGCCACCATCTGGCTGGAAGATAGAGAGATCTTCTGGAGCTGCTCCGGTATTTGGCCACGCAAAACCAGCTGGGTCAGATCCCAGAAAGAGCAAGTGCCACAAAGGAAGCTTCACTTAAGAACTAAAACCAGCAATTAGCACAAGACATAAAAAATATAATAAAAACTGGAGATATAGAAATCATGATGATATACGATAAGATAACCATGGAACTATTCAGATATCCAAGTTACAACCCTTAAACCAAACAAGGACCTCCCAACCAAACAAGGACAGAAGTTGGCCCGTCATGTTCTGACATTCTGATCATTTCAGTTAGGCGACAGAGTAGGTACAGTGCCCAAACAAATCATCTTGAACGGCCAATCAACTCCTACGGCCTGGAACAACAAAATTTGAGTTCCTCTATGAAGCAAGTTGCACTTGCCTAAGGGGTGTTCTTGGTTGGTGGTGGGTTTAATGGAGAAGGAAGAAAGTAAATGAGAAAGTGGAGGAGAGAGAAAAGTTAGGTTGGGTTTTAAATGATGATGGTGGTGGTAGGTAGGGGTTTTCTTTTGGTTCATGATGAACCCAAAAGCAAACCAAACCAAGCCAAACCAAACCAAGATAAACCATAACCAATGAAATGCTAAAATAAACTATGCAAATAGACCATGCAATGAGACATACAATATGAGTCAAAATACGTACACATATACCAAAATACGTAATACGAACTACAGGCGTTACACCCGGTCCTTGTTTGGTTTAAGGGTTGTAACTTGGATATCTGAATAGTTCCATGGTTATCTTATCGTATATCATCATAATTTCCATATCTCCAGTTTTTATTATGTTTTTATGTTTTGTGCTAATTGCTGGTTTTAGTTCTTATGTGAAGCCTCCTTTGTGGTACTTGCTCTTTCTGGGATCTGACCCAGCTGGTTATGCGTGGCCAGATACCGGAGCAGCTCTAGAGGATCTTCCTATCTTCCAGCCAGATTGTGACCACCAGACGTAACCAAGGCAACGAGTGGGTTCCTTTTGTTCTCCCACTTTATTGTACAAATATTCTTTTGAGACGTTTAGCTGACGAGCACGTATTACCTCGTATTGCACCTTTACTTACTGTCTGCCTACGGGCTGTAGCATGATTAACAAATCCTAGAATTGATCATGTATGACTGAAACTCTTGCTAGTCTTCACATTTTGTATGACTAGCTTCATGATCATTCAAATATGTAATGTATGGGACACCTTACTATTGTATATTTGATGCTCTAATATCTTGTAACTGTTATTACTTGCTTGAGATTGAGATAATAGGCTTGTTCATGACCATAAGAGACTGATGGCTTGTAGTTAAACCCTCATGTATCTAGACAGCCGTGACTGTATAGAGAGGTGGGTTGTACTTCAATATACGTAGCTGGCTATGTATGCCCCCGTTCTCCAGTATTCTGGTTCTGGGGCATTACAAGAGGAGGAGGAGCTCGGATTGGGGGAGGAGGAGCTTGAGGAGGAGGAGCTCGACGGGGGGGAGGGGTAGGGGTCGCCGGGGGGAGGGAGTCGCCGGGGGGGAAGGGGTCGACGTTGGGGAGAGAGTAGCCGGGGGTCGAGAGGGAAAAAAAATTCTAAAATTTTTGAGTGAGGGGAAAAGAGGAAACAGTGTGCCCTAAGTAAAAAAGTTAGCTACGTCAAGGGGCGACGTCGCTTAATGTCGTAATTATTTTAATATATGGCGACATATTTTAATAATATGTCGCTGAACGTCGCTATTCAGCGACGTAATTTATCTTCTGTCGCTGAACGTCTCTATTCAGCGACGTTTTGCGATGTCTATAGAAAGGAGTCGCTATATTCGATATTTAGCGACGTTATTTTATTCTGTCGCTAAATTACGTCACTAATATAGCATATTTTAGTAGTGTGATTTTGATCTCCAAATCCCTCCATTCTTCTTCCAATCTTCCATCATTTCTTCTCATTCAACCAAGAAGGAGGTGCTAGCAAGGATTGGGAGCAAGGAGCAAGGAAGGGTATCCATTTTGGAGGAGCTTTCGTGTCGAAACCGTATCCTTTGAGTATCATTGGGATCCCACTTTCAATAGGTATAACCATCTCTCTATTTTAATTTTTCTTGCATTTTAGTTAGTTTTGAATCCATAGGATCCACCCCCATGTATGTACAACCATTAGATTTTAATTTGAGGCCATTTGGAGCTCTCTTGAGGATTTTAGATATGTGTCTTGTGTCCTACTTGATAGATCTCAAATTAGGACACCCCATGTGTATGTATGTATGATAATAGTTTAAATAGATATTTAAATTTTGTTTTAGAATGGTTAAAGAGTGGAATGATCTTAGTTAGGATGGTTAGAATGAGTTTCATTTGGATACCTATGTTGGTATCCAAGTATCTTGGCCTACATGTGTTTCTTTTGTCCAAAATAACTCAAATTCGTCATAATATTCATCCACGTTTTTATTAACCAAAACAACTTAGAAATGTCATTACTTTTAGCTTAGAACTTTATCTTCCATTTTTTTAAAAGAACCGTATGAAAGTTAGCTTTTCAAATATATATTTTAATAAGCCAAATTCGTTTTAAAACTTTCTGTAAAATTATTTGAGTGTCAGCTGTACGAAAGACGAACGTATTTTGGTGTTTTTGAGATTCTGGGAGCTTCCGGACACGAAAATACGATCCGTTTAAAGTTTCAGAAAGCTAACACAAAGGGCTACGACATACTTTAATCCTAGAATTTAGTGAAGGACCAATTGGTACAGTATTGGTTTCAAGTAGAAGAGTGACAATACGACATAGGCATTTTGTATAACATATGAGCCTATGTAGTATGGATATTAAATGAATGTAGAGTATGTAATGCATGATTTGTTAGATAAATGAAATGATATATATATATATATATATATATATATATATATATATATATATATATATATATATATATATATATATATATATATATATATATATATATTTATATATATATATATATTATTATTATTATTATATATATATATATATATATATATATATATATATATATATATATATATATATGATATGTATCCTCTTTACATTAATATATATATATGGTTGAATGAAAGAATGTAGGAATGCAATCAATGTAATGTATGTAAGCAATACATAAATGCATGAATGAAAGAATGATATACAATGTATGCATGAAAGTATATAATGAATGCTAGATATGAATGCAAGGTATACATGTAATGATAGATATGAATGCATAATGTATACATAATGTAATATAATATATAATGATAGCATGTATGGTAATGTAGAATATATGATGCAAGCATGTATATGTCCACTATTTTCTCTTTTTCTTACATTTTTCCTTCTCTTTCCTTTCCATTTTAGTTTTCTCCCTTTTTCGCTCTTCTATTTTTCCATGTTGTATACAATGTATATAATGTATAGATGCATGTACTTATGTAATATGCATGAATGACATGTATGTAATAAAAATAAGTATATGTATGCAACTTAATGATATATGAATATAATATAATGTAGAGTATGCATATATGAAATATAATGTATGCAAGTATATAATGTATTCAAATATGTATGTATGCATCTATGTATGTATGTATAGGTGCATGAATGAATGCAAGTATGCATATGTGATATGTATGTAGGCATGTATGCAATGTATGTATGTATATATGATATGTATGTATGCATGTATGTAATGTAAGTATGTATGTACGTATTTCTATAAACTGAGTTAACCTATAATCTTTTACACACATGCATTCATACATCCTTTGACACCATGTATTCCATGTCACATATACCTACCTATCACTAAATCTGAGAACATTAACACATATCCTTTCACACACATGTCACACACACACTCACTTACTCTTTTACCTCTCCTTCGCTCTCTTTATGTATATATATGTATGTGCCTATATATATAGCTTTTCTATATATCTATGGATATGAATATGTGAATGTGAATAACATATATACATTATATGACTAAGTTTGTGTGCCTTGTTAGCTTATGGCTTAGTTTTGTGCTTGGTTTAGCAAGTGACTTATGTCACGCCCCGAGTTGACAAACCGTTCATCCCCGGTGCTACTTTGTCGATTCGATCGTCCTCGCTAAGGCGTGATGCCGTACGAGTCTAGAATTGCACTCGTACAAGGCAAGAACGTTACGTTGCTTTTTGTATTAATACGCCAAGTTGAAACTTCACAAATCACATCAGAATTTAAGACGCATTATAGGAAGATAGAAATGCTTTTCATTCATAGCTTACAACGAAGTACAAGTCGTAATTATATTGGATGCCGTTGCGGCTACATTAATTAAAAATAGAAGAAAAATACATTCGACAAGTTGCCTAAACTAACGCTTACCGTCCCATACATTCGCCCCTTTATACATAAGCCGTCGACTTGAATTGGCTTCAAAATACTTCAGCATAGGAAGAGCTTCAAAATGTCTCTCCGTACTTCAGCTCCAGTTTAGTTGGGCGCGTCCGTCGCACCTGGGGAAATTGGGGGAATGGAATTAGTACACTTGCTAAGTGGATGAGATGAACCCACTCATCTAAACCGACTCTGATTGTTAGGATAGGCATGCTTTAGAGTTGTCTTTCTATTAGAACTAAATGAATTCAGTTCATATTCGATAGCCATCTTTGCGTAATAAAGCATACAGTGAACCATAGCAGTTTATCATATTTCTTACCACGGCCGTGCTCGTCCCTGCATGAAAACAGAGATAATATTTATACCTGCATAAGACAATAGGTGAGCATGCTACTATCTTATATGTGGTCATTGATGTTACACATCACGTGGGACTATCTCAACGGCATTTCGGCCCACTCAGTCTAGGTTGCAAGCCTGACTGACGGTCCCGCAATGCATCAGTGCCGAAGCACGATTATTCATTCCCCCTAGGTCGATTCGATTCCGATGCCCCGGATATCGATTCGAGGAAAAATATCAACTTATGCACAAGCTGTCCATGACCATGCCAATGCGTGAACAGTTTAACTTATGCAACAGTTTTGTATAGCGTGGACAGTATTGAACGGCATTATCATTTTCCCCAACTTATGCAACGATTCATTTTTCCCCAAGTCGTACTCTCGATTTAGCGTCCCGTAGGCACCAAATTGTCCGAGGCCTCATAACCCACGATCGACGTTTCATAATATTTTGCAGCACGTAAAATAGTCTATCTTTTTACTAGAACCTTAAACTTTCTGGTTTATGTGATAGACTTGTATTTTCAGAGTGAATAACTCTAAATCGATACGTTTTTCCCAAGTTCTTAGACTTAGTGGATTAGCATGCAATTAACTTGGCATCGTTCGATTTGAATGAATTCGAGGCAAGAAATAAGTTTGCGGGACAGAGTAGAAAAGAAGGGGCCGAATCACCCACCGATTACTTTGCTTCGTGCAGGTCATCAAAGCGCTACGCAACGTTAATCCTTAGTTACGCGAGCTCCTGCAATGGCACCAATACTTTGTTAGATTTCATTCTTTTTCTCTTGCATCGAAATTTGTAATTGCATCCATGAAAACGACGCGAAAGCACTTCAATCAAGCCCAGCGGCAAAGCTCCAAGAAAACCATACAGCGGTCCGGTCCCGTCGAAGGGACTCTTATAGAGAGCTCACTCGCCGAGATGCAGCCCGCTGCATTTAGGACTTATTCCAACAGAAGTCGTTCCATTAGTTGGATCAATTCTCGTAACTTTCGTCCAAATCGATTTGAATCGATGCCGCAAGGCGTTATCGTTTACCAAGCTTAGCGATCGAGTCAGATGGCCATCTAAGTTCCCGGCCGATCTGACTCGGCGCAAGCATATTATGAAGTTCCGTTGCCTATCGAAAGCGGGGCGCTACATAATATACCACTAAAAAAAAGTTTCGTCCCTAAACTTAAGAACAAGGGTCTGACCTTAATTTAAATGAACAACGCAGGGTACTTCTCTTTCATCTCTGCCTCCATCTTCCACGTCGACTCCTCGACTGTATGGTTCTGCCAAAGCACGCGGACCAAGGACATCGACCGATTTTGCAGCACCTTCTCCTTGCGGTCCAAAATTTGAATAGGCTCCTCCGAGTAAGACAAGTCAGTACGTAGCTCCAAGTGATCGAAGCTAACCACATAACTTAGATCGTGCATGTATTTTCGAAGTTGTGAAACATGGAAAACATCGTGCACATCAGCTAAGGCAGGAGGTAGTGCGATCCGATAAGCAACCGTCGCAACTCGCTCAATGATCTCGAAGGGGCCTACAAATCTCGGGCTCAACTTGCCTTTAACGTAGAACCGCATCACACCGCACATGGGCGTTACTTTCAGAAACACATGGTTCCCGACCAAGAACTCTAGCGGTCATCGACGAAGATCTACGTAGCTCTTTTGTCGACTTTGTGCGATGCGGAGTCTATCTCGAATCAAGCGGACTTTTTCGACGACCTGTTCCACCAGTTCCGGTCCAAGCACTTGTCGCTCTCCGACTTCGTCCCAGCATATTGGCGAACGACACTTTTTCCCGTAGAGCGCTTCGTATGGAGCCATCTGAATGCTTGACTGGTAACTGTTGTTATACGCAAACTCCGCAAGTGGCAAATGTGTATCCCAACTAGTCTTTAGGTCGATCGCACGCAGACGCGGCATGTCTTCTAGGATTTGATTTACCCTCTCCATCTGACCATCTGTTTGGGGATGGTACGCCGAACTAAAGTTCAGTTTGGTCCCCATCGTCGCTTGGAGGCTCGTCCAAAAACGCGATAGGAATCGCCCGTCTCTGTCCGAAATTATTGAGGCCGGTACCCCGTGCAGTCGAACAATCTCATCGACGTAGATTTGTGCTAACCGATCGACGCTCCATCCTACTTTAATTGCGATGAAGTGAGCCAACTTGGTCAATCGATCAACAATGACCCAAATCGCATCATTCTCCCGCGACATCTTCGAAATCCCACAATAAAATCCATCGAAATGTTGTCCCACTTCCACTCGGGAATGGCAATGTTCTGTAGCTCTCCGCCTGGCCTTTGGTGTTCTGTCTTCACTTGCTGACACGCCATGCATTGCAATACGAACGTAGCTACGTCTTTCTTCATGCTGTGCCACCAAAAGCTGGTGCACAAGTCCATGTAAATCTTGGTGCTTCCAGGATGTAACGAGTACTTCACATAATACGCCTTCGTCAGAATTTCTTTCCTGAGTTCGGCAGTTTCAGGGATACAGAGTCTTCCCTTTAGTCGTATCGTCCCGTCTCCGTCTTCCGTAAAGTCAGTCGTCCTTCCCGTTGGAATCAGCTTGCGCATCTTCTTCAGGAATGAGTCGTCCTTCTGTGCGGTTTTTATCTTGCTAAGGAGGCTCGATCCTAACTTCAGCTGAGCTAGGTGCAGGTGTCGATACTCAATTTCGAGTTCCATACCCATCGCTTCAAGGCCTCGCCGTATCTCCTTGTTTATGGCTAGTATTCCCATAAACATTCTACTAAGTGCATCGGCCACCACGTTTCCCTTGCCCGACGTATACTCGATCGTTAGCTCGTAATCTTTTATGAGTTCGAGCCAACGTCGCTGCCGTAGGTTGAGTTTTCGTTGCGTAAATAAGTATTTCAGGCTTTTGTGATCTGTGTAGATTCTGCATGCCACACCATAGAGGTAGTGCCGCCATAACTTCAACACAAAGACGATCGTCGCCAATTCTAGGTCGTGCGTCGGGTAGTTTTTCTCGTGCTGCTTCAACTACCGTAAAGCGTAGGAGATGACTTTGTCTCTCTGCATGAGTACGCACCCGAGGCCAGTTTTCGACGCGTCATTGAATATCTGAAAGCCTTCTGGACCGTCTGGAAGTGCAAGGATTGGAGCTGAGACGAGCCGTTGCTTCAACTCTTGAAAGCTGGATTTACAGTCGTTGCTCCATTCAAATACTACTCCCTTCTGGGTGAGGCGAGTCAGAGGCGACGCTAGTTTTGAAAAGCTTCGCACGAACCTACGGTAGTAGCCCGCTAAGCCAAGGAAACTCCGAATGTCGCTAGCCGAGGCAGGTCGTTTCCAATCCACCACCGCATCAATCTTCTTTGGGTCCACCGCGACACCTTCGGCAGAGATTACATGTCCGGGGAATGTCACACTACTCATCCAGAACTTGCACTTACTCTGGTTGGCGTATAGTTTGTTTTCACGCAGAATCTGCAGTACCGTCTTCAAATGTTCCGCATGTTCTTCTCGATTCCTTGAGTAGACAAGGATATCGTCAATGAATATGACTACAAATTTATCTATTTGAGGTCAGAAGACTCAGTTTATCAGATCCATGAACGCGCCTGGGGCATTCGTCAAACCGAACGGCATGACGAAGAATTCGTAATGACCATATCGAGTGCGGAAGGCAGACTTTGATACGTCGTCGGACTTGATCTTCAATTGATGATAGCCTGAACGAAGATCGATTTTTGAAAATACTGACGCGCCTTGCAGTTGGTCGAACAAGTCGTCGATTCGTGGCAAAGGATACTTATTTCGCACGGTCGCCTTGTTGAGTTCCCGATAGTCGATGCATAGCCGCAACGACCCATCCTTCTTCTTCACGAACAGTACGGGAGCTCCCCACGGAGAGACGATAGGGCGAATAAATCTACAGTCTAGCAACTCTTGTAATTGTACCTTTAGCTCCTTCAGTTCTGCTGGAGCCATTCGGTAAGGCACCTTTGATATCGGCCGTGTATCCGGAAAGGTGTCGATGCTGAATTCAATTTCTCGATCCGGTGGCATCCCGGGCATCTCGTCAGGAAAAACGTCGGGAAAATCTGCCACAACATCAGTCTGTATTGTATTTGTATTATCTGTCTGCGTGTCTCGAACTGATGCCAAGTATCCCGCACAGCCGGAACGCAGCATACGCCTTGCCGAGATTGCCGATACCATCATCGCTGTCTTCGAGGCCGTACCGCACGAATATGAGAACTCTGTCTCGCCAGAAAGATGAAACACCACTCTCTTCTCCGTGCACTCGATCGTTGCACGACAAGTGCCCAACCAATCCATGCCCAGGATTATGTCGTAATCCTTGATGTCTAGCACGACGGCATCCAAGGATAGATATCTTCCTCCGATGCAAATGTGGCCATCCCTACAAATGAAGTTCGCAGGCATATCGACTCCCGACGGAGTGCTAACGCTAATATTTATATCTAGTGATTGCATGGTTATTTTATTTTCTTTCGCATAATCAGCAGATATAAAGCTATACGTCGCACCCGAATCGAATAGTACTCAAGCAGGTATATTTTTGTAGAGTAATATACCTGTTACAACAGTATCGGACGCAAATGCCTCATCCCGAGTTAAGGCATAAACTCGGCCTTGAGCTCCGTGGCGTTGGTTCTGCTGGTTGACGGGCACCGCATCGCGCCTTGCAGTATCGGCACTTTATACGGATTCGGGACGTTCCTCGGTGGGTTGTGTTGATTCGGACCTTTGTGCGGGCAATATGTAACTATATGGCCTACCTCGCCACACTTGTAGCAAGATCTCGTGACGCAGTCGACGGTTCGGTGCCCACGCCTACCGCACCTGGTACAGTGTTGACTGCCATAGCCTCGATCATCAAACCTGTTCGGACGCTTTGTTATTCCCGATCCCCCGGCACCGGCGTCGTTAGGACGCTTGTTGAAGTGGTTACGGATGCCTCTACTCGACATACGGCCAAAGATGCGCTCACTATTAAGCGGTATTATAGGATTCACGGTATGATCGGTACCTTTGATTCATGACGTCCCTTCGCAGTTCGTCATTTAGGCCTTGTTGGAAGCGTTCACACCAGGCTTCCTTGTTGGGCAGGAAGGCGCTGGCAAACTTCGCCAGCTTTGAGAAGCTCGAATCATAATCGTCGACAGACATATTTTCCTATCGTAGCGTCATGAACTCGTCTTCTTTTTGTTGACGGACGGCGCGAGGAACGTACTGTTCGAGGAAGGCTTCATTGAATATTTTCCAGGAAATCGTGGCGTCTGTATCGGCTTCATAGATTTCCTGCTTTTTAGCGGCCCACCAGTCGTACGCCCTCAGTTGCAGCTGTAACGCCGCACAAGTTACTCTCTGGGACCCTTCAATTCTAAGCAGATTAAACAGGTCCTCCATCTCTGCGAGCCATCCCACGATCACATCAGGCTCCGCTCGGCCGTTGAACTTTGGTGGATTCATCTTGCGGAACTCCTTTGCTTTAAAGAAGGAAGAAGAATTTATCATTTGCGGTTGAGTTTCTTCTTCCTCGTTTTTTTTTGGTCGCCTTGCTTTTCCTCGGGCTCTTCGTCCGTCGTCTTGCTATTGCCCGCCATTCTGCTCACTATCTGAGTCAGGGCATTCATCTGTTTCTGTTGCGCATCGAATTGGGCCTTGAATGGTATCTGAAGCTGCTGCTGCTGCAGTTTCATCAACTGTAGCATCTTCTCCATAGTCGTCTTGCTAGGCCCAGTGCTTTTTGTGCTTGACGTACTATCTACAGTTTGGGTTGTGGCGGGATTGTTTCTTTTCTTAGTCATTCCTACAAAACATAGTAAACCCGTTAGTATTTTTCAAAAATATCTACGGGCTTACCTGTATGGAACTTTTATTTCATGCAGCATGTCGACAAGCATTCAATCGAGCCATCGCAACGGACATTCCAACAATGAAACATCTTTCAAAAATCCGAGGAAACATAACTGAGCTCTGATACCAATTTATCACACCCCGAGTCGACAAACCGTTCATCTCCGGTGTTACTTTGCCGATTCGATCGTCCTCGCTAAGGCGTGATGCCGTACGAGTCTGGAATTGCACTCGTACAAGGCAAGAACATTACGTTGCTTTTTGTATTAATACGCCAAGTTAAAACTTCACAAATCACATCAGAATTTAAGACGCAGTATAGGAAGATATAAATGCTTTTCATTCATAGCTTGCAACGAAGTGCAAGTCGTAATTACATTGGATGCCGTTACGGCTACATTGATTGAAAACAGAAGAAAAATACATTCGACAAGTTGCCTGAACTAATGCTTGTCGTCCCATACATTCGCCCCTTTATACATAAGTCGTCGACTTGAATTGGCTTCAAAATACTTCAGCATAGGAAGAGCTTCAAAATGCCTCTCCGTACTTCAGCTCCAGTTTAGTTGGGCACGCCCGTCGCACCTGGGGAAATTGGGGGAATGGGATTAGCACACTTGCTAAGTGGACGAGACGAACCCACTCGTCTAAACCGACTCTGATTGTTAGGATAGGCATGCTTTAGAGTTGTCTTTCTATTAGAACTAAATGAATTCAGTTCATATTCGATAGCCATCTTTGCGTAATAAAGCATACAGTGAACCATAGCAGTTTATCATATTTCTTACCACGGCCGTGCTCGTCCCTGCATGAAAACAGAGATAATATTTACACCTGCATAAGACAATAGGTGAGCATGCTACTATCTTATATGCAGTCATTGATGTTACACATCACGTGGGACTATCTCAACGGCATTTTGGTCCGCTCAGTCTAGGTTGCAAGCCTGACTGACGGTCCCGCAATGCATCAGTGCCGAACCACGATTATTCATTCCCCCTAGGTCGATTCGATTTCGATGCCCCGGATATCAATTCGAAGAAAAATATCAACTTGTGCACAAGTTGTCCATGACCATGCCAATGCGTGAACAGTTTAACATATGTAACAGTTTTGTATAGCGCGGACAGTATTGAACGGCATTATCATTTTCCTCAACTTATGCAACGATTCATTTTTCCCCAAGTCGTACTCCCGATTTAGCGTCCCGTAGGCACCAAATTGTCCGAGGCATCATAACCCACGATCGACGTTTCATAATATTTTGCAGCACGTAAAATAGTCTATCTTTTTACTAGAACCTTAAACTTTCTGGTTTATGTGATAGACTTGTATTTTCAGAGTGAATAACTCTAAATCGATACGTTTTTCCCGAGTTCTTAGACTTAGTGGATTGGCATGCAATTAACTTGGCATCGTTCGATTTGAATGAATTCGAGGCAAGGAATAAGTTTGCGGGACAGAGTAGAAAAGAAGGGGCCGAATCACCCACCGATTACTTTGCTTCGTGCAGGTCGTCGAAGCGCTACACAACGTCAATCCTTAGTTACGCGAGCTCCTGCAATGGCACCAACACTTTATTAGATTTCCTTCTTTTTCCCTTGCATCAAAATTTGTAATTGCATCCATGAAAACGATGCGAAAGCACTTCAATCAAGCCCAGCGGCAAAGCTCCAAGAAAACCATACAGCGGTCCGGCCCCGTCGAAGGGACTCTTATAGAGAGCTCACTCGCCGAGACGTAGCCCGCTGCATCTAGGACTTATTCCAACAGAAGCCGTTCCATTAGTTGGATCGATTCTCATAACTTCCGTCCAAATCGATTTGAATCGATGCCGCAAGGCGTTATCGTTTACCAAGCTTAGCGATCGAGTCAGATGGCCATCTAAGTTTCCGGCCGATCTGACTCGACGCAAGCATATTATAAAGTTCCGTCGCCTATCGAAAGCGGGGCGCTACAACTTAGGCTATGAGTTAGTAGCTATCTTGGATGCTTGATTTGTATATACTTAGTTTGTTTAGACCTAGAATTGACTAACCTAGACTAGTTGACCATTGTTGACCCAACCCTAGCTAGTTTGACTATAGTTGACTAGAGTTGACCTAGTTTGACTTTATAGTTGACCAGAGTTGACTAAGAGCTGACTTTGACCTAGTTTGACTTAGAATCATGTAGTTTGCATTGCAAATTTTTATTATTACAAATTGAGTACTTTATAACCTGTTTTACTCTAAATAGGACTCTGTGACACCAGTTCAGACATCTATTCATATAAGTGATTCAGGGTGACAGGCGAGTACATTCTCTGATCGTTTTATACTTGTCAGGACTTATATTCTTGCTCTAGATTACTTTACTTGATACTGGCACGATTGTTATCACGGATTGGTACTATATGGATCTTCTCTTGCGATGTTATCCCCATTGTGTTCAACAGATACATATTGTGATGTGCGTTTCACGAACATATTGTATTTATTGTACACCCCTATTCATGTATACTCATTGTGCATCTTGTACTCTCATGATCACATGAGCTTCATGGAGAAACTATTGTACAAGGTAACATAACTTGATTGGATCCTTGTGTATTGATTGGGGAGGGTGAGTAGGAAATGGTTATGTGATCAAAATCCCATCTTGTACAACTATTGTATATGTCCATTGTACACTCATGCATGATGGAGTTACCATTGTTATTGTATAATCTAACCCGTTTACATAACCATATTGTGCTCTAAATTACTAGTACTTTCAGTTTTACTTATCCAATATATATTTTCAGTTATAAATTCTCTCTCGTTTTCATGTACATTTTCTTACAGTTCATGTATCTTACTCTTTTGCATGCTTTATATTTTCTAACATGTTATCAACTGCGTGAGATGTATTGTGCTCGCTCCTGTCCTGACTGGACCTGTTGAAAATATTATAGGTAACCTGGAGATTCACAGCTAGCCTAGAGGACCACTAGAGCTTGGAGTAGATTACTAGTTTATGGTTTAGTTTCACTTTTAGAACTTGTTTGTAATAAGTGGAGATTGAGTTGTATTTGAGATTGTTTGAGATATTTGTTTAGAAGTTTATTTAAGTTGCTTGAGTTTCATATAGTTGTTAGACTCATGTGTTATCTTATCATGCTTAGATTGTGATTGAGTATTATCGTATCTTATACTTGTCCTCCATTCGGAGTTGAGATTGTGACATGTATATTATATAATTGCGTGAGTTGTTGATTAGATAGTGACCTAGAACAGCGTTCTACCGCCGACACTGCGGCGTAGGCTGGACGTACCCACTTCTTGTTTCCCTACACTGGGTGCGGGTCGTGACACTGTGTCCACCTCCTATGCTCGCTGTGCGCTCCCCTCCATATTGTAGAGACCGGACTTCTTGCTTCCTCTGGCAATCACCATCGAACCTCTGGAAAGCTTCCACTGACTATTTCCGAAGAGACTGAAGAATCCCTCGTCATCCAACCTTCCAACCGACACTAGGTTAAAACGGATGTCAGGGACATGACGAACATCTTTGAGAACAAGAACTGTACCCGTCTTCGTTCTCAAATGCACATCTCCAACGGCAACCGCCTTCGACACATCTCCATTGCCCATCTTCAACACTCTACAGTCGCTTGTCGTGTAAGTGAAAAATAGTGCCCTGTTGTGAGATACATGCGCTGAAGCCCCTGAGTCCACCAGCCAAGAATTTTCATCGCGGGTGAGGTTTGTGATAACCTCATCACCTGCGACGATCACATCGCCTCCATGTATCGAGGCCGCCGCTGTAGTGTTCTCATCTTGCTTTTCCTTGTCGCCCTTCTTCTCTCTCTTCCAAGCAAAACAGTTCTGCTTGATGTGGCACTTCTTGCCACAGTGGTAACACTCCTAGTCCTCGTACCGACCCTTGGAATTCCCCCTGATCTTGTCTCTGCCACCACCTGGACCCCTGTTTTTGCCCCTTCCGTGACTCTCAGAAACCAATGCCACTGAGTGGTGGGATGTGGATAAAGTGCCCTGAGAATGTCTCCGTATCTCTTCATTCAGCACCCCGCTCATGGCAAACTCCAGACTGACCACGCCTTCTAGAGCAGAAGCGATCATAGATACTCGTACAGTCTTCCACAATTCTGGCAATGTACATAGCAACCAAAGTCTTTGAACCTTGTCGTCGAACTTGACTCCCATCGAGGATAGCTGGTCCACCTGCACGCCCTGGAACTCACTCAAGTGATCCGTAATGGATGTACCATCTTTGTACCGCAGATCTATCATCATCCAGATCAGGAACAGTTTGTCTACCCCGGTCTTTTTCGCTTACAAAGATTCCCGCTTCTTCCACAACGTCTTCGCATGCTCAATATTGGCAACGTGGTTGTACACGTTCTCGTCAACGAACTGCCGTATGTACCCACACACCTGTATATGCTCGAAGTTCCAGTCCTCATCGAATTTGTCACTGGGCTTCTCGGATGCAAATACTGGAAGATACAGCTTCTTGACGAACAGCAAATCCTTCATCTTGCTCCGCCAATAATTGTAGTTGGTACCGTTCAGGTTCAACATGCCACCGGCTTCGCGTCCATCTCTGCTTCCTGGTTTGACTGTCAACTTTTGACACTTCTTTGAACCCAAAGCTCTGATACCACTCTGTTGGAAACGAAGCGCGGAAACTGTAGTACCTCGTCCCGCAAAGTCAATCGGAGAAATCGAAATGCCGACGACGTTAGAACTTAGCCTTGCAATGGCTGCTCGAAGGCTCGCTCGTCCGAGGCGACTCCTCGCACAGGTGGGGTAGTTTCGGTGAACTTGCCTTATCTAAGCCTTCACTTAATAATGCGCATGTTTTCAACTTACACAAGTAGGCTAATATAAAAGCTACGAACGCACATAGCCAAGAAAATAATCCAGACCCGTCGAAATGTCTTAGAACATGGAAAATGGTCCCACGGTTTTCATAGAAGTCGGCTCAGCGTGCTTTCAAATGACACTCGATCCTTCAATCCCGTGGCTTGGGAGAAAGAAGTAGGCTTAAGTTGCTAAGTTGTTCCGACACTTGAAATAGCCTAAGTCATAGGCGTCGCCTGCGTGAATGCTTGATAAAGCATGCACGGTCCCGTCGTTTTGCCCCAACACTCGAATCAGTCATAGGCGTCGTCGCATGAATGCTTAATAAAGCATGCACGACCCTGTCCCGCAAGGCTTGGCATAGCTTTCGCACGTTCCGCAAGTTAAGTCGTCTTGCACGGCTTGTTGGCTTAAGTCTAGGCACCCGAGAACTTGGTTATTCAAGTCGAACGTGTGTACGGCACGTTCCCTCGATGCGAAGCTCGGCGTAGCCTTTGCTCGTCGAGTCGTTGCCCGAATAAGTTAGACAAGAGTGTGCTGGGCTATCGAAGCCATTTCTAGCACTGTCCCGCTCTATCTGCGGTTGTCAAGTCGCGTAGTCCCTTGAGAATAAGGCTCGTCGTATAAAAGTATATGACTTGAGCGTTAGCATCGCCTAGAGAACCAGGTCTGTCTAAGGCGCGAGCTGCGGTCAGTTTAGTGAAAAGCTTGCCACGATCAAAGGAAGTCCACACGACTGGTTGTCGCCGAGATCGGTCCCGCTACTTGGGAGTCTCGCTAAGTCTTGAAAGTCCCGCACACGATATCGGTCCCGCTACTTGGGAGTCTCGTTAAATCTTGATATGTCCCGCACATGAGATCGGTCCCACAGCTTGGAAGTCTCGTTAAGTCTCGAAAGAAAGAAGGAATGCATGGTCATGTTAAGGAAGGATTGGTTAGATCGAGTTGAGACTTGCATGGTCATTGGACAACTTGTCGACAAGGTGTAGTCTTCTTGAATGATTGTCGGGGCGCCGGGATCATTCGGCCCGGGGGAAGCGAGTGCAGCTCAAAGTAGGATGCTGGATAACCGTATGGGAGACTTCGGCGCCTCCGGGCTAGCTACCCGTGTAGGGACGAGCCGATATCCCATGAGCCGTGTCCGAGATAGCTTGACATTGCTAGTGACCACTCATGTAGATGTGTCGGCAATAGCGGCACACCGCGTGTATGCCTTTGGATTGGATTTAGAACTGGAATCATGTCTAGTCGGTAACACAATATCTGGGCCTAAGATTGGGCTGCAGCATAGGCACCGTGCTTAGCATGATACTTGGCATCGGGATATCCATGAGATCGATACTAGGTTTGGAAAGTCTTGTCTAAGTTGGTTCATGAGTCGAATAAAAAGACCGCTAGGCGGTAGCATGGATAAAGTCTTGATAAGTTGCGAGGCGCGACCTCAAATCTTGAAGCATATACAAGTCTAAGCAAGGTCTTAAGGCACAAATCAAGTCTAGCGGCACGACCTGCATGAGTCGTCCCCTTGACGTCGTTGGCACGAGAATAGGCTTGAGGCACTTGAGTTCAAGTAAAGGTCTTGGCACGGCCGAGTCCGTATAAGTTGCTCCTCGGTGTAGCACCGTCTTAAATATGTCTAAGTCTCGAATAGAGAATGGCACGACCCTGCCGTCCCGAGTTGAAGTTTGGTCAAGTACCTAGGCGATGAGGCACTGCCTCGATCGGAATACACGTTGGCATTGTAGCACGACTATGTCGTCGCATAACGAGTTGGTTAGGCATCATGGTCTTAAAACTGATCCTAAGGCAAGACTAGAAAGACAATCAAAAGAGTTTTAAACTGCACAAAGTAAATGAACGTGTCGATTTTGTATGGATGGGCGAGAAGCTCACTCCACCAGTACAGTTGAGTACTAACACCCACTCAGTGTTCATATGCAGGCACAGGTAGAAGCTCGTAGCGCGGAGCTCTCTTAGATGCGTTGAGGCACGGAATTCCTTGGCGATTCGAAGCGTGCGGCCGCGTGGATTGAAGACTTATACAGGACATAATGTATGGACATCGCCTTCCGAAGCTTCCGCTGGCTCAAGCATTGTAATCGAGAGATGAGAGAGAGCAGAGTGAATTGTAAAATGAGAGAAAAGTGAGCACGAGAGACTTGTAATTTGGCCTTGTGCCCACAAATGTAATCTTGTATTCAATATCAATAAAGAGTTCTTTTGAATCACTTGTGTCTTGTCTTTAAATTTCTGCTGCATGTTCAATATTTCTGCTTGGGACTTCTGTGCGACGACACCGTCGCCGCCGATGTAATCGGCCGTTATGAAACTGCCTTGCACGAACGCAATCTAAGCTCGTGCGGCATCACGCCTTAGCGAGGACGATCGCTCCTACGGGAGCGGGGCGTGACATAATGGTATCAGAGCACGGCTTTACGTCCTTGGACTTCACGTCGAATTTCTTAGTTTTGAAAGCTCGTCGTTGTTAAAAGAAGTGTGCATTCTCTCTCGATTGTCCCTCGGTATGTCCATACAATAAGTCTAAATATTTTCAAAAGCTCGTACAAGTGTTCAATCGAACGCATCGATAGGCGATGGCCTTTGTGCCGAACGATGTTAAACATGACTCGATAGAGAACACATGCTAAGTTAACATGTCACGTGTGTGCCTAACTAGTCATGCGTTGACCCTAGCAATTGAGTGTGCAAACTCGAAGTATAGTCCGTACGGGATGGTTATGTGGCACAACTTAGTCCGTGTGTCGCGTACCTCGACCTTTTGGTGCGAACGAGTTGCGAGCGATATCAAGTACCGCTTGGTCGGAAACAAAGCTACACTTAGAGTCTCTATCGATAGGAATGCTATCGAATTAACGCTTAGGCATACATGAAAGATTGACTTGGATTTTGAGGAATAGTGCGGTCGACCTAGCGCGTCGATACGACGTAAGCGATTACGCTAGGGATTTGTTGAACAAATCTGAAGGATGTCTTAGCGCATGAGGCGAACATAATTGAGGACTAGATCGGATGGCTCGAATCCGAGTGGTGTATGGTTTGTCTTAGAAATCATTCGAGCAAAATTAAGGATTTCGATATCAACGAGTATGTCGACGAGGCGATGCGATCGCGCAAAGCCTTAGAACGCGTCACGCTTAGTTGGTCGTGACTTCGAATGTCCCGAACGAGATATCGTTCAGACAACTTGTCAATGTGCAACGCGTGTTAGAAAACGGTTTGAAAATGATGAATGAAAATGAATGGTCGTGATCGAGGAAACTTAGAGGATCGCGCGTACGATTTCGGATTGATGCAATTGAAATGTGACTTGAGTTTCGAACAACGATCTTTAAACGAGCTTAAGGAGTGGCGATCGAACTTGATCTTGAATATTGAGAAATTGTGGAATATTCAGTTCGGATAATAGCATCAGTCGTACGACTCGGAATTGGTTGCAAAGGAAGATCGTCAGGTTACGCATATCGTCGATGGTATTGAGGCGTATCAAAGATCGATATGCGATAACTCGGGGGTACTCTGACTCGGCGAATAACGATCGTGCAAATAACATTGTTCCGATGGATGCTATACTCGAGATATTGAAATGTGTCGAAGAAAAGATAAAACTTGGCTCGAGGATTTTCTAGTTGAATGAATGACAGTTAGACTATCGAATTGAAATCTTGTCTTGGATGAAAATGAAATGTTTGGATTTTCTTTGTCGATAACCATAACTTCGACATTCTTGTCTTATGCGAGCGCAACTCCAGCCTCGCACATGCGTCACGCTGATTAGGGCGATCACTCCGCGTGAGCGCTGGTATGGTGATTTATACAGTGGGAGTGATTGAACTTGCACAGCGTGGCAATTTAATTGCTTCGACATGTGGTTTGACACGAAGGTGAACTCGGGAATGACTTAGCGTGCTTGATGATCGAACTTGAGGATTGCAAAGGTCCAATTCGCGTATCGAGAATGAATTAGTCTAGACTCAAACAAGAGTTACGCTCCGATGAGAATGATTATTCCACGGGAGCGTCGCATGGTGATTCATGAACCACCGTAGATAATCGGACTCGCGTGAGATTAGGGCGCAACGTATTGTCGAGCTAGACGGCCTCGTGATCGAATACATGAATTGGTTAGAGTTGGTAATTTGAATGGATTCGAACACGCGCAACGAATGCATTGATGCGAATAGGTGATCGTGCTCGATGTTTAGAAATCTGAGTGACGCGAGCTTGGGTAGAAAACCCTATATTACCGAATTGGTTTGACCCTAGGATTGGAGTCAGCGTTGGCATTATTGTTGGGGAACTATGATTCCAATTCTGACATTGACTTAGCCTCGAAAAGATGGCCTAGCGGTTAGGCGAGACGCCATGTTTCATGAGTTATCAATCGAAGGATTGATCTTGAGGATTAGCATGGATGGATAATGTGAATCACGAATATAGGAAAACCCCTTACGAGATTCGGCTGACATGCATATATTTCAGGAACGTCGGAGTATGTGCACGATGCGACTCGAGTGAGAATGACGAATTCTTTATCATGCGGCTTGACTGAATGCATATATTTTGGGGACGCCTGGAATGCGTGCACGGTCCAGCCAAGTGATACGTTGAATGGAAATGAGACTTAGGGAATGGAAGAGTGTCGAGAATTCAAAATTGTGTTGAAGGAAAGAATGATAATAGTGCGAGCGTGGCTCGGACTCAAGGAAACGCGTAGGCGTATCTCGCTCGACTGTTCTCGTCCCGTGTCTAGGCTCGATTAAGTCTTGGCCATAGAAATGGTAGGATGGCTTGCCTTCAAAAAAGTCTCGAGGACGAGACTTGTTCTGAGTGGTGTATGATGTAGTGCCCCGTCCCGCAAAGTCAATCGGAGGAATCGAAACGCCGACGGCGTTGGAACTTAGCCTTGCAACGGCTGCTCGAAGGCTCGCTCGTCCGAGGCGACTCCTCACACAGGTGGGGTAGTTTCGGTGAACTTGCCTTATCTTAGCCTTCACTTAATAACGCGCATGTTTTCAACTTGCACAAGTAGGCTAATATAAAAGCTACGAACGCACATAGCTAAGGGAATAATTCCGACCTGTCGGAATGTCTTAGAACATGGAAAATGGTCCCACGGTTTTTATAGAAGTCGGCTCAGCGTGCTTTCAAATGACACTCGATCCTTCGATCCTGTGGCTTGGGAGAAGGAAGTAGGCTTAAGTTGCTAAGTTATCCCGACACTTGAAACAGCCTAAGTCATAGGCGTCGCCTGCGTGAATGCTTGATAAAGCATGCACGGTCCCGTCATTTTTCCCCAACACTCGAATCAGCCTAAGTCATAGGCGTCGTCGCATGAATGCTTAATAAAGCATGCACGATCCTGTCCCGCAAGGCTTGGCATAGCCTTCGCACGTTCCGCAAGTTAAGTCGTCTTGCACGGCTTGTTGGCTTAAGTCTAGGCACCCGAGAACTTGGTTATTCAAGTCGAACGCGTGCACGGCACGTTCCCTCGATGCGAAGCTCAGCGTAGCCTTTGCTCGTCGAGTCGTTGCCCGAATAAGTTAGACAAGAGTGTGCTGGGCTATCGAAGCCATTTCTAGCACTGTCCCGCTCTATCTGCGGTTGTCAAGTTGCGTAGTCCCTTGAGAACAAGGCTCGTCGTATAAAAGTATATGACTTGAGCGTTAGCATCGTCTAGAGAACCAGGTCTGTCTAAGGCGCGAGCTGCGGTCAGTTTAGTGAAAAGCTTGCCACGATCAAAGAAAGTCCATACGACTGGTTGTCGTCGAGATCGGTCCCGCTACTTGGGAGTCTCGCTAAGTCTTGAAAGTCCCGCACACGAGATCGGTCCCGCTACTTGGGAGTCTCGTTAAATCTTGATATGTCCCGCACACGAGATCGGTCCCGCGGCTTGGAAGTCTCGTTAAGTCTCGAAAGAAAGAAGGAATGCATGTCATGTTAAGGAAGGATTGGTTAGATCGAGTTGAGACTTGCATGGTCATTGGACAACTTGTCGACAAGGTGTAGTCTTCTCGAATGATTGCCGGGGCGCCGGGATCATTCGGCCCGGGGGAAGCGAGTGCGGCTCAAAGTAGGATGCTGGATAACCGCATGGGAGACTTCGGCGCCTCCGGGCTAGCTACCCGTGTAGGGACGAGCCGATATCCCATGAGCCGTGTCCGAGATAGCTTGACATTGCTAGTGACCACTCATGTAGATGTGTCGGCAATAGCGGCACACCGCGTGTATGCCTTTGGATTAGGTTTAGAACTGGAATCATGTCTAGTCGGTAACTCAATGTCTAGGCCTAAGATTGGGCTGCAGCATAGGTACCGTGCTTAGCACGATACACTACACCAAAATAGGGATTTCCTAACACACAGTTCTTTTAATTACTAACAGATTTTTACTGTTACAAATTACTAACAGTTAAAACCGTTACTAAATAAGAAAAGTGTTAGTAAAAATAGAAAAAAAATGAATTGTAATATTAGTAACGTATATTAATTATTTGTAACAATTAAAACCGTTAGAAAATTTAATAAAGTTAAAACTAAAATTAAAAAATGCATCACATGCTTTTCACGTGCTACAAGAAAGCGTTATTAGTCTTCTGGGTTTGAAACTTTTCATTTCCAATTCATGAGCCCTAAATCTCTATCCCCTTTTCGTCTTCTCCTCCTCTCGTCTCTACTTCTGTGGCAAATGGCGACCGGTAATCTCTCGCTCTCTCCTCCCCTTCTTCTTCTTCTTTCTTTTCTTTTTCTTTCAGTTTTCCTTTCTTTCTCATACAGTCGCTCCTTGATTAGGTTTAGGGCTTGGGAAGGAGGATGTCGGAGGAAAACACCGATGAGGAGCAGAGCAATATTTTCGTCAGCTGCTCCGAGACATCCCCCGACTTCTCCAGCCTCAACAATTTTACTGCCGCAGCGGCGGTGGCTGCGATATATCCAATATTTTTGTGCAATTTTGTTATTTTACATTTGGAATTTTCTATGAGCCTTGTTTTTATTGCTGCTATGTGAACCTGTCTATTTTTTTGGGCAAGGAGTATTTCTGATTATGCTCATAGTGCAGGCTCTTGCAGATAGTATGGCTGTGGAAGGGAACATTGCGACAGACTCGCTTGCTTCCAGTTCATGGAAAGAGGTACTATTTTGTAATTTTCATCTACTTTTAGCTAGAAGTTAATTGTGCTGGAATATAAAGGTTACTTGTTCTTTTGCAAACCAGATTTCTCGAACCAATACACTGATCACCCCAGTTCAGTATAAGTCATTGTGGAGACAATTTAAAACAGAATCAGTGTACACAGTGGCGCAAGCAATGTCTGCACAGGTGAAGATCCGTATCGGTTGAGATTTTCTTAAATTTCTATAGTATTTTTAGTCCATTTTAACTATTAGTAGAAACTTGTAGATTGATCTGTAAATTTCTAATTATTGGTAGCAATTTCATCACATATGAGAACAAGGTTTATATCGAACTAAAGTTGAGATCAAATTGGCTTATATATGTTTTTCCCAAACCTGTATGGCATATTGGCTTATATATGTTTTTCCCATCCACTATTGGTTGGACTAAAGTTGAGCTCAAATGTTTCAAGTATATTAGTTATAATGGTTGTTTATAAAATGCAACTTTCTTTATTCTCTCTTCTTTTGTTCTCTCAGGTTCAAAATAATTTGTGTACTCCAAAAAAATGGGGAAATATTAGTTGCTTCGACGCAAGACTTTTTGACGTCATCATTTCTCATTACAAGAAAGGACACATTCTACGAGCGAGCTGCCTTCTCACTTATGTGCTCATATATTGTTGATGGGATGGATTCTATCGATTTGCCAACACCAGCCTTGTTAAAAGTAAATTATATATTTCCACTCTTGCTTAATTGCGTTAGAGTTGTCAATTGATTTTATGCTTTGTCACTTAAGCTCTAGAAAGATGCTATCTTCTTCCATTTGGCTTTGGCTAGTTTACGAAGAAGTCTTCTTGGACAATTTACAACTTTACGTTACTTACAAGTGAGGAAAAATTAGTATCTTTGGTTATTGCATTTCTATTTGTTTTTTAGTTTACAATATAGTCATATTATTGCATCTATTAGTGTTAGCTCATGGTCTGTGGTTAAATTTGGGTTTATTCTAAGTTAATTTACTATCACTTCTTTTTGTCATAATTTGCTTTGTTTCTACAGGATATATCTTGGGGTTGTGGTTCTCACTTCTCACTGCATATGCGATGATTGCCATCTAAGCTATGCATAGGTGTCTCTGTAAATTGTACTTTACAACTATAATCTACATACAGGCAAATCAATCTGAGAGGAATAGGTGCTGAAAAGTTGTTGAATATAGTTGTACATTAAGAGTCAAAGAGGATACTGAGAAAATACACAAATGACTTTACAGAAATGGATACAGCTACATGTAGTGGTCCCAATCTGCAAGAAAACTTCCGAATGCTTTCCTAGAAAATCTTATTATCTTCATAGAGGATGTTATTGTCACTAATTGTTTTGAAACTAGGAAATACAAACACTCCAAAGTCGAGGCCTGACCATGTTGTGTCCGTGCTGGACGTACTGGACATGTCAGGCCACCCCCAACATACACTAGGATATGCCAAATTGGTGCGTCTATGTTGTCTTGTCTATTATTTTGTACATGCAACACAGTTTTGAGATATTTGATACTTTATAGGATCTGGATCAGTTTGCTGCACATCATTCTTATGGAACACAATGCCTTTCTATCATTACGTATCTTTTTAGTTATTTTCTATCATCCTTTTTTGTTTTGTTTTTACAAGATATATTTTGGGGTTAGAAGTTTAGTTATTACTGCATTTGCTATGATTATCATCTTAATACAACTTGTTTTATGCATAAATGTCTTTATGAATTCATCTTTAGGACTATATTTTATATATAGATAACTATCAGAATTAGTTGGTTGACACAAGTGAGCTATCCAACTAAGAATTAAAGAGCAGCTGAAGGCAAGCTGACAGCAGTTGCTCATGTAATTTTATTTTATTTTATTTTGTGCATGCTCTCTAGTGTCATACTAATCTGGCTATGCTGTATGGCCACTCACCATGTAATAATCCGAATAGGTCCAAAATATTGCACTAGACGATGTTGAATATTTCTATACTGAAGTTCAAAATTCTCTGTTAACGAAACTTTTTCTATTTATACAAATATGATAGTACATTACGATATAGATACAATGCTGGCCTTGGCTTGTCATTGTCCTGTCTGGTAAATATACGCCACATTACAGTACTAAGCAGTTAAAGCGGTAGGAAAGCTATTAGTAGAAACTTGTAGATTAATCTGTAAATGTCTACACAGGTGAAGATCCGTATCAGTTGAGATTTTCTTAAATTTCTATAGTATATTTAGTCCATTTTAACTATTAGTAGAAACTTGTAGATTGATCTGTAAATTTCTAATTATTGGTAGCAATTTCATCACAGATGAGAACAAGGTTTATATCGAGTATAAGGACAATCAGTCATATCACAGATCATTTCTGTAGAATCTTAACTAGGCTAATTTGAACTATTTATCTATCACATCACGATCTAGCACCTAAATAATCTATACTAATCAAGTTAGGAGTGTAGACTCGGAAATTGTAAGTCCTGGGCTCGAATATGAATGAAGTTGTACCAAGTCCCGAGCATATATTTGTGGAAAACAAGATTATTAAATAATTGTACATACACTTTACATATTATGGGTTCAGCTTGCGTGTGAAGGATCCAATTTTCCATGCTTCAATTTTTCCCACTTGGTAATTTAGGAGTGTAGACCTGGAAGTTGTAAATATCTAGTTATATTGGAGTGGTAAATCTAAAAAGTTCCCATTTGGTAATTCCACGAATCTACCCCTCTAAAGGATCTACTGTATACACAGGTCTTAAAAAAAAGAATGTGATGGATATATCTTAATTAATGATTTATTCAGGCAAGAAATTGGCAGGCAAATCAAATTCGTCTGGTGATGTGGTAAATTACTGACTTTGGTTTATTTCGCCATTATTAAAACGACTATGATTAGACGATAATAATTAATCTAAACAGATGACCAATTATGATCCTTGTTCCTACAAGTACGTGTCATGTTATCTAAATAATCCAAAAGTACAAAAGGCCCTTCATGCTCATCTAATTTCCCAACCATGGGAATTTTGCAGGTATTCGTCACACCATCTTTATAAACTGTGTTAATTTTCTCCTACACTATTCAGAAATATAACTAATACCTTTTTTTGGTTTTTTAAGTAATCGAATATTGGAGATGTATAAGTATGGGCCTACTACAATATATGTTACCTACCATCAAGTTCCTTATGGACAATGGAGTACGTACCTGGCTCTACAGGTAAAGTTCAAGAAAATGTTTTTTAGGGTCTACAAAGCCCAAATCTTTATGCTTATACTTTGTTACTTTAATTTGCAGTGGTGATATAGATGTTTATTTTTTGACAATATCTACGAGGTATTTCATCAAATCGCTTGGACTGAATGTAACACAACCTTGGCGTCCATGGCATGTCAACAATGAGGTAATTAATACCACATATATCTTATCTTCTACTTGCAGTTCATGTTGATCCATTGTTAAATTAACTTGACCTATTGTGAATATCAACGGTACCAGGATTCCTTTTACATTTTGATCATTTACTGCAAATTTAGTGTGCATGTCATATAGTTGCTGTTCAACTTGGAAGTTAGTAAGCTTCATGTTTTGATCCAACCACTGTACTGCATCTCCATTTTTTTTCATTATAAGGGCTTCTTTTCTTTTCTTTCTCAGTATCACTATAGTTGTTTAGTAGAACATGTGATGTTCCAGTTCAACTATGTTTCAGTGACATGTTCTTCTTTTTCCAAAGAGAGTGTCAACAACTATTATAGTTGATCCATGGTGTGGTTTCAATGACTTGTTCTTCAACAAATTTTTCTCTGTTTTGTACCTGCAACCATTTCTGATTTATTCTATCTTCAACACATTAACAATGTCATTTGTATCATTACCATTTCTAAATTTTTGTGGTTATGGTAAAGGTGTAGTGTGTTACCTGCCACTGATTTATTCTCTCACCACATCAGCAATGTCATTTAAATCATTACTATTTCCAAGTATTTATGGTTACGGTAATGGTGTAGGGTGTTTTGGATGGGAAGTATGATGACCTTTCGGAGCAGTCATTTTACGTGGTTGGCGGGATCGATGAAGTCATTGCCAAAGGTTGAAAAGATTGCAAAGGAACATGAGCCAAAGTTAACTTCTATCTGAATTCTGATTATCTAGTTTTGTAATTGAATTATTGGATTGAATAAATACAATATCTTCTTTGTCTTGTTATGTCCCTCTTTTATAACTAGTCAGTAATGAAATTTGCTTACTATTGTAATATTGTCTAAGTGAGAAAATTGTGTCAGATCTACTTGTATGGAACAATGTTGATCGTAATTTTGTTTCTATTTTTGATATGATATAAATTTGGTCTATGTTTATGTGCATGAAGCAACTAAATTTGATTCTTAGGCTCAATAGAGCCACAAATTTTTTTTTAGAATTTTTTTATCCATTCCTAACGGTTTTAACTGTTAGAGAAAATTTCCCTTTCCTAACGGCAAAAAAATGTTAGAAAAATAAATTTTCTAACGGTTTTTACCGTTAGGAAATTTATTGTACCAACGGTTTATTACCGTTAGGAAATTTATTTTCCTAACGGTCCATTACCGTTAGGAAATTTATTTACCTAACGGTTTTTTACCGTTAGAAAAATTTCTAACGCCGTACTACCAACGGCAAAAAATCGTTAGTAATAATTTTCCTAACGCTTATAATCGTTAGGAAATGACAGTTTTGGTGTAGTGATACTTGGCGTCGGGATGTCCATGAGATCGATACTAGGTTTGGCAAGTCTTGTCTAAGTTGGTTCATGAGTCGAATAGAAAGACCGCTAGACGGTAGCATGGATAAAGTCTTGATAAGTTGCGAGGCGCGGCCTCAAATCTTGAAGCATATACAAGTCTAAGCAAGGTCTTAAGGCACAAATCAAGTCTAGCGGCACGACCTGCACGAGTCGTCCCCTTGACGTCGTTGGCACGAGAATAGGCTTGAGGCACTTGAGTTCAAGTAAAGGTCTTGGCACGGCCGAGTCCGTGTAAGTTGCTCCTCGGCGTAGCACCGTCTTGAATATGTCTAAGTCTCAAATAGAGAATGGCACGACCCTGTCGTCCCGAGTTGAAGTTTGGTCAAGTACCTAGGCGATGAGGCACTGCTTCGATCGGAATACACGTTGGCATGATAGCACGACTATGTCGTCGCATAACGAGTTGGTTAGGCGTCATGGTCTTAAAACTGATCCTAAGGCAAGACTAGAAAGACAATCGAAAGGGTTTTAAACTGCACAAAGTAAATGAACGTGTCGGTTTTGTATGGGTGGGCGAGAAGCTCACTCCACCAGTACAGTTGAGTACTGACACCCACTCAGTGTTCATGTGCAGGCACAGGTAGAAGCTCGTGGCGCGGAGCTTACTTGGATGCGTTGAGGCACGGAGTTCCTTGGCGATTCGAAGCGTGCAGCCGGGTGGATTGAAGACTTATACAGGACATAATGTATGGATATCGCCTTCCGAAGCTTCCGCTGGCTCAAGCATTGTAATCGAGAGATGAGAGAGAGCAGAGTGAATTGTAAAATGAGAGAAAAGTGAGCACGAGAGACTTGTAATTTGGCCTTGCGCCCACAAATATAATCTTGTATTCAATATCAATAAAGAGTTCTTTTGAATCACTTGTGTCTTGTCTTTAAATTTCCGCTGCATGTTCAATATTTCTGCTTGGGACTTCTGTGCGACGACCCCGTCGCCGCCGATGTAATCGGCCGTTATGAAACTGCCTTGCACGAGCGCAATCTAGGCTCGTGCGGCATCACGCCTTAGCGAGGACGATGGCTCCTACGGGAGCGGGGCGTGACAGAAACCGTCCCCCCAAACCAGAAAGTCCTGCGAGAGAACCGAGTAAAAGCACACAAACCAAAAATGCCAAGCACAATCGCAGACACAAAGATTTTTGACGTGAAAAACTTGCGAAAAAAACTATGGGACGATCGGAGTCCAACCCTGAAGAACCTCCACTAATGGAATAAAGAGAATACACCCTATACAAGCTCCTCCCGATCCAACACGGATCACCACAACTCACTTGAAAGAAGAAATTTTTTGATTGCGGACTCCGAAGAACAAGAGATGCCGAAAAATTATTCGAAGCAATCTCTCTTTCACAATAGTCCTTAATCCTCTCTCTCTCTCTCTCTCTCTCTCAAAGATTGTAAGCACTATTGTTTTGAGATGATTTTACAACTAACATGCATCACCCTTTTATAAGCCCTTGGTAATCCATACATGGAAGGCCAATATATATGAAAACTTCAAATATGCATCAATCATATATTTAATGGAAATCCAATCATAATTGGCTTGCCATAATTGGAAGTCCAATTATATGGAAAGCTACTATATGAAGGGTCCAATCATAAATATATGATCAAAGTAAATATGGAAATCCAATAATATATTTCCTTACCATATATATTCCAAAATAGGATCCATGCACTCCCCGAGCTTCTCCGACACACGGATGGCGCTCGTCGCTCTCCGGGGTATTCTCCATATAGGTTGGGAACCCCACCCACTCCAACAGATTGCACCTAGCTTGCTGATTGTTTTAGTTACTTGAGCGGTGCACTCAATTGATGTTCACATGTTTATACAAACAACTTCATCATTGCCTATCGACAAGGGCGGAGCCAGAAATTTAAATTTTTCAGACTAAGTCTATTCCAATGAATATACCTAGTATTTTTTTACACCTGATTACTAATAAATATACCTAGTCAAAATTCCTATATTTTTTTTATTTATCCCGGACTACACCCCATCCCCACCCACTCTACCTCCGCCGGTGCCTATTGAGCTCAACTTTACTATCAGGCTTGTACATGCCTGAATCTATCTATAATCATGTATTCATTGATACATGACAATTTGAGGGCTAATATCGAGCACTCTAAACTTTGTTGGATTAACAGAAAGTAATCTCTCATGACCAAGTACCAGTATCTTTTCAGCTAGCTAGGCATGATTTTCTATCTCTGTTAATTAAAACGGAAATGATATTGGACGTGACAGCCAACCATAGCGCCTGCTGCTATTATCGGGCCTTCCTTGGATCGGGAGCCAATGGTCGATCGGCTGTCACGTCGGCCGTCGATCACAAATCGTGGACAATGTAGCATGAGAATCCTAATTAAAATTGGAAAAACAAGGAAATGCAAAAAATTTCATGGTTATACAGTTCTGGACTTTTAGTTAATCTTAAATCATGAGAAAACCAAGACGTGCTCGTCATATATCTGCCCGGACAGAGTTACTCGTCTCTCCAGATGGAGCCTATGAAATTATTGAAGCTCAAACTTCTCAATCAACGAAATTTTTTCCGAATACAATTCCAACTCAATAACAATAATAATTAGTGTGTTGAGGACAGTAGTTTGGAGTTAGGATGTCAGGGCTGGCCGGGTCAACCCCTAAGATAAGTTTTAACTTATTTGGAACAAATACATTCTTTTCCAAATGCGTATATAGTTTATGAGTAATGCTATTCGTACCTTCAAATTGGCCTTCTAATACATTTCTTCTTATGTGACAGCTGACATGGCATGTTAAATAATATTATGTGTCATCTGACATCACCGATAACATGACAAATTTTAATCCAAAAAGTTAATTACCCAAATTTGTCCATATTAATTTAATGTTAATATTAATTAATGTTAATATTAATGTTAATATTAATATTAATTAATATTAATATTAATGTTAATATTAATATTAATATTAATTAATGTTAATATTAATGTTAATGTTAATATTAATATTATTGTTAATTTTAACGATAATATTAATTTTAATGTTAACATTAATTTTAATATTAATTTTAATGTTAATTTTAAAAAATTTCCACGTTAGCTGCCACATCAACATATCACGTCAGCTGCCACGTAAGGAGGGACAGTTTGGAGGTACAAATAACATCTATTACTTCTACAGAAAGAAAATTTTCAAATTTGTCCCAACAAAGATTAAATAGATTAGCTATATTATCCTTTGAAAGAGAGATTGTTAAAACAAAAAACATATAGTTTATCGAATAATGTTGACTATACATGGAACGTCAACAGCTAGTGTATCGTGGCGGAGCATCAGCTGTCGGAAGACAACCTCTGCATGCTAAGTTGGGAGGGCAACCTAACATCAGTGGCGAGACCAACCGCTTCAAGCAATTTCACGACGTACCATGTCATATCCACTTCCCACCACTTCAGCCCGTGCTTGGCGGAGTACTCGAAAGCGTGGTGGTTGTTGTGCCACCCTTCTCCAAATGCCAATAGAGCCACCCACCTGTACACACAGGAACCAATTTAATTTACTGAAGTTTTGTCATCTCCAACATTACAGCTGGTAGTTATCTACAATTAAGTTGAACTGAGACCTCGTTTGGTTCACTGTAATGTAATCGTAATCGTAATATAATCAAATTTAAAAAAAAAAACAACATTTGATTACATTGCGATTACGAATACATTACAGTGAACCAAACAGGGTCCGAGTTTTGAGTATATGATGAAGGTATTTTTTTCAGATATCATCACCAAGTTATCAGCTAGGAAAATATGATATATACAGTTACCAGTTGTTTCTTGCTAGGTCCTTGGTTTTCCATGTCCGGTAACCCCACACATGGCAGGCTGAGTTCAGAAGCCAGATTGCGTGGTACACACACACTAGCCTTACACCCTGTGTATCCATATAATGTGATTCAATTCATAACCTGAATTAATGAGTTGGGAAAGAATGCAGGAATTAAAGATGAGATTGCCTGGTTTTTCTCACCATGCCCCAAACAACGTAAGGGAACCCTCCTACTGCATAAAGCAAGGCCCCGAGCGCCAACGGGTGGAGAGGATAGGTGCTTCGCATGAACCGATAGAAGGGCTGCTTCTCCAGGTCCCCCACATTGCTGGTTCCGCCGCTACACTGCATTCAGGTACCGAGACGGAAGAGTATCAGGAAACTAAATTCGTAACCATGTTCAAAACTCAAAAGGCTAGCTCTTCTAATGTAACTTTGCTGTTTTTTTCTCCTATAACAAAAGATGCATTATACTATCGGCTTTAAACCAATCTAGACATCAACTAATCGTTCACAACTAATTAACAGGTAAATTACTTGCAGGAATACTACATTAACCTTATCGATTGCAATGCCGCGATATCTGGACATGTGTCCATTACTTATCGGTAACTATATATGAATCCATGTTTCTAATTATCAATGTAATCTTCTCTTTATTAGATCTCATGCACATTGGGCATCGCTCGATGGTTAGAAAGGAATTTCATGATACGACATAAATCTCTAATAAGTATTAGTACGAATTACAGTGTGGTTCTTGCTTATGTACCTATGTTAAGTGTTTAAGTATGAACATCTTTAGCTTCGTACTCACCTTTCGAACAGATGTAGCAGAATCGAAAATCCAGTTAATGTGGCTGAACCAGAAGCCCTCAGTGGGGGTATGTGGATCCCTTGCGGTGTCGCAGTACTGGTGGTGATACCTATGGGTGCACACCCACTCTATTGGGTCCCCCTAATAATCATCAAGCAATTAGAAAAAAAAAAGCAAAATTAATACTATACCATTAATTGTTACTTTGCATGCTTAGAATGGATGCACGAGCAAAACCTGAACGGCCTGCACTCCGCAGTAGGCGAACGAGTACTCCAGCCACTTGGGCAGCTTGAAGCTGCGGTGGCTGAGGTTCCGGTGGAACGACAGCGTGATGCCGAGCATCCCCGTCACGAAGTAGAGCGCGACCGCGGTCCAGAGGGCGCCCCACCGGAACGTGAAGGGAGCGAACAGGCACAGCACGTGCATTCCGAGGATGTGAGCCGCGGACAGCACGTCCACCAAGGTCCACGTGCTCGTCCTCGCCGCCGTCTTGGCCACGACGTCCGACCAGAGAATCCTACTGGTCCCGACGTCTTCTTCTTCTTCTGGCACTCGTGCAGCTTCTTCTTCTTCTGGCACTCGTCGTGCTGCTTCTTCTTCTTTGAGGCATTTGACAGCGAGAGGCGGAAACCGTCGGGTTCCGGTGGCATTGGCAGCTTTCGCGGAGAGAAAGTTGTTGGTGAGAAGCAGCGGCTTCAGCGAGTTGGGAGCAGCATTGGGATGGTGTTGATGGTGATGTAGCAGCGTTTGTTTGGGAGATGGGCACCGAAGAATATTTGATTTCAGGACCAGAGACATATTCATTCTCTCCCCTCCCTCTCTCTCTCTCTCTCTCTCTCTCTCTCTCTCTCTGTTCTGTTCCATTTTGGGGCCTTACATACTATATAGTCCAATTTGTGAAGGTAAAGCCACTTCTCTTAACCCAATAATATACTAAGCCACTTTTCTTGACCTAAAACATGAGGTTAAGATTTATTAAAAAAAAGACACAAGGTTAAGCCACTTTTCTTGACCCAAGACAAGGTTAAGCCACTTAATTTCTTGACCTAATTAAGAGATAAGAAGCAATTATGCATCTTAATTAAGTCACTGACTTGACCAAAGGCGATTAGAATTATCTGATCTATCCACACAAAGAGAGAGAGAGAGAGAGAGAGAGAGAGAGAGAGAGAGAGACGATATTGTCAATTGTGCTCTCCTTATTTACAAAGAGAAAGAGTGGTAAATGCGCATTTGTTGCCTCATTAAAACTTTATTAAGACAAATTCAATGAGAAAAATCTTAGTTAAGAAAAAAGAGTATAACGCGCAAACTCAAATTTTTTTTTTGCAAGTCATACTCCCCCTTGATATAATGATTCTGTAACAGCTAGTTGGCCTGATAATTAAGTCGTCGCATGCCTATTCCGTGTACCAACTTCTGAAATATAGTCTTTGGCAGTGCCTTGGTGAACAAATCGTCTAAATTTTTATTGGATCTTACTTGATTGACTTCGATCAACTTCGTCGTTTGGAGATCATGTGCATACAATAATTTTGGTAGAAGGTGCTTTGTTCGATCTCCTCTGATGAATCCCTATGTGACTTGGGCAATACAAGTTGCATTATCTTCGAATATTGTTGTTGGTTCATCTGTAACTGTGGGTAGTTGACAATTTATTCTTATATATATGATGAATGATCGATCTCAACCACACACTTTCTCTTGTTGCTTCATGCCGTGCAATTAATTCTGCATGGTTAGAGGAAGTTTCTATTGGACCTTGCTTTGTTGATCGCCAAGATATATATAGCTGCATTGTTATTAATAAACACATAACATATTTGGGGAGCAATCCTTATGAGGGTCAGAAAAATAACCCGAGTCGCATAACTAACTAAATGAGAATTGTTGGTGTTTAACTCCAATCCAATGTCTAAGTGTAGGAGCAGAACTATATATGTCTAGACACTAAATTAACAAAACATGCAATGTCTGGTCTTGTGCATTGTGCTAGATATAGTAATGCTCCAATAGCACTTAATAAAATACTCCCGGACCAAGAATTTTTTCATCTTTCCCTTTTGGTATGAATGGATCTTTATCCAAATCCAAACTCCGTAGAACCATAGGTGTACTAAGTGGATGTGTGCTTTGTCCATTATGAATTGTTTCAGAATCTATTCAACATATCGGAATTGATGCACTAATATTTCACTGGAACTTCGTTCTATTTGCAAACCGATAGAAAGTTTTATTTTTTCCAAGTCTTTTCTTTAAAAATTTTTCTTCAAATAGTTTACAGTTATCTCCAATTCTGTAAGAGACCTAATTAGGTTTGTATCATCCACATATACTACTACTGTAGATAATCTATTCTCGAATTTCTTAATGAAGATACATGGACAAATTTGACTATTTTTATATCATTCCTTAGTCAAATATATACTAAGACGATTATATCACATTCTTCCTGATTGTTTTAACCCATATAATGCTCATCTAAGTTTAATTGAACACATGCTCTTTGGCTTAGTCTATGATATTGTAAATCTTTTCAAAATTTTTTATATGACAATATCTAAGTTTTCGTACAAATATCAGTTACAACATCCATAAGTCTCATATCAAGATTTTCAGAAACTGTGAGACTAAATCGATATCTAAAAGTAATGATATCCATAACTGGAGAGTACATATGTCTTCACATATTCAATTCCAAGTCTTTGAGAGAAACCTTATGCTACAAGTCGGACTTTGTATCTTTCAACTTCGTTCCTCTCATTTTGTTTTCTCACGAACACCCATTTAAAACAAATAAAGTTTATGCCCTTTGGTGTTTCCACTATAGGTCCTAACATAACACGCTTTTCTAAAGATTTCAATTCTGCTTCAATAATAACTTTCCACATTGGCCAATCTTTTCTTTGTCAAAATTCATTTATACTATGTGGCTCATTTTCATAATCATCATTGTCCTTTGATATCGCAGTGTCTACTGCATAGCTAAATATGTCATCGATGATAAATACTTTTATATTTCACATTCACCTGAATATGCACGAAATATCGAGATCTCTTCATTTTTCGGTACATGTGCCTCTCTATAGACATCCATAGGCATATTTCAGTGAAATGGAAAACATGAACATTTTTATTATTATTTTCGGAGCTCCAACCACCATCGGACTTTTATCAGGACAAGGTATTTCATTAGCTCCCCTATTTCTAGGAGCATTATCCTTGGAACCTATAGGCCAACTACGCTTTTGACGTGTAGTAGTAGATTTATTTGCCGTCTTGTTTGGATTTTTTTCCAACTTGAACAATAATTCTGGTTGGCAAATGTGATATAATTATCTTTACGGCATACCTAAATACATCTGGTAATTGATTTGCAATTTCTTGCAAATGTATCATTCTTCTTGTCAGATAATCACATTATGAAATTCTTGGATCTTGATAATATAGAGTAGGCGTATTTTATGTCAATTCACGTCATTCATTAGCATTGGTTTGTTCAATATGAATAATTTGTTGCTTACCTCCCCCTAATGGATGGAAGTCACTTTTATCAAATTTTGCAGTAAAGCCCCCTGCCCCCCTCCCCATGGTTGCCCACCCACCCCCTCGTTGCCGCGTCCCCCTCCCCCCTCCCTATGTTACTATATTCTGAATATAGTTTACATTATGCACCATAATACTCCTCTTATAGGCATAGGACATTTGGATAATTTAATTACATGTGAAATATTCAGCATATCTTTGGGTTGGGGGGGGGGGGGGGGGGGGGGGGGGGGGGGGGATTGTTGTCAGTGAACTAAATGATCCAGTTATTGGGGTAGGGGGGGGGGGGGGGGGGGGGGGATTGTTGTCAGTGAACTAAACGATCCAGTTATTTAAGCGATCAAATTAGGAGGCTCCAGCCAATTAGACTTCACAACCTAATATTGGCAACTTTGGTAAGACTACCCACTCAAGTATTGGGAACGTGGTGTGACCGAACCGGAGTTGGCCCATGAAATGCGATATTAAATTGGGCACATATGCCTTAAAAGAGAATTCTCATGTAAGACCTTAACTAATTCCTATTATCTACATCTAATGATCCCACATCCTAGCTATCCGATGTGGGACTAAATTACCAACACCATTGTCACCACCCTTTTGAGTGCTCAACCGGAAACAAGATACAATCCAATAATCTCCATCTTAGCTCGTTTCCACTAGCAGAATAATCTTTTCACCCTTGCTACATAAGGGAAAATTGGGTTTTGTTGTATTGTATTGTAGATTACAACTTTGGTTGTATTGTAGATTTAGGAAAGAAAAATCCCACTTTGTATGTATTGCAGATTACAACTTAGATTCGGCATTTTGACCAGATTTCTCCTTGGGGAAATGGAATATAAAATATTAGGAAAACTTGCAGTGGACAAAATTTTTCAATATTTGAAATTCCACATATTATAATGTTTGTTGAAGATAGTGTACATTGTTTTGGTTATACCGTGAAATTGTGATCCATCTTCTAGTCTCTTTCTTATAGAAACAATACTACTTTTTGAAACCAACCTAATGGAAATAATTATACTTACCATCCCTATCCTTTTAGGTTTTCGTATGTTTACAAAGAAACACGTCCTTATGTTTAGACTCTGGAGAGTTGTGATGTGAGAGACCTCGTATCTGTACGTGTCAAAGTGCGACACCATTTTTGTGTGTCTCAGTTAATCATTTTTGATGTGGTTTGCGCTTGCACTATATGTTTTTTTTCCTGTTTCATTACGCACCTTTGGATTTGGCCTTTGTCTTTGCTTTTTTTGTTGCCTTAATATTGTCCAATATTTTTTTTATAGTCTCAGAGACATGCATCAATCACATAATACACAAGAGAAACCTCTTCATTTTTTGTACCAGCTCCAATTTTGTTGTGTATGCCTTGGTCTCGAAAGGCCTCGTGTTTAGATTCTGGAGAGTTGTGGTGTGAGACACCACATATCCATGTTAAAGTGCTACACATGTTTCTGTATCAAATTATTATTTCTTTCTTTTGGACAAATTGTATTAACTATTCCTATATTTTAAACTTATTACGGAAATTACTCTTTACTTTGAAACTAATTACACAGACCATATCTATAAGTTTATATTTTATATAGAAACTTATAACACTATATATCACTCCTATGTTTTATAAAATTTATAAATGAGAGAGATGGTCAGTTTAATTATTTTCTGAATATGAGTAGTCCCAGTAATACTAATGAAACATAGATAAAATCACTGTATTTATTTTTCTTTTTTTATGCAATTATGTTTGCATTATAAATGTTTTCTATTGCACACTCACCTTTGGATTTTGCCTTTTTGTTGCATTAATCACTTCGTTCTGGCCCTCACTGTACTTCAATATTTTTTGTATTCTCAAATAATTCATCAATCACATATATTGCCTAAGAGAAACATTTCTTTTTGCACCCACTCCAATTAGGACGTGTTTGGTTTGCGAAAGTGGGGAGAAGTAGATTAAAAATAGAGAGTTTGCATGTGCGTGTCATATGTATGTACATTTTATGAGATCGACTCGTTTGGATATATGGTTATTAGAAGTGAGTTGGAAATTATAATTTTTTGTACTTTCTTTATTTGGATGATTGTTGAAGTGGTAGTTAAAAAATGAGGTAATTTTTTATATTTGAATACGATGAAGTTACCGCCAGCTAGTTTTATTCATTATTATTTGAAGAGAACTTCACAAAAAATTGGAAGTCAAAAGAGCATAATAGAGGGGGGACAAGAACTAGAAATGTCAAATCACAAAAAAAAAATCGCTTTCGGAGGGAGTTTAACCAAACACCGGAAGTAATGGTGAGTTCTGCACAGTAGTTCTTAAACCATCTCTAACCAAAGAGACCCTTAGATGTGTATGCCTTGTTCTCCAAAGTCCAATGTATTAAAGCTGAACTCCAATATGGATAAACCATAGTTTTGTAAATGAGTAATGCTAGGATTATAATTAAATGGACTACAACTATTTACGTGGTGGTTGCCAATGACTTCTTTCTCCTCATGTGGGTTAGGAAGGGAGGAAGAGGAATAAACGGTTGTAAATGGATTGAAAAGTTATTCTGGGGAATTAGGATTGGTCTCTTTTTTTTCCTTCTTCTTCTTCTTCTTCCCATTTAGCTCTCCTGAATTTCACTGTTAACTTTAAATTAGTGTCTCACACTTTTTCTATGTTAATCAATTAATATTGTGCCATCGTAAAGAAACTTATCAGTAAAGTATTCATTTAATTTGTCACAAGCGTGAAAATAATGTGATCTAATTAGAACCGTGACATATTATGAATTAGAGATAAAAGGGTTTTAACCAATAAATACATTTTCTTTTGGATCTTATTGCTTAAAGTTTCTCACCACCATATTTACCTGAATTAGTCTGTCATATTGTTCCTGTAATCCTGTGGTCTTTGTTATATTTCCAATCTACTGCTAGGTCATTCTCATATCCTTCTGAAGCTACCAGTTGTGCTCCTCCAGTGGACTTTCTACCACAGCCTATTTCTTGTGTTTACATAGCAAATATATTTCTACTATTATGACGGGACTTCAAAACGGTTCAATCTTGAGCCGTCTAGGCTGTTTATATCATCAACCATTTTTTAGAAAATAAATTAGAATTTTAAAATTTACTATCTTTCTTATCTTCTATGGATAACCGACCCCCTCTCCTCACTTAAAAAAATAAAAACCATCCAAAACTGAATATATTTAAACTTAAAGTTATGTTTAAAATTAACTCATCCTTCTGAAGCTGCCAGTTGTTCTCCTCCTGTGGACTTTCTACCACAGCGCCTGAGCGCCTACTTCTTGTGTTTACATAGCAATATATTGTGTGTAAGATCTGATTTTTTTTTTTTTTTTTTGGTGTGTGGAAATCATTTGCTTCTGTTGAGAGTCAATAAGGGACTTTCAGTCCCACATCGGAATATGTAGTATGTAGAGGAGCTAGACTCCCTATAAGTAGTGAAGTAGTCCATCAATAAAATCAATCTGACTATTATTTTCTACATGGTATCAGAGCCATAACTCTCTCTCTCCACAAAAAAAAAAACATAATTCTCTCTTTCTCTCTCTAGCCGGCCGACTCTTCTTCCAGCAGCCCTAGACGCGCCTCCAGCAGCCCTAGCCGCGCCTCCCCCCCCCTCCTAGCCACGCCTCCAGCAGCCCTAGCCGACCCCCCCCCCCTGCAACAGCCCGACACCCCCCCCCCCCGCACCCCTGACCCCCCCGACCCCCCTCCTCCCGCACCCTCCCAGTAGCCCCGACCCCCCCCCCCCCCCCCGCACCCCTGACCCCCCCGACCCCCTCCTCCCGCACCCTCCCAGTAGCCCCGACCCCCCCAGCAGCCTCCCGCCCTCCTCCTCCCGCACCCTCCCAGCAGCACCATGCCCCACCCCCCTAGCAGCAGCCCGACCCCCCCTTGCAACAGCCCGACCCCCCTCCTAACCCTAGATTTGCTATGGAAACCCTAACCCTAGCTCTAGCAGCCCCATCCAAACCCTAACCCTAACCCTAGCCGACCAAAAAAAAGGCGTATTTCGAAGACAGTCGAGATGTCAAATGCTTTATTTGCACCGACTCTGTTCCTAGATTGCGCCGTTTGGAACTAACAAATGTTTATTTTGTTATTCCGCCTTCACATCGGGATCTATACAGAGACTGATCATGTCTTCTCTGGTGTCCAGACGTGTTCACTTCACATGCGCGTGCCGGTGCTGGCCAAGTTAGTAGTGCATTCGTAAAGTCTGTGACGTCGAAGAAGTCGATGAAGACGAAGAAGACGACAAAGTTGGGGAAGTTGCCGACTCCGACATCGAAAAAGCCGGCGGAGACGACGAATAGGGTTCATAGTTGACGCAGCCATAGATTCGATCAGTGGCAAACTGACGGCCGACGAGATGAAGGCCTTGGTTGATGATATCTTATCGAAGAGATTAACCGAGGTATCCCCACGTGTGATCCATACTGATGTGGATCCATCCCCTTACAAAATGGAGAAATTGGAGAAGCTGGAGACGAAGTTGGAAGGAACGTCCAACTACTTAAAGTGGTCGCGGCAGGCGATGCGGATACTGAAGGGACGTGGCTTGGTTGGCTATGTCACTGGCCAAGCCAAGGCGCCAGCCGATTACTCCGCCAAGGAGTTTGCTGTTTGGGAGATTGTCAACAACGTCGTGGCTGGGTGGTTGACTGCCTCTTTAACCGACCAGGTGTCGGGCAATGTTGAGGCAATGGAGGCTGCTGCTGATATATGGCAAACTCTAAAAGATATGTACTCCGGCTCCGACAACCCTATGCGAGTCTTTCAACTGCAAGATGAACTCGATAGGGTGGCCCAAGACGAACGTATCATCTCTGAGTACGCGGCCCTGTTGAAGAAGTACTGGTCTGATCTGGATCATTATGATCCTCTTGGGATGGAAGATGCACAAGTCGAACCGGCATTCGCGAAGTACTTTCAGACGTTCCTGGCTTATATTTTCCGGCAGCGTATGATAAAATTCCTGAAGGAACTACACCCTGTATTTGAGCAGAGAAGGAATATCCTCCTATCCCAACCCATGCTTTCGACCTTGGAAGAAGCTATAGCTGTTATAACACAGGAAGAAGCTCGACTGAAGTTGATGCCCAACAAGGGCTCCTCCCGGGGGAGCAAGCCGCGGTTGAAAAGTCTGCCCTTGCTGCCTTCAATCAACCTCCATCTATAGGTGGTATTTTCCACAATTGTGGTGACTCCGGATATTACATCCGATTTTGTCCAAAACCCTTGCGCAATCAGTCGAATGATCGAGGACGGGGTCGTGGAGGCCGACGTGGTTGTAGAGGCGGATATGCTGGTAGAAGGGACGGCCACAAAGCAAATCTGGCAGAGAAAGGGAGAGAGAATCAACTGGCTGAAATAACCCCGCTTGAGCGGGAGTTCCTTGAGAAGTTGCGAGGCACAAAGCTGGGTTCGGCCGACAGTCCTGGGGCGTCTTCTACCTCGGGGGATCTCATCACTTACTTTGCCCAAACCAGCACCGGTAATCCTGCACGTGCTCTTACATCTGTCCATCAGCCAGGATGGATAATGGATTGTGGGGCATCTCGCCATGTCACGGGATCCCGTGGTGCGTTTCAGGACTATACTCACCTACCATTGCCGGAGAGTATTCAGACTGCTGATGGTACATCTAGCCCTGTAGTGGATAAAGGCACTGTCGCATGCACCCCTTCCATCACCCTAACCAATGTCTTACATGCTCCATCTTTTCCTGTCAATCTTCTGTCCATTAGTGCCATTATACTTGATCTTAACTGTACTGTTTCCTTTGACATTCCTACGGTGACTTTTCAGGAGAAGGGGACAGGACGACGACTTGGGACTGGCACATGGCATAAGGGGCTGTGGTATTTAGACTGGACTGGACTGGACAACGCATTGGCATCCTTGGTCGTAGCCGCACCACCAGAAGCTTTCTGTCGCAGTGTTGAAGCCGACTTGCTACTCTACCACCAACGTGTCGGTCATTCCTCTTTTCAAGTTATTAGTCGAATGTATCCGTCCTTATATCAAAGGGCTGATAAAGAGAAGTTATTTTGTGATGCTTGTGAATTGGGAAAACATACCAGAAGCTCGTATGTGAGCTCGGGGAATAGGAGTTCAACTGCTTTTGACATGATACATTCGGACGTATGGGGCCCTTGTCCTACAACCGGAATTAACGGTTTTCGATGGTTCGTCACCTTTATTGACTGTTATACCCGCGTGACATGGGTCTACCTTATGAAGAATAAAAGTGACGTCCTTGAGGCCTTTCGGGACTTTCATCGACGGGTGGAAACACAATATGGCACTAAAATTAAGTGTTTTCGGTCTGACAATGGAACGGAGTATACTAATAAGCAGGTTGCTGAGTATTTTTCCACTCATGGAATACTACATCAAACTTCATGTGCTAATACTCCGGCACAAAATGGTGTGGCTGAACGAAAGAACAGGCACCTGCTAGAAGTCGCACGAACGATGATGCTGGCTATGAATGTCCCGAAACACTTATGGGGGCAGGCTATATTGACGGCCTCTTATCTCATCAACAGAATGCCATCTCAAGTATTGGACTGGAAGACACCGTTGGAGATGCTTACTGGGGCAACTACATACACTGTTCCACCGAAAGTTTTTGGATGTGTGTGCTTTGTCCAAGATAATAGGCCAGGCGTTGGCAAACTGGATCCTCGGGCAGTTAAATGTGTCTTCGTCGGTTACACGGCAACTCAGAAGGGATATGCCTGTTGGAGTCCAGTCGAACGGAAGATGTTTGTCAGCATGGACGTTACATTCAGAGAACTCGAACCATACTATGGTTCGGATGAAGGTTCAGCATTTGGTGACACACCTAACACAGATGGTGTTCGATGTGAGGGGGAGATAATAAGTCCAAATGTGGTCGTCGGATCGGTTCCGTGTTCGGTTGTAGAAAACTGGACGAAAGGGGGAGAGCACAGTGACTCAGATACAGAGAATGAAGAAGACGATACATATGTTACGCAGGGGGGCAGCAGACAAGGGAAAAGAAGCTCCAAGTCTACAGAAGGAGACAACAGAAGTCCAGTACTGTGCCTATGCCTTGCCCTGTGCCTACTGTACCAAGTCCCTCGTCTACTCCTGCTCCAACTCCTGAAGATGTTGCCCCCGCACTGAATCACTCGGATTCTGATGCGGATCTCTCCGACTCGGATGGTATGATCTCTCCACCACCTATTGCTCCCTTAAGGAGATCTTCTCGCATCAATGCGGGTAAGGCTCCTGCTCGTTTTGATGATTACGAACATGACATTGCCAACTTCTTGTCTTATTCTAACATTTCTTCGAATTATCGAGCCATCATTGCATCGTTAGACTCTACTTCGTTGCCCAAGTGTTGGCAGGAAGCAAAGAAAGATCCAAGGTGGAAAGCTGCAATGATGGAAGAACTTGGGGCACTAGAGAAAAATAAGACATGGGAGCTGGTTCCATTACCCAAAGGGTAGAAAGCTGTGGAATGCAAATGGGTGTACACAGTGAAAGAGACGCCAGAAGGAAAAGTAGAGCGGTACAAGGCGAGGCTGGTTGCAAAAGGATTCACACAGTCATATGGAATAGACTATGATGAGACATTTGCCCCAGTAGCAAAAATGAGCACCGTGAGAACTCTGGTCTCCATTGTAGCGAACTATGGGTGGAAGCTGTACCAGTTGGATGTGAAGAATGCCTTTCTTCATGGGGACCTACAAGAAGAAGTATACATGGAGCTTCCGCCTGGGTGCTATGCGACGGAATCAAACGGAGGGACGTCGCAAGGAAAGGTGTGTAAAATGAAGAAGTCACTATACGGGCTCAAGCAATCTCCTCGAGCCTGGTTTGACAGATTCAGAAAGGCTGTTACAGGCATGGGATACCATCAAACAAATACAGATCATACGGTCTTCCTTCAGCATGCAAGAGGCCACATCACTATACTTGCTGTATATGTGGATGATATAGTGATCACAGGTAATGATGAAGTCGAGATCACTAAACTGAAGTCAAAACTCGCGAAGGAGTTTGAAGTGAAGGATTTAGGAGCGATGAGGTACTTTCTAGGTATCGAGGTGTGTGAAGGCGAACAAAGAATTGTTCTCTCACAGAGAAAATACATACTAGATCTGCTGAAGGAGACAGGGATGCTGGGATGCAAAGCAGCGGTCACTCCAATTGACCAGAAGTGCAAGTTGGAAGCAGAAGCAGGAGAGCCCGTTGATCGTGAAAGATATCAACGACTTGTAGGGAGATTAATTTATCTGGGACACACTCGCCCTGATATCTCATTTGCGGTGAGTGTAGTGAGTCGCTACATGCATGATCCAAGAAAGGGTCATATGGAAGCAGTATTTCAGATCTTGAGGTATCTGAAAGGAACGTCGGAAAATGGGCTATGGTTCAAGAAGAATGGACGCATAGAAGTTGAGGGATACTGTGATGCAGACTGGGCGAGCTGCATAGACGACAGAAGGTCTACCACGGGATACTGTGTTTTTGTAGGAGGAAATCTGGTCTCATGGAGAAGCAAGAAACAGTCTGTGGTAGCACGGTCGACAGCTGAAGCAGAATACAGAGCAATGGCTCTGGGAGTGTCAGAATTACTGTGGGTGAAAGCGTTGCTGACAGAGTTAAAGCTAGACAAGGGAGCACCATTACGTCTTCTGAGCGATAGTCAAGCTGCAATAAGTATAGCTAACAATCCCGTTCAGCACGATAGAACGAAGCACATCGAGATTGATCGATTCTTCATCAAGGAGAAGCTGGAACAAGGGATACTGAAGATTGACCATGTCCGCTCAGAAGAACAAGTTGCAGACTGTCTGACTAAGGGTCTTAGTTCATTAAGTCTGTCGAAGCTATGTAACAAGATGGGGATGATCAATATCTATCGCCCATCTTGAGGGGGAGTGTTGAGAGTCAATAAGGGACTTTTAGTCCCACATCGGAATATGTAGTATGTAGAGGAGCTAGACTCCCTATAAGTAGTGAAGTAGTCCATCAATAAAATCAATCTGACTATTATTTTCTACAGCTTCACTTGCTTCTACTAGTGATCACTAGACTAATCCGCATCATGTGTTCACATCTCACATGTTATCACGTTTCTAATTGAGTTAATTGTCCAAATGATGTCCGAAGAATGTGGTAGTTTTCGTTTTGATGATCTAACTTTTTTTTTTCCTTTGGTTTATTTGGTATCTAAACTTTGTATCGTGGTTTAAAGAGTACCTTAACTAGATTCCATTGATATTTATATATGAAAATTGATAAAAATGGACATGTGACGATCACATGCCTTATTTTTCATAGTTATTTTGTCATTTTTTTTTCCGACTAAGAATATTGGTGTTCGAAGAAATTCTACATAAACAAATAGTTTTTGTCGAGTACAAATTAAATGACGGCTCTACAATCAATTATAGCCAACGTATTAGCTGGTCATGTAAAAATTATACCATAAAAATAAGGCACGTGACTATTACATGTCAATTTTTAACGATTTTTATCAAAAATATCAATGAAACATAGTTCATGCACTTTTGAAACCATAATGTAAAACTTATGTACCAAATTAACAAAAGAAAGAAAATTCGATGACCAAAACGACAACCATGACATTCCTCACACATCATTTGGACAAACTTTTTCTAATTCCTCACACATCATTTGGACAAACTTTTTCTAATTTTTGCACAGCTTCCTCCCTTTACTTATACGGGGAATAAACTCTCTCAATAATACTCTAATCAAACTTTGAAAGTGACTATATTTACGTCTCTCCCCATAAAACGTGTAATTGCTGCAATTGTGTCATAGTTAAAAGTCAAGAACCAATCACTTGCCATTGTCTATCCTTGTACACCCTCATGGTATTGTGAAAGTTCATACTTTCAATTTAAGGCTAGATATCTTTATTCAGTGACATAAACTTCATATAGACCATCATTCTCTCTTTGTATGCTATTATTGTTCGCCACCAACTTTATTACATTGAGTACTGCTATGTTGTTCGTCTGCGGGCCAGTCTGTTCGCCATTTATCGCCATCTCATTGGCAGATCAACCGGCATGAAACCCGTATATACAAGAGAGGGCCAATGGGGTACGGCCACGCGGCGGACGGGTCAGTCCGCCAGCGGACAAATTAGCTTTTCCGTCTTACATTTCATACATGCAGTACAAGCTTCTTTTATTTTTCTCTACAATGTTGTTTTGCTCCCCTTTGAATGTCGTGATCTTTCAAACGGCAACTTAAACCTGTGGTGGGTAATCAAGATAAAAAAAAAGATCGAAAGAAAAGAAAAGAAACAATGAGACATATTTCATGTGGAAACCCAGATCGAAAAAAACCACTAGCAGTACCACATCGTTTTCATACGACGGCTATTTATATTCCCCCATTAACCGTAAATTAATTAGAATTAGTTATAGAGAGATTTTCCAAAATATCACTAAACTAATTTCAGGTACACAAAATACAATATACATCCAAAATATTAGGCTCGCTAGTTGGCTTGTTTCTATTTACATATTAATATAAAATAATATCTTACTTAATTTCCCAAGATTTAGCTCATCAACGTCTCAAATTCTAACAAGCTGGTTGCAAGTCGAGCTTGAGCTCGTGAATATTATTATATAGCGCTGATCTTGAGCTCAAGTTTTAGGCCCCTCCAAACTCGAGTCCGAGTTGGAGCTTGATTATTATTATGATGTTGACAGATTTTGCCATCTCTATGTCAATCTTTATAAGTTGTTTTCTTCACTTTTTTTTTTTTGCATATTACTCTTTTTATATACTCATCCACTATCTTCTTATAATCTTAGAATTTATTTTAATTGTTGATACAATTAGATATACTATTCTACATAATATAGGGTCTGGAAATTGCTGAGAAATCCAATTTCGGGGTGGACTTTTATGAAATGTCCACCCGCTGCATAAGTTTTATGAAATATCCAGAATTAAGTATTTTCACGTTAAATATTCCAAGATTCCCTTTTAGATGCCACCCGCTGGGAAATGCTATTTTTATAATACCGAAACTACCCCTCCGCGCGAATTGGTCATCTATATGTATTTGAATTCAAAAAACTCAGATCTGGATTGCGATTTTCGTCTTCTTCTTCTTCACGGAAAATCTGAATTCCATTGCTCTCATATTCAGCAGAGATCGCAAAAATCGTTCGTAGTTCGGTGTGTTTTTCTTCAGTCGAACTCAGATCATCGCTCGTCATCATCATCACCATCATCATCATCTTCATCGTGGAGACATTTGAAGTTTTTCGACGATTAGGTCAATTGTGGAGAGAAGATCTTTCTTCTTCTTTTCCATAAGAATTATCATCGTTTTGAAAGAAGAACGAAACTCTTTATTCATGAAAAAACTAAATTAACGTTTTAACACTGTAAATGACCATTCTTCGTGTAAACTAACACGGAGAATGCCATTCTCCGTTTTATGCCGTTCTCCGTGTTTCTAACACGGAGAATGACCATTCTCCTGCGTTTTAACACTGGAATGACCATTCTCCGTCTTAATTAGGACGGAGAATGACCATTCTCCGTTTTATTTAACACGGAGAATGGCATTCTCCGTTTTATTTAACACGGAGAATGGCATGGTCATTCTCCTGCGTTTTAACACTGGTATGACCATTCTCCGTGATAAATTACACGGAGAATGACATTCTCCGTGTAAATTAAGACGGAGAATGGTCATTCTCCGTTTAATTTGGCACGGAGAATGTCCATTCTCCGTCTTAATTAGGACGGAGAATGCCATTCTCCGTTTTATTTAACACGGAGAATGGCATTCTCCGTGTTTCTAACACGGAGAATGGTCATTCTCCTGCGTTTTAACACTGGAATGACCATTCTCCGTGTAAATTAAGACGGAGAATGTCATTCTCCGTGTTACTAACACGGAGAATGGTCATTCTCCGTGTTACTAACACGGAGAATGGTCATTCTCCGTGTAAATTAAGACGGAGAATGCCATTCTCCGTGTTACTAATACGGAGAATGACCACCCTCATGCGAAAATTAACATTTTTCGTGTTCTAAACGGAGAATGGCCATTCTCCTGCATTTTATGGTCAGTTGAAACTTTGGAGGGCCATAACTTTTGACTGGGAGGTCGAAACGAGGTCCCGTTTGTCGCAAAATGAGCGTATCGTCGAGGAGACTGAAAGTAACGGCTTCATCGTTAGACGGTCTTCCGAAATTTTAGAATCGCAAAAAAATGATGTTTGGACCTCCGTTTTAGCACTTTTGCCGTTCGTCCCGGTCTTTCCGAAATTTTCCGACGAGTTTTTAAAGATTTTTTAGGAGAAAACCTAGATTCGAAAGTGAGCAGCGTATGGAAGAAGATGGAGTATTGAAACGTTTTTTTTAAGAGCAGTTTTGTGGGTGTTTCCAATAAATTAAAAGGAAGGACAAAAGGGTCATTTGGAACCCGCTTTGGATAAGTTTCTCTAATTCTGGACACGCGATGAAATTTTTTTTAGCGGTGGGTTTTACATAAAACTTTTTTAGTTTTTGGGCATTTCATAAATCTTCCCATATAGGGTTTTTATATGCATCCTCCCTTTATCTTATTGTTTGGAGGTCAACAAATTGTGTTAACTACCGCTATATTTTACACAAACTAGTCCTACTATGAAATTAATTAAACGGACCATACCTATAGTTTATATTTTTTTATAGAAAGTTATAACACTGACAATTCCTATGTTTTATAAAATTTATAAATTAGTGTAATTATTTTCGAAATAGGAGTTGTTACAGTAATACTTATGAAACATATGGGGTCAATGTTTTTATTTCTTGTTTAAAAGTGTTGACTATCTCCTTTCAGCTTCCACTGTCGCTAGATTTTACTTTTTGTATTCTTTGTTTGTTTTTTTTCCTTTAACTTTTTAGTGTTATTGTCTAATACTCGGTGTGGTATCTGTTTGTTGGTATAACTGGCATATTTGTCTTCCTATTAACAGAAAAGTCTACTTTGCTGGTAAATGATGCGCTCTTAAAAAAGACATCCGTGATCTTTCTTCCAAAACATGTATATATAACTATTATATGGTTATATGTCATTACAAAAAAAAAATATTCTTCCCTTCATCTCCATTTCATGTGCTCTCTTAATCAATTAAATCATCAGCATGCATTTAGCTTCTCAGTATTGCTCGAATAATCAAACTATATTTTTCCGAAATTATCTTTTTGTATATTTTGTAATACTATTCCAAGTGCAACAAAGAAATTGTTATAAATTCCTTAATATGACTTTTATCAGCATTATCTTATCTTCAATTCCTTTTGCACCTACAAATATAATTTTTAATAATTTATTCACAAGTTTCTCTATTTTTTTTAATATATTTCTCACTTTCTTGATCTTTTCCTCTTTTTCCTCTGTACCAAGGTTTTCCAGGTTTTTACCAACAAATCAATGCACCAAGGGTAGTAAAATGAAAAAGCAGAAATAGGAGAGAGAAAAGTAAAGTGTGTGTGTATATATATATATATATATATATATATATATATATATATATATATATATATATATATATATATATATATATATATATATATATATATATATATAGGAAGCGGATCAAAAGCCCCACTTAGAAAACCCCCTAAAAGTCCCCCTCACTCTCAGCCATAATTTAATGTTAATATTAATGTTAATATTAATATTAAATACTAAAATTAACATTAAACTTAACATTAAAATTAATATTAACATTAACATTAATATTAATATTAACATTAACATTAACACTAATATAAAAATAAAAAAATTAATATTAATATTAACATTAATATTAATATTAATATTAATATTAATATTAACATTAATATTAACATTAAATTACGGATGAGAGTGAGAAAAATTTTTAAAGAGTTTTCTAAGGGGGGCTTTTGATCCGCTCCCATATATATATATATATATATATATATATATATATATATATATATATATCACGAACATTTAAGTAAAACATAGAAATTAGAGAAAAGAATTAATATACCATGGTTTCTTCAAGATTCAAGTCAGAAAAACTTTAGTCATGTTGGGAGTTGGATTTACCAATCTTGAAAGTTGAGAAGCGCTAATGTGGCGTTGTTAAAGTGGGTTCTTAGAAACTTAGATTTTTAATATTCTTCAAGCTTAAGCGACATCTAGCAAACTTGGACAATACCAACAATATTCTTGTATGAGCATCAATAGTAAGGCTTATCCCAATTTCTAGATTTTAGATTCAGAATGTAGAGACTTATTTTGTAAAATAGTAAGGTTCAATTGGAGTTCTACGGTGGTCCCGTCACAGCCACATTAGCTATAGATTGCACATGAGAATTTCTATATCTAGAATGTAGGAGTTCATTTTGTATATAGTAAGTAGTTAAGCTCAATTGGAGCCCCATTGTGGTCTCAACCCATTTGGTTTTGAAAATGAGAGAAAAAATAGTTCAAATGTGCCCCAAACCTATTTTCTATTATTCCTACATACATGATCCCAACCCGTTCTAAATTTATTTTTCTATTATAAATTTGTGCCCCAAATGTATTTTTCAGCCTATTTTATTGGAGATGCACTAAAGGCCTGTTTAGTTGGTAGCGACTGGGCTGCAACTGCCACTTTCTACTGCAAGTGTCGGCAACTCCATCGAGTTTAGTCATTTGGTTTGCACCTGCAACTGTAATGAAAGTGAAACTTTTTTGACATCCCTTGTTGTTCCCCTCCTTTTTGCCTAATATCAGTTACAACAAAAAAGAGCCGTAGATTAGCTTCAAGTGGAGAGAGAGGGAGAGGTTTGATTGATCATTTGATAATTGATCAGAGAATTTTCCTTGAAATAAGAAAATTAAATCAAAATTCTGATTCATATAAAAACTCTGCGGATAACAAATTAAGGACTTTTCAACAGGAAAATTAAATAAAAAATTCTAATATTGTATTCCAACCACATATCTCGAACGAGAGAAATCAAATCTTCGATCAGGGTCACAATCTGGACGAAGGGATTAGCATTGGCTGGCGGATCGCTCGGCCGGAGAGAGACCGCGAGCGACAGCTCCTCGACGAATTCGAACGGTGGGAGGGGGGCGACGCCACGACATGCTGATGCTGGTGGAAGTGGAGGTGCTGGTGCTGCCGGGAGCATCTTCATCGTCGTCGCCGACCAAAACCCTAGGAATGGATGAAAAGAGGAAATTTTATTTTGCACAATTTCCTCTCAATTTTTTCTACTTCCCACAGGATAGATGTAAAGTTACGGAGGTTTCTTCATATACATATCCTCTTATTCGTCATAAATTAAGTTCCCGTCCATAATAATAATAATAATAATAATAATAATAATAATAATAACAATAATAATAATAATAATAATAATAATATAGTAATTAATAGTAGTAATTTATAGTAGTAATTTATAATAGTAATTAATAGTAGTAATTTATAATAGTTTATATTGTAATATTTAGGTTTAAATGAGAAATATTTAGGTTTAAATGAATTGGGGGTAAGCATACCTAGGTTTACCATCCAACCCTATCATCCATTTTCAATAACCATTCAAACAACCGAACTCATTTTTTCTTTACTTTCAACAACCATCTGAACAACAAACTCATTTTCTTCCACTTGCAGGAGCTAAAAAATACGCTATCCAAACACATTTTGAAAAGTGTCACTTGTTGCAACTGCATTGCAACTCAACATGATGTAAGTGTCACTTTTACACTTTCAAAGAGTTATTTCTATCCAAACATCCCCCAAGAGAGACCTAATACTGTATCATAAATCATGAAGGGTGTAGTGTCCCGCTCCTAGCGGTCTATGTAAGGCTTGTGGCTTGGTTAACTCGGTCGGAACCGAGTATTGGGGAAACTCACTGTCGGCATCGAATCGATCACGGGCAAATGCATAAGAACCTTTCCAAGTAATGGATTGGTTTCTCTTGAAATGTGTCCAAGAGTTTTTTCTGAATGTTTCGCTGCTGCTTTTGTTACTTGATTTTGATGGATGCTTTTCTGAATAATTTTTGATGATCCATTTTTATTGATTTTTATATTATTCATTCTTGAGAATTCTGAGAGAAAGGAACATAACGAGACAGAGTATTAACCAAACTTTTGGTGCCACTGCAGACGGACGCGTGACGAGAAGCTAAACGCACAAGTGTTCCTCTCCCTCTCGGCAATTCTCTAATTGGTGAGTGTGGATCACTACAGGAAAATTATGTTTTGACGGCGCGCAATGCGCGCCGTAAAACACTTTCAAAGGCGCACATGCTCGCGCCGTATTAACCCATGCCGTAAAAAACTGGTACTTTGGACAACATGATTTGCATGTCGTAGAAAGTCAATATGTGCGTCGTCTAAAGTTGTTTACGACATGCATTGTGTGCTGTAAAAAGTCAATTATGGCGTGTTTATTAACGTCGTTAATACACACTTATGACGTACTTGTACACGTCGTTAATAATATTTTACGGCATTCTAGTGCACCTCTTTAATGCAAAAAAAGACATTCTGCTGCACGCCATATATAATATTTTATGGCACTCCTTGCCCCTCTTTGTTAGTCAATTATGACATTTATTGTATGTCGTGAAAGCATGCCTTAAATTCTCTTCAATTTTTTTTTTAAAAATTTCTGCTTTTTTTGCAATCAATTTTCCCTTTGATATTGAATCCCAAAACATATAACATACGCAACAATTATGAAAAATAAAGACTTTCATTGCAACAAAAGTGTCAAATCATCCAAATCCAAAATTCATTTTATAGTGTACATAACAATTGTTATAAGTACCAATTTTCATTGAAACCATAGTAATGTCAAATCATGTAAATTCCATATCACCAACTAAAATGTCACAAAAATGTGTCCAAATACTAAATCTAGGCCTATACAAAATATATTGATTCAGTCATTCCATTCACGGTTGAGAAACAAGATATATTCTTAGCATCTTCAATCGTCACTGCATCAAAAGTACTCAAGTCCGCAACCTCCAGCAAAAAGTAGCACATCTTAGATAACCTATTATATACAATAACAAATCAAGTCAATATAAAGTTCAAAATGAATAGAATAACAAACTATTTTTGCCAAAAATAGATCAGATATATCAAAACATCAAAAAGTACCATGTTTTTCAATCACCACAAAAATTCTCTGACACTTCTACTTGGTTACCATGCTCTAGTGGTGGGATAATCACGCCCCATGATAGACATTAAGGATAATCCAACTGTACCTGTATTTTTAAGAATGTAGTGTTTGATAAAAAAATTTACTTATGCTACACAGGAAAATATGTTAATTGCATGCATTATTTTTTCTTCTGTACTGGATTTCAGTTTCTGGTTCATTTTGATAATTTATTTATACTCTTTTCTAATGTCTATCCAATCATGTGAAGTAGATGGAACATCTATATTTTAAGTAACCGTGATATATGATTTTATTTACAAAGGACAAGAATCAAATCATAAGCAAACGCTCAAGATCTGTCCCCAAATGAAAAGCGCGTACCTGAATAGTCTCTAAGTGTATTATGGAACAATGCTTACTGGAACCGCATAAAAGCTTCTGTGGATAACAACCTCCTCGAAGTTCGGGCAGGGGGTGCCAACCCAGGTATATCTCTGATGTCCTTGTTGTTTGGGTATACAAGCTGATGTTATAAACAAATGTTGGGAGAAGAGAATTTGATTGACATGTGTGCATATGTATATGTGTGTGTGAGAGAGAGAGAGAGATCACCTTCACAACAATGATCGCAATAACACCACAAACAATTAGAAACAAAAAGGCCATGATGTATTTATCAGTGGTCACCTGAAAGCAGAGTTTGGCTTTGTCAAACCATAAAATGATGATAAATTATACAAAGTGCAGATGACAAGACATTACCTGTCTAGCAAGCTCCTTCACCAACTGAGTAACCTTCTTGATGTAGAAATGAATTGTATCCAGCTCATTAACAATGCGACCCATTTGTTCAGTCTGCACATAACAACTATGCAATATGGATAAAAGAACAATCTAACACCAGATATTTAGGATTATAAGTTTCAACAATCCATGCAATTCAAATTACGACACCATTTATGAATATGGTTGCCACGGATTATTTCTTCCCAATATCTTTCCCCAACCCCAACCGCTGGACCGCCCCCTGGTGGCCACATTTCGAAACTTAGACAACGGTTTCGAAGTTCAAACACCGAAAATATATGAAGTTACTTCTAATATAGAAAGTTGCTACTCTTATCAGCCATATACTTCAGTAAGTACAAATGACAATCTATGTTGCATGGACACGGTCACAATATGGATAAAGCGACATAAACATGGCACTGATTTGTTGTCCCTCGATATTTTGGCATGTATATAGAAATGTAGAGGAAAAAGACAAAATAGAAAGGCGGTTCATTCCAAGTTAAGAAAGGAAGATGAAGAACCTAATTAATTTCTATATTACATTTGCTGGTGAGTTACTTTACATTTTCTTCTGCAGTGTAGTGAACATAGAGATTGATGTGAGTAGAAACCTGTCTTGATTGATGTAGTAGACATGCATGAGAAGTTTGAATATTACATGCTTATAGGATTTGAGGCAACATTGCAAACCGAACCTAATCTTGCACTTCTGTGAATATTGCAAGCAAATAGATGAAACGGCGTGTTTCAAAGATGCCTTTGGATTACAATTTTTTCAATAGTATTAGACAAACCAAGGGAGATATGTGTATTTTGGGCGGGATATTTTATGATAGAGAACAACAATCTACTGGATGATATAAATAGTTTTCCTCGTGGTCCACACTTTCAGCAATTCCAGGGTGTTTCGGGGATGTTGGGGCGGTGGGAGGGATAGGGGATTCCTAGGTTTTGATTCAGTCGGTTACAGTAGTTTAAAAATTTGGTATCAGTTTGGCATAAGATTCGTCCAAACTTAAAGCCTTACTTTAGAGATTGACGATAGCATCTTGGTTAATATTATATATGACCAATGTGGATGTGTCGGTTACAGTAGTTCAAAATTTTGGTATCAGTTTTGGCATAAGATTCGGCCGAACTTAAAGCCTTCCTTTAGAGATTGACGATAGCATCTTGGTTAATATTATATATGACCAATGTAATAGGGATGTGCATATGATGTTTGGCCATTTCATGCTACTGGGATTTGAGGAATTATTGAAAAATCAAACTATGTAGAGCATTGTTGTACGTATGGAGTCTACATGTAGATCTCTACAATAAAGCTACAAAATTGAAAATTATTTAGTTTATTCGTTCTGTTGCAGCACAGAAGAACATAGATATTGATGAGTCCTTATGAGTCGATACAATTTGTGATTGATGTAATAGATATGTGCATAAAGTGTGAATTGTACATTACTGACGAACATAATATATATGACTTTGAAATTGACGTTAGGTTTTCAGACTTCACATTCAACTCTTCATGGCAAAATCAATCATCTCTTCTTTCGGTGTTTTCCTAGTTCTTTTTTGTAAATCTTTACAAAGTTAGGTATTTGCTCATGAGCTTGTTTCAAGCATGCAATGTTTCCTCTTCAGCTTATTCTTTATAATCCTTCTTAAACTTACAAACATCCAATCTTAATATTCTTATTTTTGCTAGAGTTGGCTTGTTCATCTGGAGCCATTTCATTGCTGGCAAAGTGAACTATATATTATTGTTTGTCCCATCATTGTTTTATTAGTTTCTTGGCTGTGGAGCCATGATATATCAATCATATAAAATCTAAAAGAAATTCCAAACTTCGTATATGAGTTCTATCCAAATAGAAATTATCACTCGCATTCTACAACATAACAGGTCTGAGATAATTCTCACATTGTGAAACAACTTGCCAGGGATTTTATTGCGCCTGGTTTTAAATGTTTGTACTGAATTAATTTCTTTATTATAGCAGATGGAATTAATGTTCTACACAAAACTTATTAATGAGTTTTACATAAAGAATTTTATCACTGAAAACAAGTCTCTCAATGTGCGGATACGAATCCTACCTATATGCTAGTTCGTTACAGGTAAATGATATTTGAGATGAAAAGGTTTCTACCACTCCTTACCTCTGATGGTAAAGTTCCACAATTGGCCTGTCACTGGTTCATATTTGCATATCAAATATATTCATATGATTTCTCTTTCTATTGAAGCAACTCCTAAATGCTCTAATACACTCACCTTCATTAGGTTCTGAGCTAACACTATTTGTTGTGGTAAAAACAAACTGTAGGAGAAAAGTATCTAAACAAATAAATATGTTACGATATGTTTATCATAGATGGGAAGTGTAGAGAGAACATTACCTAATGGCATTTGAACTTGGTCCTCAGCTGCAGGATCACTACCTCCAGCACCCATATCAAAGAGCTCAATACGTTTGTTACCAAGACTACTTGTGTACCTGGCAAACAACAAACTGCATGTTATATGTTTCTTCAGCAACAAGAAAAGATCGGCAAGTTTTACAATGTCACTCATAGCAGAACAGAGTGTACCTGGCAAATTCTACTTGTGTACCTGGCAAACAACAAACTGCATGTTCCTACAATCTAATAGTTATCTTAGAAAAAATACATTATGTGATGGTGCTCAGTTTTAGTTTATCTAAAATATACGGGAGAAGTGTAAGACTTTCGGGTTTATATATTATTCTTACAATAAATTTCAACATAAAAAGATAGTCTTCTTTTGCAGATTATCCTCCGACAATAGCTACAGAGATTTTGACCACAAATCATGATAGCCAACTGGAGTAATATTTACACAAAATAAAAATGATGAGGTGCCTCAGACTATTGGCATCATAGCATATTTTTGAACTCGCTGACAACTTTAATAAACTGATCATTTAATAAGAAAATAGTAATCCAATCAGTCATCATTGGCAACTACATAATTATCTAATCAAAATAAAAATGAAGATTTCCTCAAAACTAGCAGGTTTCCAACTAGTGGTCAGCTCAAACAGACTGATGCCTTCGATAAATAAGATACCAAGTCTACTACACAATTAGTGACACGGACTTACATAAAAACTGCCTACTCCATCTTCTCTTGTAAATAATCTAGAGAATAATTTACTCCATGTGTTATCCCTAAACATAACCATTTTTCGACCAATACGATAAAAATGATCTGCAGATCATAACAGAATATGAATATAATAATTTTGTAGTCAGCGACGACACCATATTTGGTCTAGATTGTAGCACAATTCATGTATGAACTGACCGAGGAGATTGTCATCAAGAAAAGCTTTAGTATTAAAATTGAAAGCTACATCAAGAAAACGTCAATTTGCCCCAAAAACCATTGCCTGCAACAGAACATTTATGGTAAGCTATATCCCTTCATAATTGAAAGCTGCCAGCATGACAACATGATGATTTTAACTTCAAACGAGGCATGGTAACTGTAGGAGATGCAGCTCTTGCATGATAAGCTATAGCCTTTGCATCAGATAACAAAGTTTGAGTATATGGCATAGCCTCCTTCAAACACTTAGATGGAGGCTTGTCACAAGACGCATTAATTTTCCCTCCTCAAAGTCACACTTCATTGTCTGTCCAGGTTTGTCTTCTACACTTGAAAATAAAAATTGGTTGCTTATTAACACCAAGATCTATGGGAAACCACATCCCTTAACTAAACATTAAAGAATATAACAAATAGTTTATTTTAATTCCTAAATCTCTCAAATGGTTCTACATGAAAATTCTCTCTGAATAAATCTTCAATTATAAGACACCAAAGTTTCCTGGCAAAAAATTTGTCATTATACATGGCTATAACCATATTTCTTAATCCACAAAACAGAGTAGGAAGATAAATAATTGAATAGTACTGCAATTCAAAATAAGAAAGGCCTGTGACCTATATCACTTACAGTCTCTAGTTCAATATATAGCATTAGTTCTATAAAACTGTTTGTATGTTTCAGAAAGAAAAATATCTTTCTAACAACAAAACAGTAGGACTACCTTTTAAGCCATACCACCCAAAACGAAATGAAGATATCATCCGCGCAAGTCATAATGTGTTATATAATCATAGAAACTATATCTACAAGTTTTAAACTATGAGTCTCCAGGTTATTGGGCCGCTGCCAGCATCGATGTCCTAAAGCCCACTTCTTATTTTTTCAGTAAATGTTGGCGGATACAAGAGGAAACTATCTTTGTATGTAAATAGATTGGAGGGTTTAGATAGTAAACATATCCAAATCAGAATACCAAGTAATATTGAAAGGGGGGTAGGCTAGAAAAGATTGGCATCCGACATAACCTGAATGCTCAAGTTATGATGATTAATCACATACTACATACCATTAGTCAATAATAAAAAAGAGGCCAAAACTTTTAGGCAATTATAACAATCTTTTAGACAAATATAATGAATTTGAGGGTAACATTCCACACCTAGAAAAGCAAACTCAACAAAATTATATATAAAAAAATATATAGCACATTCAAATAACCCTCAGAAAGTTCGTGAGATTGCATAGTCATTATTATTCAGAAAAGCATAAAACATCATGCATCCCCCAAAATGTTATCAAAATTAAATTAGCACTGTTTTTACTACAAAAACTAATTGCAATGGGTCTCTGCCATACAATAATTGTTTCTAAAAAAAGTATTTAACATATTTGTACAAATGTGAAGTGTTAAAAATATTTTATTTGTCAAAACCATAATGTTTTCAATCCCACAATTCATAACAAGAAAATTTTAAGACTGTTAAATATACCAATGCTTGTCAACTTCTATAACATGAAAATAATTCACTATTGATATACATATACAAGTTAAATTACCAATTTATTTACTTGGAAAATGTACTAGATGTCGATCTGGAGGATCGGGTCAGAGAACATGTGCAGCTTGAGCACGAAGATGGTTGTTGGGGGTTCATCATGGAGGAGGTGACACAGCCGGTGCCGATGAAACTTTGCTCGTTGTGAAAGCATAGGATCTCCTACATCGGCTCTTCGTTGAGGACGACATCGATGTCGCGTTGCCGATCGACAACGAGAATGCATCTCTCGTTGCCATAGTCAAACTCATCACACTCATCTTCAACCTCTCTATCTCCTTCGACCTCTTTCTATTTCCGATTTTTCATTCAGATCTAAAAAATAGAGAAGGAAATCATTACTCTTGCTCCTCTTAAATTTTAGGGCTTTGAGAAAGAAAAAAATTGGGTTAGATCAATTACGTACCCTCTCGAAGCCTTTAAGGTTTTCTGTTCTTTTCTCCTTCTTTGGACTTCAAGGAAAAAAAATGGAGAAAGCTAACATTATGTTTCAGCTTTTCTCGAAGAGGGAAAGAAGGCAAAGGGAGTTTTTGATTTTGGGGGAAAAAATTGGGGGGGGGGAAACAAAAGTAAATTCCGCCAAAAAAAAATTAGCATTCACGGCATGCAAGTTGTGTCGTGTTTGATGTTATACTTTTACGACACAAAATGTACGCCGAGAATATTACGTCCCGCATATGTACGTCATGATTAAGGTAAAATAAGACATGCCTGGCTTATTTACGGCATGCTCAAAAATGTACGTCGTAAAACTATTATTTACGGCATTCGTTTCTATGCACGCCGTAATTTTAACGTCGTAAAAAGTCATTTTTCTTGTAGTGGATCCCTGTGGTGGTTTTGTCCCTCTCACTATTCCTTTATGCCAATTCAATAAATTGTCTTGCTACATCCGTTGATCGATAACAAGATGCTAATGCCACAAGTCAATACCACCAAGAAGCTAGAGAAATGAACATTGACTGAATCGATTACACTGTTAACAACAATGAATGATGCTTGTCCCTATGAACATTGAAATGTTGCGATGAATTGAACATTGAAATGAAATGAATTGATGCCTGTATTGATGGATATAAAATGTTGAGAAATGAACAAGTTGCCTATTTACTTTCATTATTACCATGCATTGTATGCTTATCGAGTCGCACACGCATTCACATGGCTATGGACAACTTGTGCACAAGGTTTGAGGTAGGTTTCCTCGAATCGGTACTCGGGGCGCCGAGACCGATTCGACCTAGGAGAAAATTGTGGTGTGCTATGGGAGCACGGGTATTGTGAGCCGGCACTCTTAGAGGCCAGCTACCTACTTTTAGTGGACATTGTAATACCTTGAAGTCCTACATGGAAAAAAGAGTCTGTATGATTTAACAACGCCAGTGACCATGTATTCAGGATGCATGCTAATGATTGTTTTATGTAGGGGTAGTAAGTATTATTATTATCCTGTATCTTATGCAGGAAAGCTGGATTTGACCGATGGTAAAGTAAACAGTTATTTCTTATAATATCATGTTGCCTCAATTGTGATTTACTTTGAATGTTGTCTGTCCCTAACAAATCTCATGATTTAAAATGCTTGTCATTAATAATAAAATGTTCGTTTAGCTGCCAACGGGGCTCACTAGTACATTGTTATAATGTGCTGACCCCTCCTCTACTGGTACTGGAGAAGGCTCGGGCGCACGTCTGAACTAAAGCTTTGGAGTTGTTGCTATTTTCTTTCAAGTTACTTTCAAATAAAGATGCACAAAGTATTGTGGAGCTTTTAAAGATTGTTGCTTAGATTTCAAAAAGTACTAAAGTGACATGATGTTTGGAACGAGAAGTTATTTCATGGCAGCCTATCAGTTGTAGTACTTATTTTCATGAATCAGTGTAGCCGAAAAAACATTCCAAACAGTATCGAGAAAAGTTGTAATTTTGGCTATAATTATCAATAAAATGAGTATTATTTCTTCCTATTCCGCGTACTCAATATTTCTGCAAATGTGGCTTATTGTTAAATGTTTCGAAACAAAAAAAAGGTGCACGTTCTTGTCTTGTACAAGTGCAACTCCAGACATGTACGACAACACGCCTTAGCGAGGACGAACGATTCGACGTGAATCGAAGCAAAGCGAACGATTTCCCGAATCGAGGCGTGACAAAGGGCACTCCAATCCTAACTGCGTAACTTCTTTCTTCTCCCTTGTTGTGTCCTTTGGTTATCTACTCTTACACCCATCAATATTGGGTCTTTCTAATAACATTGTATGTCTCTTGCAAATCTTCCGTTAGGGTCTAAAATTATGTGACGTAGTGTTATTGGCCTTAAACTTTGAACTCATCTTCAAACATACACATCCATAGCTATGATTTGGAAGTCAAAACATACCAAAAAATTCAAATAGTTAATTCAGTGGTTTGCCAAGGAAAATTTATGTACAAATTTAATTTGGGCTTCCTCTAGGTAAAAATAGCACCATCAATTAGGTAATTATAAATTTCAAACATGCATCTTTCTTCTCAAACTATGGATCTTCAAGCCTGACGACCAGGACCGGCCCAGGGGGTTGGGTTGCTAGAGTTAAAATTGGTTGCCTTTTGCCTTTGACTCAAAAGAAGGTATTAAAAAATTGATGGCGAGTGGATTTGGCATAGTCGTCGAAGTCTCCGATTTTGACGGTATCATGGAGCTCGATATCGAATTTCTCTTCTTGAGCTACTCGAGGCCTTTCCAGTGGAAACTCAAAATATGGGACCGGTTGATTGGTTGATTACTAGTTCAACTAACAGAGAGGAGTTTGGGTGGAGCGCGGAGGCTCTACTGGCATAGAGGTATGGACTTAAGGATCGGGAGAGGTGTTACCCTAACCAGGGGGTTGTATGTCACAAACCAATTTCGTCGAATCGAAGGGTTGGGGCTGACCATGATGTCGGACAAGCCAGAGTTGCGCTTATAAGGCGTGCTCGTGCTTATTTTGTAAAACATATAATTTTCAGATAATCCACAGCGGATCACAGAGAAATTGAATAAGGTGATTGAAATAAAAATAGTTATTTTATTGATAACTTTACAACTGAAAATATAACTCTCAAAAAGCCGAATATAAATGTCAAACTTGGCTTACAAGTTGCAAAATATAGAAATGTGATACCACCATTCCATACATCATATCCTTTATTTAAAACTTAAACTTTAACACCTTTAGCAGAAGTCTTTCTCTCTACTTTGAAGCTTCAAATGAGTGTGAGGCTTCAAAAGCGTCGAACTAGAGCTTTCAACGTCTTTTATCTATAGCTAAGTTCTCAGCACCTGTGGATGTTCATGGAGACGTGGGTCAGTACATGTCGTGTACCAGTAAGAGGTCATAACCAATCTCACCTAAAAATCAATACTAAGTAATCATGTGATAGGAACATTATTAAAAATGATATTACTATGTTGCCTTAGGGTCCATTAATAATTCATGTATGATAGATAAAGGAAACATTTTGAATATCATGTGATTCTTACCCACAATCATTGTCCTTTCCTGTAAATGAGTAATAACTTACTCTGTCTGCACAAAACATCACTAGAAATGCCACATGTCTACTATGAAGGTCATTGGCGACGCGTCATATTGGACTAAAAATAGAATACGATATACTTTACAACGCAGATAGCTAAATCTCTGAAAGTTCCGTAATTTTAATGCTAGTACGTCAGCACCATCATGTTCCTCCTAGGACGAAGCGGTTCCGTGGCCTCAGAGTACCGTTCAGGGAAGTAAACATTGTGCATAAGTTGTCCATGACTATGCAAGCATATACAACTTAACTAACAAAAATTTATCATGTATGTATAGAAACTTGACAAAATAACCACAATTCTTATTTTGTTTCACCACTTTGTCATGAGTTATAGATCGAATACTTATCACCCAATCAAAGGACTTGGCTGCCCGCTCCGGGGACTTACCATAAATGGCAACATAACGGTCCCGACTTTAGTTACAAGAATACGTAATCTATCATTCTACAACAACACATGTTAATAGAAGTGTGATTATTTATCTTTCATTATCTTTTCGGGTTTCTTGCTAGGTATCATTGATCAGTACACTACGCAGCAACAAAGTAGTCATTTAGTTAAGTGTGAAGATTAAAGATTCATCGAAGGATCGCAGCCACTCACCGTTGGTCATGAATTGCCAAGAGAAAGAGGTCTTCCACACGATGGTCAAGCTGTGCCTACTCAATTAGCTACATTCTCACCAATAAGTGTTCACAACTCTTCTTCTCTTTCTCTCAGTAATTCGATATGAATACGAAGATAGTGAAAGTAAGCAATGAAAACATTCACGAAAAAACATCATAAAACCAATAAGAAAAGCAACATCGAAAACCAACAGAGTAAGGGTCTTGAGTCATAAACTCTTATATGAAGCTCGTTCCCTAAGGCACGATGCACTGCATCTTGGCACATCTTCTAAAGAATTCAATATCCATAACGAGAAAGTGTCTCAATCATTAGTCGTCTAATCAATCGATACCGGCAAGATTTTCTCATTATTTGATTTCAACTCGGCCATTCCAGCCGCTATCCTACACCGTGCTCAACAACTTAAAAGAAAAAAAATCTAGAGTCATAGCAATGAATACATAAGCGCTGGTATGGAAAATAATGCATGTATGGTTTTATATCATATTTTTATTAGTGCTTTTAGTTGCTGGACCATCACTTTTAGATGTATCTTTTTCTTTGTCTGTTAATATACTGAATGGTAGGCCACACCTTGCCCTTTTGAACTGACTACTTCTGTACCAATGATCTCAGGATATCCAACCAGGGCCGGCCCATAGGATTGTGTTGCCCTATCCAAAGCTAGTTTTGTTTGTCCCCTGACTCTTATCGTGGGCGATTCTGGAGGGTCACCCTTTATCCCGGCCTCTTGTGGGGTCATGCTGGGCTTGGGAGTTGTCCCAAAACAGAGGGAGGTTGCACACGTCCAAAGTCTTGTCTGGCTTACCCCAAGGTTAGACTTGATCCAACCTTGTCGTTAGTCGGTGCCCTACACCATGGTTCTTTTGGCTTATTCAATTATTCTGCACTTCTCTGATTCTAGCCATGAGTTAACAGTATAATTAACAGAATTGGCTTAGGTTGGGAACTCCAGTTTGCCAGTAGCGGAAATCGGTACCATAACACATCCAGGTTGTGATCATCAGCAGTGTCCTGGATTCTTACGTAGTAGTGGATCACCCATTGATAGTCCTCTGACTTATTCATGATTGCACCTTGCTGATTGTTTTAGTTACTTGAGCGGTGCACTCGACTGATGTTTACATGTTTAAACAGACAACTTCGCCATTGCCTATCGAGCTCAACTTTACTATCAAACTTGTATATGCCTGAATCTATCTATGTTCATGTATTCATTGATACATGACAACTTGAGGGCTAATAGCGATGGACTTTGGATGTCGGTAAGTCCAGGGCCGGCTCAACCCTAGGTAAGTTCTAACCTATTTGAAACAAATTGATTCTTTTCCAAATGCATATGTTGTTTATCGAATAATGTTGACTATACCTCTAACTATTACTTCAACATCTGCAGAAAGAACAATTTCAAATATATCACCAAAAAGAATAAATGGATTAGCTATATTATCCATTGAAAAATATATTGTAAGAAAATATATATTTTTTATCGAATAATGTTAACAATACCTGAGTAAGTATAGTAGTATAGCGAGCGTATCATGGCGGAGCATCAACTGTCAGATGACAACCTCTTCATGCTAAGTTCGGAGGGCAACCTAACATCGGTGGCGAGACCAACCGCTTCAAGCACTTTCACAACGTACCATGTCATATCCACTTCCCACCACTTCAACCCGTGCCTGGCGGAGTACTCGAAAGCGTGGTGATTGTTGTGCCACCCTTCTCCAAATGACAATAGAGCCACCCACCTGTACACACATGAACTAATTTAATTTATTGAACTGTTGTCATCTCCAACATTATAGTGGTTAGTTATCTACAATTAAGTTGAACTATGTTTTGAGTATATGATGAAGGTATTTTTTCAGATATCATAACCAAGTTATTAGCTAGAAAAATATGGTATGGACAATAACCATACCAGTTGTTTCTTGACAGGTCCCTGGTTTTCCATGTCTGGTAACCCCACAGATGGCAAGCTGAGTTCAGAAGCCAGATTGCATGGTACAGACACACTATCCTTACTCCCTGTGTATCAATATAAAGTGATTCAATTCATGACCTGAAGTAATGAGTTGGAATAAATGCAGGAATTAAAGATGAGATTGCCTGGTTTGCTCACCATGCCCCAAACAACGTAAGGGAACCCTCCTATTGCATAAAGCAAGGCCCCGAGAGCCAACGGGTGAAGAGGATAGGTGTTTCGCAAGAACCAATAGAAGGGCTGCTTCGCCAGGTCCCCCACATTGTTGGGTTCCCCACACTGCATTCAGGTACCAACAGAAGAGTATCAGGAAACTAAAATTCTTTTCCTCATTGCTAAATTCCTTCTTTAACATATGTAACTTGCTGTCTTTCCTATAACAAAAGATGCATAATATCTAGAACTAATCATTCACAAACTAAAACAGGTTGCAGGTTGTGGGCGGATCCAACCATGAGGGGGAATAATTACTTTTTTCTTCTTATGTTTTTAATTTTGAATTTATTTTATATGGATTTGTCCACCCTGATCTATTGTAGTCCATTCTAATTTCAGTTTCTGGATCCACCTGAGGAACTTAGCTTGTAGGACATTTACTGTATTTACAGTTGTAGCATACCTATTAGTCATGCAATGTTGCAATATCTGGATATGTGTCTTTTGCATCTGCAATAGCCGCAACAATGTTCTGAACAAATGATTGCTATGTACAATGGTAGTCAACAGCGCGCATCGTAAAAATTGTACAGCAGTTATGCTTCACATCTCACTAGGCGAGATGCTTTTCCCCGGACGCACCAGAGGCTCAGCCTAAGGTGCGCCTTTCAACAAGCCGCGTTCAAAGAAAGGCGAATCTTATTTTTTTTTTCCTTTTATATATATTTATTAAAAAAAATTAAGGCATGGAGATGACCATCACCTTATATAAGTGGGAGGGAGATAGTATTTTTACTTTTGTCAAAGTTGGTTACAATTGAACTGAAAAAGCTAAATTTATTAAAAACGCGGTAGGAAGACTAAAATATATTGTTAATTTTGTTGATTGTTATTGCTACTGTTGCTCTGCTAGTTCACTTGGTTATGTTTTAACATATTTTTATTGGTTTTAATATGATATTTGATTTTATTTTTTGTATTACTAATTTTTTATTTTTTATTAATATTTATTTTTTGCGTCTCGTTTCGTATAGGACGTGCGCATTAGTTAAATGCGCCTTGTACCTCGAACGATATGGATCCTTTGCGTCTCGAGTGCGCCTTACGTCTTTGACTACCTTGGTTATTAGTAGCTATATATGACATAAATCTCTAAGTATCCGTACGAAGCTGATCGGTGTAGTTTTTGCTTATGTACCTATGTTAAGAATTAGTATGTTCCTCTTTATGTTATGTACCGAAGGACTGACTACTCACCTTTCGATAAAATAAAGCAGTGTCGAAAAGCCAGGTGATGTGGCTGAACCAGAAGCCCTGAGTGGGGGTATGTGGATCCTTCGCGGTGTCGCAGTGCTGGTGGTGATACCTGTGGGTGCACACCCAGTCCAGTGGGTCCCCCTAGTAATCAATCATCAAGCGATTATTAGAAAAGCAAAATATTACTATACCAATTAATAGTTAGTTTGCATGCTTAGAATGGATGCACGAGCAAAACCTGGCCAGCCTGCGCTCCTAAGTAGGCGAACGTGTACTCCAGCCACTTGGGCAGCTTGAAGCTGCGGTGGCTGAGGTGCCGGTGGTACGACAGCGTGATGCCGAGCATCCCCGTCATGAAGTAGAGCGCCACCGCGGTCCAGAGCGCGCCCCAGCTGAATGTGAAGGGCGCGAACAGGCACAGCCCGTGAAACGCGACGAAATTGGCCACGGACAGCACGTCCACCATGGCCCACGTGCTCGTCCTCGCCGCCGGCTTGGCCACGACGTCCGACCAGAGAATCCTACTGACCCCCCCGACGTCTTCTTCTTCTTCTGGCACTCGTGCAGCAGCTGCTTCTTCTTCTGGCGCTGCTCGTGCTGCTGCTGCTTCTTCTACTTTGAGGCATTTGACAGCGAGAGGGGGAAACCGTCCGGTTCTGGTGGCATTGGCAGCTTTCGCGGAGAGGAAGTTGTTGAAGAGAAGCAGCGGCTTCAGCGAGTTGGGAGCAGCATTGGGATGGTGTTGATGATGATGGAGCAGCGTTTGTTTGGGAGATGGGCACAGAAGAATATCTGATTTCAGGACCAAAGACATATTCATTCTCTCTTCTCTCTCGCTCGCTCTCCACTATCTCTCTCTCTCTCTCGCTCTCGTTCTCGCTAGCTCGCTAGCTCAATCTGTTCCGTTTTGGGGCCTTATATAGTCCAATGTGTTTCGGTACCTGAAGCCACTTTTCTTGACCTAAGAATATAATACGCCACTCTTTTTTTACCAAAGACATAAGGTTAAGCCACTTCTCTTGACCTGAGACTTAAGGTTAAGCCACCTCAGACATAAGGTTAAGCCACTTCTCTTGACCTAAGGCATAAGGTTAAGACACTTCTCTTGACCTAAGACATAAGATTTTTCTCTTGACCTAAGACATAAGGTTAAGCACTTCTCTTGACCTAACTAAGACATAAGCTTAAGCCACTTCTCATGACCTATTTAAGAGATAAGAAGCAATTTTGCTTCTTAATTAAGTCATTAACTGGATCAAATGCGGTTAGAATTTCTTTTCGGTCACATCCCAGTACCGAAATACGAAGACGGATATGGACAGCTATTCCGTATAAGGTACGAAGACGTCATACGACAATCAGAATGTAGCAATTTATTTTGTAGAATAGTAAGGTTCAATTGGAGTCTCGTGATGGTCCTGTCACATATACGAGAGCTATGAGTCCATTTTTGTTCACCCACCAATACCATGGTATTTGTTCAACCCCCCCCCCCCCCCCCCCCAATGATATAGAGACATGTGGCAAATAAAACCACTTTAAGTGTGGTTTTGTACACTCTCTAAAATAGGTTTGTAGTTTTATTAGTCACATGTCTCCATGTGATTGGGGGGGGGGGGGGGGGGAACAAACACTATGATATTGGTGGGTAAACAAAATTGGACTCGGAGAGCTATAGTTTGGGCTTTAGAATTTCTAACTGAGAATGTAGGAACTCATTTTGTAGAATTTTAAGGCTCAATTTGGAGCCTCAATTTCTAGATTCTAAATTTTACATTATTTTTTTACCACATAAAGAAAAACTTTTGCCACCAAAGGTCATTTTATGTTTCTCATTTCCTAATATTTTCCATACAAATCCAACTCATTCTAAATTTATCTTTTAATTATAAATTTGGGCCTCAAGATGCATTTTTTAGCTCCATCTATTGTGGATGTTCTAACCAGCGTTGCCTCCAAGAGAATTTTGCGAAGCCAATAACACTACCATTTTTATTTCGTTAATTTCCACTTAAATACCTTCAGAGTCTTAGTTTTGCATGTTGTTATGGTGTACAATTTTATTATTTATGTAGAATTAATATGCTAAAAATTCTACCATGAATATTTTGTCGTCCACTTGTTAACTACCGCTTAACCGCACCTTTCAAAATACATAAGGAGCTTTGATAGTGGTCATTATTGCTTTTGAAAGCTATTCGGAAAATAATCTTAGCTTATAATGTTAGATTATATTTGTAATGTAAATATGGCCCATACCCATAAGCCCAAATGTAGACACTTTATATATTGTAACAAATCCTAGCAATGAGAACAAGGACATTATTATTTCCTACATGGTATCAGAGCCTCCCGAAAAACCCTACCGCCATCTCCTGAAAAACCATACCACCGCTCCCGCGCCGACCCCGACTTCCGCACGCCCGCGTCGAGCGCCGACCAAACGCATCCGCGCCGACCAACCGCGCCCGCGCCGAGCGCCGACCGACCGGTCCTTGAAGCACGTGATGCTTCAGGTATTCCATCATCTCTTCATCGTCCGGTCGGAACTTGTATCCAACAGGCAAATAGTTGTCGAGTAGCATTCTTCCGCTTCTAATATTATTATTAGAGGAGGACTCCATTTATCATCAAGAAAGAGATGAAGCTGAAACTACTATTAGGAAAAGAAGAAAGATCAGAAGAAGAAGAAGCTTAAAAAAATAATAAAAAATAATATATATATATATATATATATATATATATATATATATATATATATATATATATATATATATATATATATATATATATATATATATATATATACAGCGCTCCTGATCGCGGCCGATTCGTCGCCGACCTCGTCCGTCAGCGGCAGATTCGTCGGAGTTGTACAAAATTTTGTACACCCGACATCCGCTCGCTCCTACGCGCCAGATCCGGCACCCCTGATCGCGGTTGATTCGCCGCCGAACCCGTCCATCAGCGGCTGATTCGTCGGAGTTGTCCAAAATTTTTTTTGTACACCCGACATCCGCAATGGCAGATGATGTTGCGTCCAGATACTCCGTCACGACTGGCGGTGGTGGTGCACACAACCCAAATTATCCTAATTCGAAGGATCCATATTTTCTGAGTTCTGCTGATCAACCAGGAAATATCATTACTCATATTATTTTTCGTGGACCGAACTATGCTGAGTGGTCTCGGTCGATACGTCTCTCCCTAATCTCTAGACGAAAGATCACTTTTCTGGAAGGTACTGAAGTCAAACCTGTTACTGATGCTAGTAAATTGCTTGATTGGAGATGCGTGCAAGCGCTATTGGTTTAATGGGTTCTTAACACCATTGATCCGTCTCTGAAGCAATCTTTGTCGTACTTTGATGAGGTTTATCCATTGTGGAACTTGTTGGAGAAAAGATTTGTTTTTAGCAACGGCACTCGGAAGTAACAAATTAAGGTGGCTTTGGCCGAGTGCAAACAAACGACATCGATGTCTGTGGAAACCTATTTTGAAAATTTGTAATTTGTGTGGGATGAACAAGCTGCTTATTTTCCATTGCCTACTTGTACCTGTGGTGAACTTGCTGCAAAGCTACAGGCTATGAGGGATGAAGACTACTTTCAGGACTTTATGTATGGGTTGAATGCTGAGTTGTATGGTCATACCCGATCTAATCTTCTGGCTCAGGATCCTCAGCCAAGTTTAGATCGGGCATACGAGGCAGTCCGTGAGGAGGAAGGTATGCAAAAATCTCAGGTCCAATCCGCTACTGCTGAGGTGATGGCGCTGGCTATCCAGTTTCACCACGTATTTCTACTACTTCTAATAGTAGAACCTCAGATTCCAGGGCCAAATCAGGTATGATCTGTACTCATTGCAAGAAAACAGGTCATGATGTTGCAACTTGCTTTGCCAAGATTGGCTATCCAGAGTGGTGGGAGACTCGTCCTCGGCGTGAGGGCGGACATGGTGCTGGTGGTGGCAGAGGTCCGGCACCACCGCAGAGACGTGATGGGGGACGTGGTGTTAGTGGCGCAGGGGTTGTTCATCATGTCGCCGCTGCTGGTCATGGTGTCCCTGCTGGTCTTGCTGGAATTTCGACGGATATGATGCTTGGAGGGTATCCTTCACCACTCTCAGGTGAACAATGGGAGAAACTGATGAGCTTGCTGGGTAACGACATTTCTTCCAACCCTGGTTCTTCAAAAACAGATCGTCTGATGGGTAAGAATTCGTCTGTCCCTTGGATATTCGATACTGGGGCTACTCTTCATGCGACAGGCTCTCGTGACTGTTTAGTTGATTGCTTTGAGGGCCATGTCTGTCCTATAATTTTGCCTGATGGAAGCACTATTGAGGATGTTCTGAGAGACAAAATATTTTTGACTGCTTCGTTGGTGTTGATGGATGTTCTCTATGTTCCGACATTGACTTGCAATTTGATCTCTGTCTCCCAATTGATTGGTGCCAGAAATTGTGATATGTTATTTACTCCTGATTTGTGTTTTGTTCAGGACCGAAGTACGAGGATGGTGATTGGAGCAGGTGAATAAAGGGGTGGACTTTACTTCTTGGGGGAGGTTCCAGTTTCTTTGGCTTCTGTGATCCTGGCATGCAAAGAGAGTGATTCCGAGGTGTGGCATAGTAGACTGGGGCATCCTTCAGATAAAGTAATACAGACTTTACCTTTTCTCTCTGGTAGTAGTGTGTTTTCTCATACGGCTTGTGATATTTGTCATCAAACTAAACAGACTCGTGATGCCTTTCCTGATGTAGTAGTCGTGCTTTGAGATGTTTTGAACTTATACACTGTGATCTGTGGGGACCATATCGTGTTCCGTCATCTAATGGGGCAGATATTTTTTGACTTTGGTGGATAATTTTTCTAGAACTATTTGGGTTATTTTATTGACGGATAAGTGTGTTGTTTATTCTATATTTCTTAAATTCATTGCTATGGTGAAGCGTTAGTTTGGGGCTGATATACGTCGTGTGCGGAGTGACAATGGCACTAATTTCATTGTTTACGAGATTATTTTTCATCTCAAGGTATACTGTTCCAAACATCCTGTGTTGGGATACCTCAACAGAATGGAAGGGTGGAAAGAAAATATCGACATATTTTAAATGTAGCCAGGGCATTGAGATTTTAGGGTTCTCTTTCCGTGGATTTTTGGGAGAAATGTGTTCTGGCTGCATGTTATTTGATAAATAGAACTCCTTCTAGTATCTTGCATTTTAAGTCTCCTTTTGAAGTTTTATATGGTTCGGCTACTTCGTATGATCATCTACGTATTTTTGGTTGTCTGTGCTATACGTATGATTTGAAATCCCGACATAATAAATTTGCTAGCAGGAGCAGAAAATGTATCTTTGTTGGGTATCCACTTGATAAAAAGGGCTGGAAACTGTATGATTTGGAGACTGGTGAATTTTTTGTGTCCCGTGATGTTATTTTTTATGAAAAAAAATTTCCTGGGTCTGGCTCTGCTAGTGAGATGTCTTCTGCGATACGTCATACATCTGTTGAGGTGCCCGGAGATGATATAGAGGTTTTTGGGATGGTGCCGACTACGGTTGCTGAGGCCGGAGGGGTTGAAGGTGGCTCGGCACCGAGTGGCGAGGATGCACAGGTAGATGCAGAAGTATTGACAGGAGTCCGCTGGGGTGATACAGATACTACTGATGATACAGGGGATACAGTATTGCCAGAGGTGCCCGACGAGGTAGTATTGGGAAGATGAATGAGAAAAAAATCACAACCAGTGCGATTACAGGATTTTGTGACGAATGCTGTTCGAAGTAAAAGTCCCCCCTTCACCACAGTTCATCTGTTCCCGTCACTTCCTCAGGTACTTCGTATCCTCTAACACAATTTCAAAGTTATGACATATTTACTGCTGGAACAGAGATTTTCTTGCAGCTATTACTGCAGGTGTTGAGCCTACTTCATATCGCCAGGCCTCACGAGATTCGGGCTGGCGTGCGGCTATACAAACTGAAATACAGGCTCTGGAAGATAATGGAACATGGACTCTTGTCGATTTACCTCCTGGGAAGAAAGTATTGGAAAGTAGTGGGTGTACAAAATAAAGTACAAATCCGACGGCAGTATTGAGCGCTTAAAGGCACGGCTGGTTGTGTTCGGTAATCATCAGGTCGAGGGGATCGACTATTCAGAGACATTTGCTCCGGTAGCTAAGATGCCTACAGTTCAAACGTTTTTGGCTGTTGCAGCTGTAAGAGGCTGGACTTTACACCAGATGGATGTGCACAATGCTTTTCTTCATCGCGATCTGACAGAAAAAGTGTATATGAAGTTGCCGCCAGATTTTTCGCATAGTGAACCTAACAAAGTGTGTCGCCTGCGTAAGTCTCTATATGGATTGAAACAGGAACCACGTTGTTGGTTTGCTAAGCTTACTGCTTCCCTGATATCCTATGGATTTATTCTATCTCATTCCGATTATTCTATTTTCTCTTTTTTTAAAGGGAAGGTAGAGTTGCATGTTTTGATCTACGTGGATGATATGATTGTTTCTGGTAATGACTCAGGTGATTTAGATGCTTTCAAAAAGTACCTGAGTTCTTACTTTCACATGAAGGACCTTGGTGTATTGAAGTACTTTCTTGGCATTAAGGTGGCTCGGAGTGCAGAAGGCATTTCCTTGTGTCAAATAAAGTATGCTTTGGACATCATTTCAGAATGCGGCTTGATGGGGTCTCGACCTGCTGGCTTTCCCATGGAGTCCAATCATAAGCTGGCAGAATCGACTAGTCCAAAGATGGCAGATGCAGAGCCTTATTGGAGGCTGGTTGGGAGGTTGATTTATCGATCATTTACTCGCCCTGATTTAGCCTATGTTGTGCATATCTTGTCTCAATTCTTACAGGAGCCTCGACAAGATCATTGGCATGCTGCTTTGAGAGTTGTCAGATATCTCAAACATGTACCGGGACAGGGTATTCTTTTGAAAACTGATTGTGATCTTCGTCTTTCTGGTTGGTGTGATTCCGACTGGGCAAGTTGTCCCTTGACTCGCCGCTCTGTTACAGGCTGGTTGGTGTTTCTCGGGGGTCTCCTATTTCTTAGAAGACCAAGAAGCAATCAACTGTTTCCCGATCTTCTGCTGAAGCTGAATATCGATCTCTTGCTGCGCTTGTTTGTGAGTTAAAATGGTTGAAGGAGTTATTGGTGTATTTGGGCGTTCGCTAGGAGTCTGCTATGTCGGTGTATTGTGACAGTCAGTCAGCCCTGTACCTGGCTCAGAACCCGGTATTTCATGAGTGCAGTAAGCATATTGAGGTGGATTTGCATTTTGTTCGCGATGCTATTAGAGATGGCACCGTAATAGCCACGCACGTTCTTACTTCTTCTTAACTGGCTGACATATTCACCAAGCCCCTTGGAAAGCAAGTGTTTGATTCTTTCATTCCCAAGTTGGACATTTGTGACTTGCATGCTCCAACTTGAGGGGGGTGTTAGATTATATTTGTAATATAAATATGGCCCATACCCATAAGCCCAAATGTAGACACTATATATATTTTAACAAACCCTAGCAATGAGAACAAGGACATTATTATTTCCTACATATAATAACTTATAAGCATAAGCCCAGGAGATAAAGTGAGAACTATTATTCAGTGAGACAACCCTGTGAAACACGGGACAATCTACAGAGGAGTCTAGAAAATATATATTCAAGAATTAAACATAAAAAGCCGTAAAATAGGAAGTCTCATATTGGCATCACGATAGTAAGAAAAATGAATTTAAAGATAACAAAGTGCACATGAAATAGTATAGAATAATAACTTGCAAATGTGTGCATACATGTATTATCTATATAATAAAATGAGGTGTTATTTTTTGCCAAAACATAAAATGATGAAAAAGGATCACGATTAAAGGATAGAAGATACATCAATTGGCTACAAATATGACATTTATATATCTTAATAAAAAATATTAAAACTAACAAAAATATTATTAAATAATATAAACGATAATCAATTTCAAATACCTAGCTAATTATCAGCTTAGTATCGAGGCACGGGGATATGTAGTCAAAAAATTAAGTTATTTATGTGCAAATTAGGCTTTCCAATGGTAGAACTTTCAGTTTGTTTGTGCAGTCCCTTGGAAACTATTATTTAGATAAGTACATATGATAAGTTTCAACTTCCAAACCCATTCAAAGTTAAGTTGACAATTGGTTTGTCATTTGTAACTGCAATGTTGATCCGCCCAGTTTTTATTATACATGCCATGCTCTACGCATGTTGCTGAGAGATTAATCTCGCGGATATAATATAGACCAACGAGGCAAGGCAACGACACTATTCTAGAACAGCTTATCAATATGTATTAGTTATTTTTGGAAGTTTTTCCATCAAATGGGAAGCTTTAATTTCATGCTCAAGAAGGCGCACGGGATCACTCAGGAGCCCATTTTATTTAGGTGATGCAGTACAAGTGAAGAATATTGACATGGGAGCTGCTATTTGGACTGCCATTTTATTCTCTTGACCTAAGACATAAGATTTTTCTCTGTCAAAAAAAATGACAGGCTAGAACTGTCAAATAATCTGTGAATTGGTCGGACATTGTCTTTTCGTTTTTAACAGTTAAGGTATGTCTTTTTTCTGGAAAAAGAATTTAAAAAAATCAATTCATCCATATTAAAGATATATAAAACTATTTATCCTTTTTATATAAAATTGTAATATGTTAGAGAAAGGAAATCATGGAATATAAAATTTGTTAGAGAAAGAAAATCATGGAATATAAAATTTTCATAAGAAATGGCCAGGCCTACACAGATAGACAAGCACCCTTAACCCTGCAAAACTATTAATTAGAACATTGTGCATTTTAAAAGACAATTTTCAAAAAGTAGACAGACAAAGAAGGCTAATTCTAAGGGCACATTGCTTTTTGCTAAAGGCTAGTCCAAAAAATTTCAAAAAATTTACAAGTTTGCCATCCCCATTCGTTACTTGGGGCTAGCCCAATTTTTTTTTCCAGCAAGTAGGACTGTTAACTTAGTTGCAGTCCTAACATAATGTAGGACTGTCAACTTAGTTGCAGTCTTAGGACTGCCAACAAGTTGACAGTCCTAACATAAAGTAGGACTGCCAACTTAGTTGCAGTCTGCGTCGACAAAGACGCAGCAGAGCTCGGTGGCGGCGGACCCTCCCATGTACACCCTCCCCCGTGCGCTCCGGCCTCGCCCCGGCCATCCGAGGTCGATCCCATCCAGGCTCCTCCAAGCCTAACTGAGTAACTTCTTTCTTCTCCATCGTTGTGTCCTTTGGATTTCTACTCTTACACCCATCATTTCGGGTCTTTCTAATAACATTATATGTATCTTGCAAATCTTAATTCGTTATGGTCTAAGATTATGTGACTTAGTGTTATTGGCCTTAAACTTTGAACTCATCTTCAAACATACACAGCCATACCTATGATTTGGAAGTCAAAAATACCAAAAAATTCAAATAATAAATTCAGTGGATTGCCCAGGAAAATGTATGTACAAATTTAATTTAGGCTTTGTCATGACCCGCTCCCGAATAATCGGACACGAGTCGAACACGCCCAGCCTTCATCGTTAGACAAGACGAAGTAAGCTGTACCAAGCTAGAGAAATCTAACCAGATAAACATGAATGTGCACAATCATAGCATCTATAAAATGTTTCCAGAAAGATTACCATAATCTACAAATCTATATAACATAAAGGTACCAGAGTCAATAGGTATGAAATATACTATGAACTCTAAAACAATATCTAGGAGTAAAGCTAAACAGTCTAAACATGAAACCTCTAGCTAAGTCATGTCTCCATCCTGCTCAGCTAATATCTGGGGCTCGGGCCCAAATGGTAGAATGATATCCTGCAAGTACACCTGCAACATATCCAGTCAGGAGCGGAGCAAAGTATAATTCTAGGTAATGAACAAGAACATCATAATATGGAAATGAGTACAGGAGACATGAAATATAATGTACAGGAAAAGAACATAAAAGTACAGGAATGTAAGTAGAAGAAATAAAGTACATGAATGTTACCATGAAACTGAAGTACAAGACGTGACATATGCACAATATTTGAAATATAACTAGCCTATGTGACCCGCTGGGGTGAGTACAGGAATATGTACATGAGTACATGAATATCGGTACGGCTTAGGACCCGCGTGCACGATACGAGGCCTAAGCTATCTACATGAATAATAGAACCGGGGTTTGGTCACATAGCTAGTGTATTTCCCCTCTCCGACACAAGTAAGTACAAGAACATGAAAGTACAAGAGTACAAGATATCGTGTCATGACGTGTCACAAGAAAAGTATATGATATGAATGCAATGCACAAGACCTTATAATGTACTTGCCTTGCTCTGGGTAGTCGGGAGTAGGCAGAAAATCTGTATGTCCTCCTGTTAGTGATATAAGTTGGTTAAGTTCTAAACACTAACCATTAGCTAATTTATTGCTGATCAGTAATACCTCTTTAATCAATTAGTCATTTCTCTAACTTAATTGTTAATTATGAATCTAGCAAATCTGGTATGGATCCTAGGATAGAAGTATTAATATCAACTTACCTTTCAAAATAAAGCTCTTAAAATACTTATTAATATCATAGATAATTCCTATAAACAAAATTAATAGAATAACCTTATATAGGACAATTGGAAAACTAACTAATTTACCATTAATCACTCTACTAATTATTTATTAAATATTAAGCTAAAGTCACTATTTATAATCTTCTATAATGGCTGAACAGATACTACCAACATATATACACAGTTTTGTCAATAGGTCATTTTCAGGAAGGAGCATTAAATGATCTAAAAGTCCAAATCATGTTAATGCCAAGCTGATGTCACTCTATAATGGCAACTGAAACATTGTTTGGACCATAAATCTTCATTGGCCTCCCTACATCCCATCTGGACTTACTGGCAGTAACCCCAACATATGTTAAAGTCAATAACCATGGTTCAGACACACCCTCGTAGGACTCAATTCCAACACAGGGACTATCATGCATATTGGCCAAGACAAATACTCAAAGTCAAAACCAAAATAACACCCTAACTCAGCAAACTCCCAATCCTATTCAACCCAACCATTTCCCAGGACACATACTTGGCAATTTCCAGTGCTTACTGAACTTCAATTCAGGGCATTCAACCCAACGGCCATAGGTCTTCCCACCAAATTCAAATGTTTAAGAGAAAGAAATATAGAATAATTAAAAGGGAAATACAGCCAAATTGAATCAGTTAAATAATTATACATAAATCTGCATCTATTCCTCCTATAATCGACACCAATAGTAGAAGAATCAGACGCACAAAGCAGGACACGAACTGATACAAGTCATGGCTAAAGCTGGACGTGAACCAGCCCATTCCCTGCATCCGACAACCCCTGTTGGACACCCCACGCTGGTACAAACAGAGTTGGACATAGTTGTATCTGGACACGAACACCAATCTTGGTCGGACACTAACAGTATTGGATACGCACACTCGACACCACACGCATCCATCTACCGACCTGCCCAATGCCAATTTTCTAAGCATCACAAAACTTGTCATTAACAAGAAGAAAGATCGGTTACCTGAAGGAACTAAATCTGGAAGAGACATTACTCCGTAGGGTCTGACACCGTCTTCGCGTGTTCGGATGCTATGGCGACCTGACCGATAGCCCTCTGTGGCAAAAATACAAACATATGGGGATCAGGGATAGAGAAAAAGATTGGAAGTTCGATTTGAATCTTCGAAGGATCCAAATATTAAAAATCTTCACGGATCCACCCAGAAATCAAGAATCAGAAAAGAGATCTACGGCTATGAAATTGAAGTATCGAAAATAAAAGTGATCAAATTCCCAATCCACACAATTTCGAAATCTACATCAAGAATTGATCAATTGATCTACTGGTATAAAATGAAGGTCGATAGACTTACCAATTCTTCAGGGATCGATCTACAACGAATGAGACACAATCGACAGAGAAATGGAACAAGCTTAAGAAAGCACGAATAGTCCTTCAATCAAACGATTACTCTGCACACCAGCGATCCATCAAGGAAATGAATCATCAAAGAAAATTAACAGGAAGAAGAAGAGGACTTACCGAACCAATTCGAGTGCGGCATGATCGATTGATTGGTCGTTCCACCGCTGATCAAAGATGAACGTCGATGCGAGGTCGAACAGCCACTGGAGAAGAACAGAGCATCGTCGGAAGAAAACTGTCCGGGGGGTTGCCTCGTCGTCGCCGTTGCTGCTCAGAAAGGATCGCCGCCGCTCGAAGTGGAGGGGAGACCCGCCTGGTGGTCAAGGAGAAGGGCGTCAGTCGTTGAAATCCTCATATTCATTCGCTGGAGAAAAAAATTGGGGCGGAGCTGCTACCGAGCTAGACATTCGGAGAAACGAAAACGTCGGTCGCCATCGCCATTCCTCCATTCCAGCCGCTGACGACAAAATAGGGTTTGGGTGCATAAAGGATTTGGGGATGAACTTGCAGTTTCTCAAGCTTTTGAGAGAAGAAGAAGAGTGAATGGATGAATAAAATTTACTAACAGAGAATAAATAAGAGTTGTAACATTTCCACTTAAGCCCCTCCACCAAATGGAATTTTAACACAAAAGTCCCTCCCCTTTTCATTAATTGCAAGAATACTAAAAATTCAGTTAGGAAATTGGTTACAAGTTTGTTAGGGAGTGGGGACCATTCCAATTAGTTGTAACCAATTCAGGATTTACCACTTTGCCACTAATTCAAATTTTTCCTCCAAAAATTATAAGATTATTAAAACTGATTTACTTAATCAAACTTATATTTTTGAAAATAAACTTCATAACTAAAAAAATGAGAAGGTGGGGTTACAGGCTTTTGTAGAACCCTAGAGGGGGGTGAATAGGGAAATAAAAAATAACTTAAGCACAAGAAGCAATATACGTCAAATAAAAAGATAGAGTAAGAAGATCAAACACAAGATGTATCCTGGTATCCTCGCTTGAGGCAATCCAGTCCCGGAACTCTCTCCGGCTTAAATCCACTATTTAATAAAAATAGTACACACGAGTTTGGATCCGAAGAACTCGCCAACTTCAACACGAGTTTGGATACGAAGAACTCGCCAACTTCAACACACGAGTTTTTTTACGAAGGCTCGCCAACTTCAAAGAAATGAGAAGAGAACTTGTTGATCTTCTAACACTTGAAGATCAAAAATTACAACTCTTAAATACTCTAGCACTTTGGAAGAGGATGACAATTAAAAGCTTGGTAGAGTATTAATAGTGGAGCTCTTGGTAGTTTGGAAAATTTATGGCAAGAGTGGATGAAGCCTTCAAGAAGAAAGAAGGCTTGCATTTATAAAGAAACAAAGAATAGGTAGCATTTAATGCTCCTAGATACAGGCTGACCGGTATACCGTCGGTATGGACCGGCATGCCGTCGGTATGCCGGTCAAACAGTAACGGTCATAATTGTATCCGTTGGAAGCATTTAATACTCGCCATTAATGCAGTGTTTGCTATTCAGAAATTAAATTTCGTAACCCGGTATACCGTCGGTATGCCGCGGTACGCCGTCAGTATACCGATGTTTGTCACAGAACATTTTATGATAAATAAAACGGTATACCGTCAGTATGTCGGAGCATACCGTCGGTATGCTGATGTTTTTTCACAGAATATTTTATGGCTCACAAAACGGTATATTGCCGGTATGTCGGAGTATACCGTCGGTATGCCGATAATTATCACAGAACGTTTTTGAGGCAAAGAAAACGGTATACCGTCGGTATGCCGGAGCATACCGTCGGTATGCCGATGTTTGTCACAGAACATTTTGTGGTCCACAAAACGGTATACCGTCGATATGCCGGAGCATACCGTCGTTATGCCGACATTTCTCACAGAAAGTTTTATGGTCAGTAAAACGATATACCGCCGGTATGCCGGAGCATACCGCCGGTATGTCGTTCTATAAGGGATTAATTTTTGACTGAATAATAAGAAAGCTTTTAGTTTGTCATCCAACCTTAAGTGTTTACAGAAAGACCTAGATCTTGTGCAGACTCAAAATCTTGAAGTGTAGAGAGCCGTCTTGTCAAGGAATGCCGGTCTTTACTGCAGTCTTCAAGTCCATGGTTGCTATTCTTGAATGGACAGACTTTATGTAGAGAGCTTCTGAAATGATGTCAATCTGATAACAGAGAAAACTAAACTACGAATATGCTATTAATATATCAAAATAAAATGTGCCAACAATCTCCCCCATTTTGATAATTAACAAAATAGAGAGATAGCATCTTCAGGGAGTGACTCTCCTGTAGGTAGACAACTCCTCCTCAATACGGTTTTTCCTCCTTTGTCACTTAATCAAAGATGGGAATATATATAAAAAAAATAGCAGTGAATATCGAACACAGTATCATAGATAAAAGCATGCATTGATAGATAAAAAGTTTGGAATTGGATACATGCGTGACAAGACAGTCAACACTACATAAGAACTGATAAAAACTCTCCTCTACGAGAGTTAGCAAGACAATAAAAGAAACAGATATCAAGTCCCCGCAGGACTACACACAACTAAAGACTCTTAAACACTGGTCCCCGAAGGACCTCAAAAGACAGAAAACATAAAAAAAAGAAAAAGACAACCACTTATTCGACATCACCAACATAAGGAAGCCATCCCTACTCATCGGCCGGATCATCCCCTCCATCCTGAGACTGGTGGAAAGCACCAAAAGGATCAATGTCGTCCGGGTACATAAAGTCGTAGGCATTGGGATCGGAAAAGCGGGAGGTCTGGTACATTGGATCCTGAAGATTCAGATCCAGAAAAGCATCCCGATCCTGAAGGGTGTGCTGAATAAAATATGCCTGGTCATGGAAGCGGGATCGGATCAGAGTTCCAAGGCCACGGGTGTGGGCCCGCATCTGCTCCTCTGTCTGCGCCATACGCATGTCGAAATGCTGCTGGATCAGCGGCATGTAACGGCCGGAGGCTGGAGGAGTAGAGGAGGGTGCAGCAGGAGCAGTGGCAGGCGGCTCTTGAGAGGAGGAGGCACGAGATGCGGATGCACCACTGAGGGAACGAGAAAGTACAAGGAAGGAAGGGACGCTGTCCGACTGGCAAAGAGAGAGGTCGACGTTCTTTGCTTCCAAGATTAGGGTGATGAAGGATCCATAGTAGAGATTCTGCTTCCCCGTGGGCAGGACGCCGAAGAAGACATGGAGAAGAGTCTTGGGGAAGGACCAAGACTTCTTCGAGTAGAGGAAGTACATGCAAACCAGGGCATCGTCGGTGATGGCATCATAGTTGCCGCCCTTAGGATAGATGGTATGGCACACGATCCTATGGAGCTCATAATAGAACGGCTCCAGCTGGGCGAAAAGGGCCGGGATAGCAGGAGGATTTGGGCCCTTGCAAATGATAGCACATAAGTCGTCAAAGGAGCACTCCGCTAAAGGATAGAGAGCAGCCAAGCCTGGCAGAGCCTCTCCTCTGTCTGGGACGTCGAGAATGGTAGCGATATCACGAGCTGTCAGGCGGAAGTGGCGGTCGTTGACCATCGTCTCAATGGCGCCGTTCTCGATGTCAGAAACCAAGTTGCAGTAGAACAAACGCACGACAGCGGGGTAGACAGGCACCTGACACCGAAAGAGGGAAGAGAGACCGGCCTCTTTGAAAAGAAAAACATGGCCGGGGAAGAGGTTCCAGTTAATGGCGCGAACTTTGAAGACGTTATGGTGCACGAAGTGCTGGAACCAAGATTCTGCGGCCAAAGAGGAAGTGAAGACCCGCTGGTCATATCCATGGAGGAGAGCCTCCGGGGTGAAGGGATTCGAAGCGGTGGAGGAGGAACGGGGACGCTTGGGATTGGCCATGAAGAAGGTTGGAAGTGGAAGTAAGGTTTTGAGAAGATATGAAAGAGTGGAGGAGGATGATAAAGAGAAGAGGGGTTTTAAAGTAGATGTTGGGAAGGGGAAGGGTGGGAACGGTTATAGAGAGGAAGTGAAAAGGGTGGTGGGTTGAAAATGATGAAAATGGAGATAAAAAAGGAGTTAATGGGGAATAGGAAGAGATGGATATTAATGTGGATAGGAAGTTAGGGTATCGGAAAGAAGAGAGGAGGAGTTAGGTATTAAATAGGGAAATAATAGATGTGATGGGTATTAATGAGGAAAATAATGGAATAAAGAGAGAAAGGAAGAAAGGTGGGGCCCGAGCTCGATCTGACACAGCAGTTCGCCGCAAACCGGTATACCGTCGGTATGCCGACGTATGCCGACGGTATACCGATTTTTGGCACAGAACATAATTCTGAACCAAAATTGGCATGCCGTCGGTATAACGTAGTATACCGTCGGTGTGCCGACCGAGTAGAACTATGAGTCAAAGTTTAAGATTCCCAATTCTTGGCAAAGAAAAACGAAGCGATCCTCCGGAAGAGGTTTGGTGAAAATATCGGCTAACTGATAAGTAGTGTCAATAAATTCAAGGCAGATATTCCCCTTTTGTTGATGGTCACGAAAAAAATGGTGTCTAATTTCAATGTGCTTCGTGCGTGAGTGACAAATCGAGTTTTTCGTGAGATTGATCGAGCTAGTGTTGTCACATTTAATAGGGGTGCAAGTATGAGAAATACCATAATCTATAAGTGTTTGTGACATCCAAAGAATTTGTGCACAACAGCAACCGGCCGCAATATACTCGGCCTCAGTGGTTGAAAGAGCAACAGAATTTTGTTTCTTACTAAACCACGATACTAAAGATTTCCCAAGAAATTGACATGTGCTGCTAGTGCTCTTTCGGTCAATCTTGCATCCGACAAAATCTGCATCCGAGAAGCCGTAAAGCTCAAAGGATGAAAATTTTGGATACCAAAGGCCCATGTTAACGGTGCCTTTGAGATATCAAAAAATACGCTTGACGACACATAAGTGTGATTCCTTTGGATTTGCTTGATATCGTGCACAAAGACATACACTAAACATGATATCAGGACGGCTAGTAGTTAGATAAAGTAAACTGTCGATCATACCTCGATACTTACGAATGTCGACGGATGTGCCATCTTCATAATTGTCAAGCTTTGTCGTTGTTGCCATAGGAGTCCTCATTGATTTGGATGAGTCAAGTTCGAAATGCTTGAGGAGTTCATTTTTATATTTTGCTTGATTGATGAAGGTCCCTTTGGGTTCTTGTTTGATTTATAAGCCCAAAAAGAATGATAGTTCATCCATCATGCTCATTTCAAATTCTTCCTGCATAACTTTACAAATTCTACACAAAGTGTATTGTTAGTAGAACCAAAAATAATATCATCGACATAAATTTGAACCAATAAAAGAGTGCCATTATGGGATTTGATAAAAAGTGTCGTGTCAACTTTGTCCTTAGAAAAATTGTGTGAAACAAGAAGGGAGCTAAGGCGCTCATACCAAGCACGGGGAGCTTGTTTGAGGCCATAAAGGGCTTTGTGGAGTTTGAACACGTGATTAGGAAATTAAAAATCTTCAAAGCCAGGAGGTTGTTTTACATAAACTTCCTCTTTAATAATACCATTTAGAAAAGCACTCTTAACATCCATTTGAAAGAGTTTAAAATCATTAAAGCAAGCAAAAGCACATAGCATACGAATGGATTCAAGACGAGCAACTGGAGCATAGGTTTCGTCGTAGTCAATGCCTTCCTCTTGGTTATAGCCTTGAGCAGCCAATCGGGCTTTGTTACGAGTCACTAACCCATCTTTATTAAGTTTATTTCAAAACACCCATTTAGTTCCAATAATGGGGTGATTGCTAGGTTTTGGGACAAGTTCCCAAACCTTATTTCGCTCAAATTGATTTAGCTCTTCTTGCATCGCTATCATCCAAAATTCATCATGAAAGGCATCATTAATATTTTTAGGTTCTACTTGAGAGATAAAAGCCACGTTTGCACAAAGATCACGAGTGAAGGATCTAGTGCTTATACTGGAAGAAGGATCCTCAATGATAAGCTCCTTAGGATGATTGGTGACAAATCTCCATTCTTTTGGGAGATCTTTTTGAGGAGGCTCGAGTGGTGGAGACAGATATTTTGTTGGAGGAGTCACAACTTCATTGTTAGATAAAGAAGGACGATCTCCAATAGAGGAGTTCTCCAACCCAAACGAGATGTCATCAATATCATCGGAAGAGGTGAATGTAGAAGAGTTAAGTTCATTAAAAGAGACATTGATTGACTCTTCGACAACCAGACTTCTTTTATTAAAAATACGAAAACCTTTACTATGAGTAGAGTATCCAAGGAATATTCCTTCATAGGCTTTTTCTTCAAACTTGCCTAGGTTATCCTTGGTATTCAAAATAAAATAATTATATCCAAAAACTTTAAAATATTCAATAGAGGGAATTTTGTCAAACCAAAGCTCATAAGGAGTCTTTTTAGAAATAGGTCTAATCAAGACCCTATTTATAACATGACATGCCGTGTTAACGGCTTCCGCCCAAAAATATTGGGAGAGCTTATATTAGTTTAACATAACCCGGGCCTTAACGCCAAGGGTTCTATTCTTTCTCTCCACAACACCATTTTGTTGAGGAGTTCGTGGACAAGCAAAATCATGTCCAAAACTATTCTTTTCACAAAATCTTTTAAAATCGGCATTGTCAAATTCTCCTCCATGATCACTTCTAATCTTGTTAATAGAAAAACATTTCTTATTTTGAACACGTTTACAAAAAGCAACAAATTTACGAAAAGTATTACTTTTGCAAGCAAGAAAAATAACCCAAGTAAATCTCGAAAAATCATCAACCAAAACAAAAGCATAAAGCTTGCCTCCAAGACTAGCAACTCTACTAGGACCAAAAAGATCCATATGAATAAGTTGAAGAGGTCTAGAGGTACTCACAGAGTTGATGGATTTGAAGGAAGACTTGGTCAACTTACTTTTCTCGCATTCCTCACACACCATATCCTTTTTGAAAGGGATACTTGGGAGTCCTCTCACGAGCTTCTTAGTGGCAAGACGAGAAATGGTATCCATGTTGGCGTGTCCGAGCCTCATGTGCCAAAGCCAACTTTCATCGTTCTTAGCAACTAAGCACCTGTCATTGTTAGTGTCTTCGACAAGATATAAAATATAGATATTATTTTCTCTAATGCCTTCATAAACAATAGATCCACTTGAGCTATCGGTAATGAAATATTTAAGCATAATAAACTTGATATCATAACCATTATCGGTAAGATGACTAATACTAAGAAGATTGTGTTTAAGATTAGTAACAAGACACACATTCTTAATACAAGGATAAGGAGGGGAACCGATATTACCATTTCCCATAATGTGACCTTTAAGATTGTTACCAAAGGACACGTGTCCTTCCTTCTTCATCGATAGCGTTGTAAATAATGAAGCATCCCCGGTCATGTGCCGTGAACAACCGCTATCGAGAATCCACTTGCTTATAGCATGAGAAGGACACTTCACCTACAACATAAGTTGAAGACGAACATTTTGGTACCCACGATCGTATGGGTCCTTGAGTGTTAGTCTTAGGAACCCATTTATAAACTTTCTTATCAACTAGTTTCCTTGTATGACAATAATTGGTAGTATATCCAAGCAAGCCACAGTAGTTGCAAATCATAGAGAATTTAGAAGAAGATGTGTGAGTATCATGCATATGTGAATCTCTAGTACGAGGAGTTCTATCATTAGTATTATGATAATGATAATAAAAAGCATGATGCGAAGTATTTTTCTTAATAAAAGGTCCTTTCCTTGTGTTAGAATAGGACTTGTGTGTAGTGTTCATGTAAGAAGTATGACTAGCATTGTGATGAGTGTGGAGGTGTCTTGGAGTTTGTGTGTGAGTAGTGTTCTTATTACCTAGTTTCTTACTCTATACAAGAAGATCATTATACTTAATAGAAGTATCATATTCTCTTTTATTAGCATCTTAAACTTTATGCATAGCAAATTCATAAGCCCTTCTGAGGGATTGAATCTCATCATCCTTTTTATTGATGGTAATAAAGGATTCTTGAAACTTGAGTCGCAAAGACTCTATCTCATCCGTGTCAGAAGCAAGAGATTTCTCTTTTACATCAATAATGATGCTAGAGAGTCTCTCTACTTCAAGTTGAAGAGCATCAACCTCTTTTAGAGATTTTTTGTATTTATTCCTAACATCTTTGTGCTCTTCATGTAGTTCAAGGATAGCTTTCTCCAAGTCATCATAAGTAAGAGTATTTAAGGAGAGATCATCAAGTACCTCATCGGTTGCCATGAGACAAACGTTTGTATTATGTTTGCACTCTTTGTCGTTGTCGGAGTCGTTTGCGTCACTCTCACACCAAATGCTTGTGTTGGCGAATTTCCTGGAGGACGAGCTTCCTTTGCTAGGCTTTTCGTACTTGCTTGAGTCTTTTCTTATTATGGGATAGTCCCTCTCGATGTGTTCGATTCTTCTGTATTAATAGCACGCCGGATCTTCCTCATTGTCCCGTCTGAAGCGGTTGGCTTTATTGAATTTGAGAAACTTTCGGAAGTGCTTAGCTGTGAGAGCTATTTCTTTATCATCGTCCGACTCGTTGTCGTCGGAGCTATCCTTGGAGCAGGACTTTGTAACTTTGAGAGCAAGAGACTTCTCATTCTCTTTGGCCTTCTCTTTCTCCTTCTCTTGTATGAAAGATTCCTCTTGATCTTTCATATCGAGTTCATGAGTCATAAGCTTCCCATGAGGGTCTCAAGGTTCATGACTGTCAGGTCGTTCCCCTCAATGATTGCGGTAGCTTTAGGACTCCATCCTTTTGTCAATCCTCTAAGGATTTTTCTGATCTTTTCATAAGCAGGATATTCCTTACCAAGAGAAGAAAGAGGATTAATAATGTCACCAAAACGAGTAAACATGCAAGTAATAGACTCATCATGTTTCATCTTAAAGGACTCAAATTCTTGCGTGAGTCTACTAATCTTGGATTCCTTTACTTGTGATGTTCCCTCGTGTGTGACTTCAAGTAACTTTTAAATCTCATTGGAAGTCTTGCAAGTAGAGATTCTATTGAATTCACTACTATCGAGAGCACAGTAAAGAGCGTTCACAGCTTTAGCATCTCGACTAGCAAGCTTCTTAGTATTTTCAGTGAGTAAGTTCCTAAGGGTATCAGATGCAACATCCTCAATAACTCTAGAAGGAGTAGGGAGACCATTTATCACACAATCCCATAAATCGAAATCTATGGACTTCAAATAAATGCTCATCCTAATCTTCCAGTAGTTATAGTTGGTTCCATCAAATAGGGAAGGCCTATTTGTGGAGTGTCCCTCGTTGTGGAAGGTGTTGATACTAGGGTTAGTGGCCATGGATCACTCAAGGGGTGTAAATCCAAATCGAGAGAACAAAGCTCTGATACCAATTGTAGAACCCTAGAGGGGGGGTGAATAGGGAAATAAAAAATAACTTAAGCACAAGAAGCAATATATGTCAAATAAAAAGATAGAGCAAGAAGATCAAACATAAGACGTATCTTGGTATCCTCGCTTGAGACAATCCAGTCCCGGAACTCTCTTCGGCTTAAATCCACTATTTAATAAAAATAGTACACACGAGTTTGGATCCGAAGCATTTAATGCTCGCCATTAATGCAGTGTTTGCTATTCAAAAATAAAATTTCGTAACCCGGTATACCGCCGGTATGCCGCGGTATGCCGTCGGTATACCGATGTTTGTCAGAACATTTTGTGATAAACAAAATGGTATACCTTCGGTATGCCGGAGCATACCGTCGGTATGCCGATATTTTGTCACAAAATGTTTTATGGCTCACAAAACGTTATACCGCCGGTGTGCCGGAGTATACCGTCGGTATGCCGATAATTATCACAGAATGTTTTTGAGGCAAACAAAATGGTATACCATCGGTATGCCGGAGCATACCGTCGGTATGCCGATGTTTATCACAGAACATTTTGTGGTCCACAAAACGGTATACCATCGGTATGCCGATATTTCTCACAGAAAATTTTGTGGTCAGTAAAACGGTATGCCGCCGGTATGCCAGAGCATACTGCCGGTATGTCGTTCTATAAGGTATTGATTTTTGACTGAATAATAAGGAAGCTTTTAGTTTGTCATACAACCTTAAGGGTTTACAAAAAGACCTAGACCTTGTACAGACTCGAAATCTTGAAGTGTAGAGAGACGTCTTGTCAAGAAATGTCGGTCTTTGCTGCAGTCTTCAAGTCCATGGTTGCTATTCTTGAATGGACAGACTTTATGTAGAGAGCTTCTGAAATGATGTCAATCTGATAACAGAGAAAACTAAACTACGAAGATGCTATTAATATATCAAAATAAAATGTGCCAACAACTTTCTCTGGGTAAACTATAGCACCATCAATTAGGTAATTATAAATTTCAAACATGCATCTTTCTTCTCAAAATATGGATCTTCAAGCCTGACAATCAAGACCGGCCCAGGAGGTTGGGTTGCCCTAGCTAGAGTTAAATTTGGTTGTTCTTTGCCCTTGACTCAAAAGTAGGTATTAAAAAATTGATGACGAGTGGGTTTGGCAGAGTCATCGAAGTCTACAATTCTGACGGTATCGTGGAGCTCGGATATCGAATTTCTCTCCTTGAGGTACGCAAGGCCTTTCCAGTTGAAACTCAAAATATGGAACCGGTTAATTAGTTTGGGTGGACCGCGGAGGCTCTACTAGCGTAGAGGTAGGGACTTAGGGATCGCGGGGAGATGTTACCCTAACCAGGGGGTTGCATGTCACACACCAATTTCGTCGAATCGAAGCATTAGGACTGGCTGTGATGTCCGACAAACCAGAGTTGTGCTTATAAGGCATGCTCGTGCTCATTTTATAAAACATATAATTTTTAGAGAATCTACAGCGGATAACAGAGAAATTGCACAAGCAGATTGAAATAGAAATAGTTCTTTAATTGATAACTTTACAACAAAAAATATAAGACTCTCAAAAAACCGAATATAAATATCAAACTTAGTTTACAACTTGCAAGATATTGAAATGTGATACAACCATTCCATACATCATATCCTTTATTTAAAATTTAAATCAAACACCTTTAGCAGAAGTCTTCTTCTCCACTTGGAAGCTTCAAATGAGTGCGAGGCTTCAAAAGAGTCACACTAGAGCTTTCAACGTCTTCTAACTATAGCTAACTTCTATGCATCTGTGGATGTCCATGGAGATGTGGGTCAGTACATTGTCGTGTACTAGTGAGAGGTCGTAACCAATCTCACCTAAAAACTCACACTAATAAATCATATGATAGGAACATTATTAAAAGTGATTATTATATGTTGCCTTAGGGTCCATTAATAACTCATATATGACAGATAAAGGAAACATTTTGAATATCACCAATAGGTGATTGTTACCCACGGCTGTTGTCCTTTCCTAAAAATGAGTAATAACTTACTCTGTCTGCATAAGACATCACTAGAAATGCCATCTGTCTACTATGAAGGTCACTGGCGATGCGCCATATTATACTAAAAATGGAATACGATATCCTTTACAACGCAGATAGCTATCCTCTCTAAAAGTTTCGTAATTCTGATGCTAGTACGTCAGCACCATCATGTTCCCCTAGGACGAAGCGGTTCCGTGGCCTCGGAGTACTGTTCAGAGAAGTAAACATTGTGCTTAAGTTGTCCTTGACCATGCAAGCATATGCAACTTAACTAACAAGAATTTATCATATACGTATAGAAACTTGATAAAATAACCATAGTTCTCATTTTGTTTCACCACTTTGCCCTGAGTTGTAGATTGCAATACTTATTACCCAGTCAAAGGACTCAGCTGCCTGCTCCGGAGACTTACCATAAATGGCAACACAATGGTCCTGACTGTAGTTACAAGAATACGTAATCTATCATTCTACAACAACACATGTTAATAGAAGTGTGATTATTTATCTTCCATTATCTTTTCAAGTTTCTTGCTAGGTATCATTGATCAGTACACTATGCGGCAGCAAAGTGGTCATTTTGTTAAGTGTGAAGATTAAAGATTCGTTGAAGGAACGCAGCCACTCACCATTGGTGAATTGCCAAGAGGAAGGGGTCTTCCACACGATGGTCAAGCTGTGCCTACTCGATTAGCTACATTCTCACCAACAAGGGTTCATAAATCTTCTTCTCTTTTTCTCAAAAATTTGATATGAATTACGAATATTGTGAAAGTAAGCAATGAAAAAATTCATCAAAAATATTCACGAAAAGTATTATAAAACCAATAACGAATGCAACATTGAAAACCAACAGTGTAAGGGTCTTGAGGCATAAATTCTTATATAAAGCTCGTTCCCCAAGGCACGATGCACTACATCTTCGCACATCTTCTAAAGAATTCAATCCATAACGAGAAAAGTATCTCAATCATTAGCCGTCTGATCAATCAATACCGGCAAGATTTTTTCATTATTTGATTTCGACTCAATATTCCAGCCGCTATCCTATCTAGATTCATAGCAATGAATACATAAGCGCTGGTATGGAAAATAATACATGTATGGTTTTGTATCAAATTTGTATTAGTGCTTTTAGTTGTTGGAAAATAACTTTTAGAGGTATCTTTTTCTTTGTCTGTTAATATACTGAATTGTAGGCCACACCTTGCCCTTTTGAACTGACTACTTCTGTGCCAATGATCTCTATCCAATCAGGGTTGGCCCACAGGATTGGATTGCCCTATCCAGAGCTAGTTTAGGTTGTCTTCTGACTCTTATTGTGGGTCGATTCTGGAGGCTCACCCTTTATCTCGGCCTCTTGTGGGGTCATGCTGGGCTTGGGGTTTGCCCCAAAATAGAGAGAGGTTGCACATGCCCAAAATTTTGTCTGGCTTACCCCTAGGTTAGACCTGATCCAACCTTGTCGTTGGTCGGTGCCCTACACCATGGTTCTTATGGCTTATTCAGTTATTCTGTACTTCTCTGCTTCTAGCCTTAAGTTAACAGTATAATTAACAGAATTGACTTAGGTTGGGAACTCCAATTTGCCAGTAGCAGAAATTTGTACCACAACACATCCAGGTTGTGATCATCAGCAGTGTCCTGGATTCTTACATAGTAGTGGATCACCCATCGATAGTCCTCTGACTTATTCATGGCTGCACCTTGCTGATCATTTTAGTTACTTGAGCGGTGCACTCGACTGATGTTTACATCTTTATACAGACAACTTCGCCATTGCCTATCGAGCTCAACTTAACTATCAAACTTGTACATGCCTGAAGCTATCTCTGTTCATGTATTCATTGATACATGACAACTTGAGGGCTAATAGCGATGGACTTTGGATGTCGGTAAGTCCAGGGCCGGCTCAACCCTAGGTATGTTCTAACCTATTTGAAATAAATTGATTCTTTTCCAAATGCATATGTAGTTTATCGAATAATGTTGACTATACCTCTAACTATTACTTATGCATCTGCAGAAAGAACAATTTCAATTATATCACCAAAAAGAATAAATGGATTAGCTATATTATCCATTGAAAAATATATTATAAGAAAATATATAGTTTATCGAATAATGTTAACTATACCTGAGTAAGTATAGTAGTATAGCGAGTGTATCGTGGCGGAGCAACAACTGTCAGAAGACAACCTCTTTATGCTAAGTTTGGAGGGCAACCTAACATCGGGGGTGAGACCAACTGCTTCAAGAACTTTCACGACGTACCATGTCATATCTACTTTCTACCACTTTAACCCGTGCCTGGCAGAGTACTCGAAAGCATGGTGATTATTGTGCCACCCTTCTCCAAATGACAATAGAGCCACCCACCTGTACACACAGGAACCAATTTATTGAAGGAATGTCATCTCCAAAATTACAGTAGTTAGTTATCTATATTTTTTTTGACGGTATCCGGCGTAACGCTTGGAACTTTTTGTGCACACTGTATTGTACGTCTTATTGTCTTTTGGGCCCACACTCCCACCATAAATGAAAGGATTAATGGGCTCTAGTGGCTCGATTCACTGATCTTCCGCCGCTAACCCAGAGCATTTATGCCACTCCCAGTTGACCACAATGGTCACTAGGATAGTTGTCTACAAGTTGAACTGAGTTTTAAGTATATAAAGGTTTTTTTTTCAGATATCATAACCAAGTTATCATCTAGGAAAATATGATATGGACAATAACCTTTCCATTTGTTTCTTGCTAGGTCTCTAGTTTTCCATGTCCGGTAACCCCACAGATGGCAAGCTGAGTTCAGAAGCCAAATTGAATTGTACAGACATACTATCCTTACACCCTGTGTATCCATATAATGTGATTCAATTCATAACCTGAATTAAGGAGTTAGAACGAATGCAGGAATTAAAGATGAGATTGCCTAGTTTTCTCACCATGCCCCAAACAACGTAAGGGAACCCTTCTACTGCATAAAGCAAGGCCCCGAGCGCCAACAGGTGAAGAGGATAGGTGTTTCGCAAGAACCAATAGAAAGGCTGCTTCGCCAGATCCCCCACATTGTTGGGTTCCCCACACTGCATTCAGGGACCGACAGAAGAGTATCGGGAAACTAAAATTCTTTGCTAAGTTCCTTTTCAACATATGTAACTTGTTGTTTTTTCTATAACAAAAGATGGATAATGTCTAGAACTAATCATTCACAAACTAAAACAGGTTACAGGTTTTGGGAAGACCCAGCCATAAGCTGCAGCCTACCCCCCCTCAAAAAAAAAAACCTTTTTTCTTATGTTTTTAAATCTTTGAAATTTTTTATATGGATTTGTCTACCCTAATCTATTGTAGCCTACTCCAATTTTAGTTTCTGGATCCGTGTGAGAAACTTAGCTTATAGGACATTTACTACATTTACAGATGCAGCATACCTATTAGTCATGCGATGTCGTGATATCTGAATATGTGTTTTTTGCATCAAAAATGTTTTTTTTTGCATCGAAAACACTCTAGGTTAGTTATTCCTAATTGGTTAATTAACTAACCATGAAACTTTAAGTAAAACTTCTAAAAGTAATATCCATAAAATATAATTACTAAAACAAACTTGAATATCATTTATTCAAAATATTAGGATTATATAAAAATTCATAAAATTGGGGAGAGTGGGGTTACACCGGGGAAGGGTGTGATGAACCGTACTACCCGAAGATACCCTTTGAGGGGGTACCTTTGATTCTCCATTAGCCCCTGGATCGAGACTCGCAGATATAAGAACCCACGTCGAAGGTTGAGCCATCAGGGTATTCCGGATCTCGAATACGACCTGAGTCAAGGACTGCATCGTGGTGGAAAGGGTTTTCAGGCCCTCTTCTAAAGTATCCATGCGTCGCATGAGATCCGGAGCCGAAGCATCTCCCACTTCTTCCTCGCCACCCCCTGTCATGTAGATAGGCATGGCATAGGACGATGTGGATGGATTGGTAGACGTCTCACTTTCTTGTGGAAAGGTTGGCATGAGTGTTTCTTCTTCTGACCCCTCAAACTGGCTACCCCCAGCCACGTCTGTGTCAGTTCCTTGATAGATACCATTATCTTTTAATGAGGGGTTGTTGTGAACAGTCGGGTTCGAATCACCCCCAGCTCGCACCGTTGATGCAACCTTCATCCTCAACCGAGTATTCTGAAATACCCCGGTCGATGGAATTATTGCTTTGTTTCCTCTCAGTCGGCTCTTCGATGAACTAGCCGAGGCCGGAGGGTTGGTGATGTTAGCTTTTCTCCTGGGTACAGGAGAACTGGAGATGATGTGGCACGTGGCGACCAAGGGTTCTTCCTCGTCGTTGTTCGATACCCTCTTTTTGAGGCGACGTCGGACAGGTGCAGCAGTTTTCAGCCGCCGAAACACAGACCGCCTTGTTGGTGGGGCCGTAACTTTACAGTAGCAGCAGTTTATGGTGATACTAGCACAAGTATGCCCAACAAGGGTTGGATTATGCATAGTGGTTATCTTTCCTGCCTTGCGTTTGTGATTAATCACGTTACGCAAGTCATGAAAGGGGAGGTCCATACTCACACCCATTTTATACGCGTGGCCAAGCGTTGCGCATGGGTGTGATTGAGGACAGCGGACTCCTTGACTCAACCCAGGCAGATGGAATACACCTAAGCTATGAATAGGAGTATTGTGAGGGAGACCAACTTAACACGCACAGTTAGACTGCACGCATGGGCCTATCATAATGTTTGTCCCCTAGCTTGGTTCTTGCAGATGAGATGCACCCAAGAGATAGGGGGACTTTGAAGACTGATTTGCTTTAGTCGCAGAGGTCGTCGAATCAGTTTGATATAGTTTACCATCGGTAGCGCGCATAACAGTTAGCGTGCGCCTTTGGTTGACTATTGGCATAGCACAACGAGCACATGAAGCTCATGCCGCCTTGGAGTTCTTTGTGCTAGCCCTTAAAGGCGTATAGTACTCAGAATCCAACATTCCTTCAATAGGATGGGAAGCAATTCTATCGAAGACAGAAGCCTTCCTGGGCGTAGTGGATACCCTACGCGAGCGGGCAGATGCACTCTGCTCTTCTTCTTCAGAGCCTTAGACTAGGCGCAGGCAGGCTGGGAGCCAGAGTCCGTGCCACACTGTCCAAGCCTACACGCCGCTTCGAGGGTGCCCTTATGTAACCCCACCTTCTCTGAAATATTAATTTTTGTATTTTCTGGTATTTTGGAATTTTTTTAGTATTTTAAATTTTGCGAAAATAATTATCTTCAAGTTATTTCGAAGGATAAATGTTTTACCTATTTAAATTATCTTTATGATTATTAATTTTTGGGAGGCAAATGCTCTAGCAAACCAATCTAGAGTGTCCTCCAAGTTTCTAACAAACTTCTTGAAAAGATTCTAACAACCCCAACTACCCTTGTAACAAACAAACAACCTTCTAATAACTTTTAGTTTAGTTGTAATAACCAATTTATTTGAGGCCTTTTTGTAAAATACCAATCTTTCTATCAACTCTATATAAAGCCATTTCCTTCTCTCTCTCTTTCATTTTTCGATGGTAAATTTGAGAGCAGAGCCAAATCCCTAACCTCTCTCTTCTCAAATCATTCCCGAACCTAACCCAAACTCTAATTCCTCAAGGGGACTGCCATGGTAGGGCATCTCTTCCGACGACAGCAGGAGCTTCTTCTCGGCGGTGACTAGCCATCGAGTTCTCCAGACACAACTAAAATACAATGTTTTAGCGACGGCCCTATTCGTCGCTAAATGACATTACCGACGGATACTGGTTAAAATATTCGTCGATAATATCCTCGTCGCTAAAACAAATCCGTCGTTTATCCGTCGCTTAGTGACTACTTAGCGACGGATTACCGTTGGCTACATCAAAAATGTTAGCGACGGCAAGCCGATGGTTTTCCGTCAACTCCGACATTTTAAAGTTTTAATACCAACGTTTAGTAACGAAAAGATCCGTCGCTAATCTGTCGTAAATATGTCAGTAAAAGAGTATCGGAGAGTTTCTGATACGTAATATCCATCGAGAAATCCGTCGTCATTCCGTCGCTATGTGTTTTTCCAGAACCAGGCCGACAGATAATCCGTCGGCAATCCGTCGCTACCTCGTTGGATTAGCAGCGTAGTAGCGACGGATTATCCGTCACCATGCTTCTGGATATCTTCCATATTTCTAGAACTTGAGCGACGGGAAATCCGTCGCCAATCCGTCGCTATGTATTTTTCCAGAACAAGGCCGACGGATAATCCATCGCTATCCTGTAATTCATACAGTTAGCGACGGATTATCCATCGCTATCTTGTCGCAAGTCCGTCGCTAACTGCAATATTTTTGAAAAAATTGCAGGTAACAGACTATTTCTTGTATGTACAACATATCCAACATCCACCATACACAAATATAACATATCCAACATCCACCATACACAAATATAACATATCCAACATCCACCATGCACAAATATAACATATCCGACATCCAACATATCCAACAAATATCAATATTGCCAACACAATATCTCCAAACATCTAATATATCCCAACATACACAAAAATATCCAACACAATAACCAACAAAATATCCAACACAATATCCAACACAATATCCCAACATACATACAACAAAATATCCAAACATAAACAAAATATCCAAAATATACACATATCTAAACGTCCAAATGTCCAAAAACATAAACAAAACCACTGAAAAGGAGGAGTTGGATCTTCTCGTGCTCTCTATGGCGCTTTTGCTCTGCGTATATAATGTTCCACCATGTGTGCCGGCACTTGGGACAAAATATGGTCTAGAAGCGAGCGTAGCTGCTCTGACGACATCATGTCAAGGAGCGCCACGATAGCAGCATCCGGTACCAGACGGGCCTCGGAAGAGCGGTCAAAAGAAAGCCGTCCGGTGGAAGAAGGACCAGGTCGATCCGAAGCACCGACAGCAGCGGTAGACGGACCGGCAGCAGACAAACCAGGAGCGGACGGATCAAGAGCAGAAGAAGGATGCGGATAGTACCCCAGCACTATCGCCCGCAAATTCGACACCGCCGTGGCGAGAGTCGCAAGCTGCGTCCTTACATCGTCTGCGGGGGGCACGGGAGAAGGCGAAGGCGGTGGATATCTCGGAGTCGACGCCTGCAACGAGGACGCCGTAGAACCTAAGCCATAGAGGCGCCCTTTCCTAAAGCTGTCGGCGGATTCTATGAACACGTCGTCGTAGCGAGCGGCCATAGAAGAGGGCTTTCGGGTGGGCGTCGTTTCACCGACATCCTCGGTAGGGGGCTCAATCCGACGGGGTACCTCACGATATGCAGCCTATCCATTGAATGTGTTTATACTATAAGTTTTCCTAACTTATTATCTAAATCCTATGTTTCCCTAAGTTATAGTCTGAATCCTAAGTTTACCTAATTAAGTTAACAATAATTATATTTCTAACATAAATCTCATAAACGTAAGTACTTACATCAGTCTCCTGGGTCGTCGCGTCGACGAAGCTCCCGTCCTTCCGCCTCTTGTGCGTATGCACGAATACTTCGTGAGCGGTGACCGCCTCTGCCTCTCTCCCCTCCATCACTGCCCGTTTGTCCTGCATACGTAGAATTTAATTAACTTCGTATATTAATAGTACCGAATTAAATAGTAGAATGAATTTGCGGTATCTCACTAACTCTGCACGCGTCAATGCGTGGGGCCTTGATCCCCCCGTATGAAGACCCGCGGCCTGTCTATTCCCTTTGGCTTTCTCTGATTTCTTCTTATATTGAGGAGTATCCATCTTCTCCAACATCTCCTCATTGTACTCCATCCGGATCCAGTCCTTCTTCGTATGCGTCGTACGAAGGTTGTACACCACATCCCTTATCTTCTTTCCGGTGGCGGCTTTGTAGGTCATGCCGATCACCTCTTCGCGATGGGGAGGGGCCACCAGAACGTCCTCTGATATACAAATTCAAATATTTCATAATTAAAACATTAACAAATTAAAGAATAATTAATAATTAACCAAAAGATATATACCCTCATCTCGTCGAGCCAGACGTACTGCCTGTCCTGAGGCACCTCAGAAAAATTGAGGTAGGGGCTATGGTAGTTATCCCGGATAATGCGTCCTAGAATCCGGGCAACATCCCACGGGAAAATCTATAAAAAAGCAACGACTGGATTATTGACTTGAATAAATAAAACAAATTTAGTAAATTTACTTACGATTCACCTGCGGGCCATATCTCTCGTCGAAACTCGCCCATCGGCCTCTCTGGTAGCGTCGGAGGATCCGAGGGTCCGCGCATGTATCCCCGCTAACAGGATGAAACTGAATCCGGGGGTACTCCGGGGCCCACCGTGCAGTAACTTCTGGGTCCGCTGCTGCATCTGCTGATGCATCCGCTGGTGCATCCGGTGGCGGAACGGATCTGCTAGCGGATGGAGTCACAGGCCTCGACGAAGATGACGGTGGCACCGAGGTAGATTGACGGCAGGAAGAGTTTGTGCCAAGGCTCTCCAGGTCGAGATCGGAGGTCACATCCGGGGAATACGGATGGGGACCATGACCGCTACCACCACGCCCACATCCACGACGACGAAGACCACCACCACCACCACCACCACCATGGCCAGCACTACCAGCACGAGTGCTCGCAACCATGCCCTGTAAATAGAACACATAAACATAATTAATATTATAGAAGTATAAATGAATATAGAAACATGAACTGAAATAGAACACATACCAGCGCAGGGCGACGAGTGCCGCCCAGACGAGTAGGAGTGCCATCTGCAAAAAAAATCATACAATAAGTAGATGATCGAACGACAAAAAATAAACTGAAATAAGAATACAGAAGTTTAATTTAAACTGAATCGCCCTCGTCGTCGTCCTCGGCCTCGGCCTCAACAAAAACATGAACTAAAATATACCAATATTTAATCATCGTCCTCGTCCTCGTCCGCGTCCTCGTCCTCGGCCTCGTCTTCATTCTCATCATCATCCTCATCCTCATCGTCGACTTCATCTGTATCCTAATCCTCATCCTCATCAAGTTCTTCTTCTTCTTCTTCTACAGTCTCAATACTTGGGACAAGATGCCTCTTTCTTCCCTGGTTGACATCTAAGTCTTATATATCAACCTCTTCCTCCCCTCTATTTTCCTCAGCAGGAGGTATATCAACCTCTAATTCAACATCCATGGTATCCGACTGTTGTCCCAAGTATTGGGGCTTTTTGATCTCGTCCTCTTAGTATGCTGGGTCTCCAACGTTGAATGTATTTCTAGATTTAATCTTGCATACTGCCCACCAGTCAAATCGATCTCTACCACGCCTTGGGTAGCTTGTATAGTAGACTTGAACAGCCTGACTTGCTATCGCAAACGTGTCGGACCCTCTATACCTCCTGCGATGATTTATATCGACGAATCCAAATTGTTTATCGACTCTCCAACCGATATTTGGTGTCGTATCGAACCACTCACATTTGAACATCATAATATGCATATCATATGGGACACTATATTGTAAATCTACAATATCCCGAAGAACTCCATAATAGTTAAAGTTCGTCTCGTCGTCATAGATGGTGCCTCTTATGCAAACACCAGAATCCTTAGTACTGAAGTTGTCATTGACAAATTCGACATTTATAGCATGCTGAGTTGCCTTAAACTTGAAGCCATTAACGACATAGCCTGACCAAGTCTTCGCATGCTTCTTCGGTCCCAATGCCAAATAACGAATGCTCTTGTTGTTTCAAGCAATAAAACCTGTAAACAAATATTGATAATTTAAATATTTTACTTGCATATATTTTAATGGTAGCCGCATAACATATTATCTCAGTTACTTACGTATTTTTGAAACAAGGTCGGAAATGTACAATCAACCTCTCTTTGAAGTCCCTCATCAGTAATATCGGGTGTCCTTATTTTGACTTCATCTATAAATACACTGTTAGAGAGAATAAAAATAAGTGTAGTCACTTAATTCACCAAATTAGAAATTATAAGGAGGTGTAGTCACTTACTTCTCCAAATCTCTCACTTCTTGTATGTCACAATTTAACAAGACATATCGGTGCGCGGCATCATACTCATCGTCAATCAACCACCGTTTCTTACTAGCCCCAATAGGCTTGCCCTCTAAATTGAATATACCTCCATCCTCAATGTCTTCGTCATTCCTTTGAGGTCTATTTCGATTTGTCTCGACATGAGTATCAAAATAAATGGAGCAGAAGTTTGACACCTTCTCGATAAGATATGCTTCGCATATCGAAACCTCTATATGAGCCTTGTTGCCAACTTTCTTCTTTAGATGGTGTAGGTACCTAGAAAGACAAATTATCTTGAGAATTAATAATAAATTATAAAATTTCACTTAAATTATATCAATTTTTATTTACCTTTCAAAGGGGTACATCCATCGATAATGAACAGATGTACCGACACGGGCTTCGTATGGTAGATGAATCGGTAGATGCTTCATGCTGTCGAAAAAGTCCGATGGAAATATTTTCTCTAACTTGTAAATTGTTAAGACAATCTTCTACTTAAGTTGTACCATATGTTGTACCGTCAGCTTAGTTGAACAGATATCCTTGAAGAATGTAGACAGCTCGGCCAACGGAACCCATACAACAGAAGGCAACAACTCTCTTAAAGCAATGGACAGTAATCTTTCCATAAACACATGGCAGTCGCGACTCTTTGTTCCTGTTAGCTTGCGTTCATTGAGATCAACGCATCTAGACAAATTCGACATATAGTCGTCGGAAAATCTTAAAGTAGATATCCACTTGCAGATTATTAATCTATCTTCTTTGCTCAATGTATATGGCGTTATAGGCTTAAATAATTGTCCACCAGCTCTCCTTTCTATCAAGTTTAGATCATGACATTTGCATATCTCGGCCATGTCATGTCTTGCTTTTGGATTGTCCTTCGTCTTTCCTTTAATATCCATGACGGTATTGAAGACATTATCAAACACATTCTTTTCGATATGCATGACATCAAGATTATGCCTTATAAAATTATCTTTCCAATAAGGCAAGTCCCAAAAAAATACTTCGTTTGGTCCAGTTATGGCTTTGTTCGAACCCCTCGACACGATTGTTCGATGGATCTTCCATTAAGGTGGGCAATTCCTTTACAACTCTCCAAATATCGTATCCCGACAATCTGGCAGGAGGATCAAAAAAATTTTATTTTCCAGATCTGAACGCGTACTTGTTCTTTCGCCAATGATGGCTCACGGGCAGAAATTGACGGTGACATTCAAAGAAAGAAGTTTTTCCTCCATGCCTAAGGCGGAACACCTTACTATTTTTCATGTATATCGGACAAGACATGTTGCCGTGCGTACTCCATCCCGACAGCATACCGTATGCTGGAAAATCATTGATTGTCCACATGAGTGAGGCTCTTATCTGAAAGTTTTATTTTCTGGAAATATCATACGTCGTGACGCCGATCTCCCATAGCTGTTTCAGCTCATCCACCAACGGCTGTAAATATATATCGATGTTCTTCGTCAAATTTTTGGGACCGGGTATGATAGTTGTCAAGAACATATAAGGAGTCTTCATACACATCCATGGTGGCAGATTATAAGGGATAAGAATGACCGGCCAGCATGAGGGTTGAGATCTCGACTGTCCGAAAGGGGCGAAGCCATCAGAACATAGCGCAAGGCATACATTTCTAGGCTCTGCAGCAAAATTTGGATGACACAAATTAAAATGTTTCCACGCCTCTCCATCCGAAGGATGTGACAATTCTTTTTCGTCCTTTATGCGTTCTTTGCTGTGCCACGTCATGTGTTCCGCTGTATTCAGAGACATATACAACCTCTGCAAGCGCTTCGTGATCGACAAGTAATGCATATACTTGTAAGGACGTCATTTTCAAGTTGACTTTCTTTTTTCCTGTACTGGCTTGTAACGATCCGCATTACAGAAGTTGCAACTTTCTGATACGCAATTCTCTTTGTAGTACAACATGAATCCGTTGCGACAATAATCTATCTTCTTGTACCCCAGTCCCAGTTGTCGGACCATCATCTTTGACTTGTAGAAGTTTTTTGTGTAACGCTCCAGTCCCAAAATATGTAGGACTAGAAACGTAGACATGCCAGCTATATACATACGAAGTACAGGGGCCTTGTATGTATACATAAGCTGTAAAATGCAGTAATCCAAGACAAACTAAATCTCATCCACAATGAAAAGAATAATAATATAAATATCAATTCGAATATTTATGATACAATCGTTGGGCGGAGACAAAGTCCACTACCAACTATCTCAAAGAAAGAAATGTACAAGAAATTGATCGATAAAATAGCAAGACGAACCAAGTCCAATCGTCTTTGAAAGAATGGAGAGAATCGTAGCCTTGGCTAGGATACCTGCGGAAGACATGAACACACACCTGGGGAAAAACTAGGTCTTCAGACGGACGTAGCAAGATACAGAAAGAACAAGCTAATATGAACTGTCAGAATAATAAAATAGTATATAAAAGACTATCCTAGACTCAAATATGCAAAGGAGATTCTAACCGCCTAATATGCAATTTAGAGGACAACTTTCATACGCATGTGTAGGATTTTAGGCTATGCGTACGTAACTGGCATCCAGTCATCTGTATCCGGCCGTAACGTCCAAAACGTCAGAGGGTATCTGCAAATATATCGCCACAGTTCCATCCGGAGACTGTGGTTTACCTGTTTGGATTCCCATATGCACTAGCGACTGTCCTTCCCCAATATTTCCCACACTGTTCAAGTCATGTCCATGGCTCGTCCAGTTTTGTAACTGCTTGAGTCTCTAAAACCCTAGTCATAGCAGTTACGAATGTCTACCGTCACACGACTTTTAGAGATAGCTAGTCAATAAGTCGTGCCCCTAGTAACAAGTCTCAAACCGTGTAGTATGAGTGTCACAGCTAAAGGAAGATATAAGGATATCCTCCAACAAGAAGGTAGTCCGCTAACACTAAGTCAACATGCATAAAATAAAGTAACGACTAATAAAGTCGCTTGCACCCAAGTATGGCTTGGACGCGCAATTTATATCAAAGGAAACTAACAATATGAAACAAAATAAATAAAGCAGAAAATAAATAATTTGACAGTAAATTAGCAAGGTATACTTGCCTGGGGGTCGCCTGGTGTGCAGCAATGATCATGGTAGCACAGCATATGACTTCGGTGCAACAACTATTCATGGGGACCTCGGGTGGTGGCACGGACAGTTCCATTGGGTCCCAAACGGTCAGATTGGCTAGGGTCGATGGGAGAATGTTCGGATTTGATGAGGGAATAGGAGAAAACATTTAGTCATGGATAGATGGATATCGAAGAAAATTTGGTAAGTAATCATATATTTATGATTTTTAGAAAACTATTTATAATCCTTGAAACTATATTTTTATTATCCCAAAATATTAGGTAAGTAGTAGAATCGTTTTAAATTGAAAACTATACTGTACCCAGTAAAATATTATGTACATAATATATTTTATTAGTCAAAATAGTTTTTTGGATAATACTTGAAAATATGAAAACTATTCTTAGGCAAAGCTCTAAGTTTGTAGAAATATGGTGCGAGATAGAAACTATATTAATTAAAATATCTGAAAATAATAGTAATTTATTTATAACTTTTGAAACTAAATTTATGGGTCAAAGTATTTATTTTTAGAGAATTTCTAAAATAATAATAATATACTAAGAACACGACAATATTAAGATGCTAGTACTACTACTATCTTGTATTTTCAGAATATAGCATACTAAAAATAAAAGACACATAAACCAATTTAACAATGCAATATCCTAATAGTATCTAACATTAATATTAATACTTATTAAAAAATAATGAAGATAATAACAATAATAATAATAATAATAATAATAATAATAATAATAATAATAATAATAACAAAAATAAACCTCTTAAACAATAAACTTATTCCTTGCTACTACTAATAATAATAATAATAATAATAATAATAATAATAATAATAATAATAATAATAATAATACTAAATATACTAAAGAAGTAAGTAGCTGCTGTTGAGAGAACAGTACTGAGTACTGTTAAGTTAAGAAAACAAAAAAAACAAAAAGAAGAGAGAGAAAAAGAATTGGAGAGGGGGAGGAAGAGAAAAGCGTCGGGGCTGCGCCGTGGCGCGCTAGCGGCGGCGGAGGCTGCTCGCGGAGGCGAAGGCGGTAGAGTGAACGGGATCGGGACTGCTAGGGTACGACGGATAAACTGGGTTTCAATGACGGCGGAGTTCGGGTGAGGGCGCTGGCCGCGGAGGAAGGCGGTTCGCCGGAGCGACGGCCGGAGCGAGGAACGGGGGCGAAGAACAGTGGAAGTGAGGCGGCGGAAAGTGGGTGGTCCGACGCTGGAGGGTTTCGGCGGGGCTCGGAGTACGGGCGGTCGGGAGAGGGTCTGAGTGGGTGGCTGGGAGGAAGGATAGGCGGAGGGAAAGGGGAGCGGCGGACGACGGTGGAGGAAAGGGCATGGAGGCTGGTGGCTTGGCGGATCTGGCCGGGATGGGCGAGCGGACCGCCGGACGGAGCTCGGAGACGAGGGCTGCGGAGAGAGTAGCGGCTGGACACGACGGGACGGTGGCGGCTGCTTTCGCCGCGGCGCAGTACTGGACCCAGCGGTGCTGGACTCGTCCAAGCGCGGACGCCAGGTCAGTTAGGTTTTCCCTTTCCTCTACTGAATATGGGTGATGATGGTCATCGAATTGGCGGTGGATTAGGGGTTGGTTGGGGCTGTGCGGCTCGAGGCCAGAGATTTTTGGGGTTGCTGGTCGTTGGTGGAGATGTAGGGGATGATGATGATGACGATGGGGCAGGTTGTCGGGAAAGGGTGGTTGTGTTGGTGATGGTGCGGTGATGGCTGGTGGCTAGGTCGGAGTGACTGTGATTGGGTCGGGTGGTGGTGCTGTCGACGGTCAGGGGTCGGGTACGGCGAGGAAGCTTGCTGGGGGTTGGTCGAAGTTTGGGGGACTTGTTGGAGGCGGCCAAGGCCGGGGAGGCAGCTCGACTACGGCTAGGGTTGGGGTTAGGATTGCTAGGAATTGGGTTTTAGGTTGTATCGAGTCGGGGTTTTGTCCTGCAAGACACGGATTTGAATGTCCGGGTGTGTCGGACGGAAAGAGTCATATGTTTATGTAAAGGAAGATAAGTAGTGGATGGGACATGGACACGGTCATGGACACGATGCACTCACTTTTGGTTGAGGAGTTTGTGGAGGAATAATATGGAAAAAATAATGGAGGAGTACCTGCCTATTTATAGGATGTGGGAATTCCCAATTGGATAAGAACTAGGAATATTAAAACCCAATTAGATAACTCACAACTTAATTTAAAATCAAATCCAAATCTAAATACAAATCCAATTTAAATCAAATTAAATTTTTAGTTTAGAATCAAATGGGATAAATCAAATTTCAAATATTTAACTATTTAAATAAATTCATAAATTCAAATCGAGATTTAAAATGGCCACAATAAATTCAAATATATTTTCCAAAAATACCAATAATAATAATTTCGAAAATAATAAATATTTTTAAATATCTTTTTGAATAATAAAATATTAATATTAATAAATCTCAAAAATTACATTTTTATTTAAAATAGACTAGTAAAATATTTAGGAAATATATACGTATGCACAAGAATGTTATCAAAAATTGTTATAAACGAAAGGCCTTGTACCAATAAAATAAATAAAATATTGAGCTTGAAATTTTGGCACGATAGCTAAAATAATTATTATATAAATTATTTTGAAACTATAAAATTAGAAACAAATATTTTTCTAAAATATGTATGCTCGCACATATTCGCATTTGTCGAGCAAATTCAAAAAATGAAATTTCGCGCATGACGTACCGTACGACTATGCGACGTACAATACAAAATTTTAAATCAGTACTAAAATAAAAAAAATAAAAAGTAATAGTAAAAATTTAGGGGTTTTACATCCTACCCAACTTAAAAGAATTTCGTACTCGAAATTAAAATTAGTAGGGGGTGTGAAGGCACGAGGGGTATTGGTGAGGAATAATCATTCACGACGTCCAACGCAATCATGCATTAGGAAATTGTGACTTCAATAACGGCGAGAGTAATCATGGGTTAGCTCAAGAAAGAAAATGAGTATGGGTTAAAATTTAAACATGCGATAAAGGCTAGTGTGTTATCAAGAGAAAATAGATTAGAGACCTTAAAGTTATGGTTTCTTAGGAGTTGGTTGCTGGCACGATTGCGAGAGCGATTTGGGTCACTCCTAACTTAAGTGATTAGAAGGTCATGAGAGTAAATATAGGGCCGAGATAAGAACGAGCAGTTTAGGATGAGGATATAACAACCTCGAGTGAGAATGGTCATAGTCGATAGGAAGGCTTAGAGGAAGTTCTAGTATAACTTCTTCGTCCTTATAAAATAGGTGAAGGCGAAAGCAATAGGGAGTTCAAAAGACGATATTATCGAATGCAATACGTGATGCAAAGACGACCGAATAATTTCAAAAGAATTGTCAAGGCAGCCGTGGATGAGATTCTAAAGGCCGAGTTTAATTATGTTCCATCCATGTAGAATAATAGAGAAAAGCGAACCAAAGTGAACTTGGTTGATAAGACCATTATGCACTGGTTCTGATTAGACAACATGCTAGTGAGCGCTCAATAGCATATGTCATGAACAAGCTTGGTAAAAAGTTGAGCTTGCAAAAACTAGGCTACATTAGCATCATTAGTTTAGATAGCAGAACATATGCACGATGGTAGATGAAATAAAAATAAATATGAATAGTCTAAGAGTCGTAAGGATCTAAGTCTTGTTTACTCCTACACCATCATTCTACGGTTTTATTGACCAAGGCTTGGTTGACCAAATGGGTTAAATTCCTCTAGTCTCTATGGTCTAGATAATACTATTTGTATTTCCTTAATGGTCAAGGGGGTGTCAGGTCGTGGGGTATTCTATCCAACTTAAAATATTAAGCTAAGGGTGTTTTGGGACATCCACTAGTAGGGTCAATCTCTAGCAAGCACGAAGGGGAGATAAGAATAATGATAGAAGGGATCAAGCAAGATGCAATCGATGAGTTGAACGGTAGTTCGAATATGGAATCGAGAAAAGGGGTCAAGTATGTGGATGAGATCCTAGACTTCTAATCATATCCGCAGGCTTGCTTGGTACGGTAAAGTAACCAAACAATTTATCTTGACCTGTATGGGCCACCACAAAAATATGTAATGCCCCAGTCCCAAAATATGTAGGACTAAAAACGTAGACATGCCAGCTGTATACATACGAAGTACATGGGCCATGTATGTATATATAAGCTGTAAAATATAGTAATCCAAGACAAACTAAATCTCATCCACAATGAAAAGAATAATAATATAAATAACAACTAGAATATTTATGATTCAATCGTTGGGCGGAGACAAAGTCCACTACCAACTATCTCAAAGAAAGAAATGTACAAGAAATCGATCGATAAAATAGCAAGACGAACCAAGCGCAATCGTCTTTGAAAGAATGGAGAGAATCGCGGCCTTGACTAGGATACCTGCGGAAGACATGAACACACACCTGGGGAAAAACCAGGTCCTCAGACGGACGTAGCAAGATACAGGAAGAACAAGCTAATATGAACTGTCAGAATAATAAAATAGTATATAAAAGTCTATCCTAGACTCAAATATGCAAAGGAGATTCTAACCGCCTAATGTGCAATTTAGAGGACAACTTTCATACGCATGGGTGGGATTTTAGGCTATGTATACGTAACTGGCATCCAGTCATCTGTATCCGGCCGTAACGTCCAAAACGTCAGAGGGTATCTGCAAATATATCGTCACAGTTCCATCCGAAGACTGTGGTTTACCTGTTTGGATTCCCATACGCACTAGCGACTGTCCTCCCCCAATATTTCCTACACTGTTCAAGTCATGTCCATGGCTCGTCCAGTTTTGTAACTGCTTGAGTCTCTAAAACCCTAGTCATAGCAGTTACGAATGTCTACCGTCACACGACTTTTAAAGATAGCTAGTCAATAAGTCGTGCCCCTAGTAACAAGTCTCAAACCGTGTAGTGTGAGTGTCACAGCTAAAGAAAGATATAAGGATATCCTCCAACAAGAAGGTAGTCCGCTAACACTAAGTCAACATGCATAAAATAAAGTAACGACTAATAAAGTCGCTTGCATCCAAGTATGGCTTGGACGCGCAATTTATATCAAAGGAAACTAACAATATGAAACAAAATAAATAATGCAGAAAATAAATAATTTGACAGTAAATTAGCAAGGTATACTTGCCTGGGGGTCGCCTGGTGTGCTGCAATGATCATGGTGGCACAGCGTATGACTTCGGTGCAACAACTATTCATGGTGACCTCGGGTGGTGGCACGGACAGTTCTATTGGGTCCCAAACGGTCGGATTGGCTAGGGTCGATGGAAGAATGTTCGGATTTGATGAGGGAATAGGAGAAAACATTTAGTCATGGATAGATGGATATCGAAGAAAATTTGGTAAGTAATCATATATTTATGATTTTTAGAAAACTATTTATAATCCTTGAAACTATATTTTTATTATCCCAAAATATTAGGTAAGTAGTAGAATCGTTTTAAATTGAAAACTATACTGTACCCAGTAAAATATTATGTACATAATATATTTTATTAGTCAAAATAGTTTTTTGGATAATACTTGAAAATATGAAAACTATTCTTAGGCAAAGCTCTAAGTTTGTAGAAATATGGTGCGAGATAGAAACTATATTAATTAAAATATCTGAGAAATACTAGTAATTTATTTATAACTTTTGAAACTAAATTTATGGGTCAAAGTATTTATTTTTAGAGAATTTCTAAAATAATAATAATATACTAAGAACATGACAATATTAAGATTCTAGTACTACTACTATCTTGTATTTTCAGAATATAGCATACTAAAAATAAAAGACACATAAACCAATTTAACAATACAATATCCTAATAGTATCTAACATTAATATTAATACTTATTAAAAAATGATGAAGATAATAATAATAATAATAATAATAATAATAATAATAATAATAATAATAATAATAACAAAAATAACCCTCTTAAACAATAAACTTATTCCTTGCTACTACTAATAATAATAATACTAAATATACTAAAGAAGTAAGTAGCTGCTGTTGAGAGAACAGTACTGAGTACTGTTAAGTTAAGAAAACAAAAAAAAAGAAGAGAGAAAAAGAATTGGAGAGGGGGAGGAAGAGAAAAGCATCGGGGCTGCGCCGTGGCGCGCTAGCGGCGGCGGAGGCTGCTCGCGGAGGCGGAGGCAACAGAGTGAACGGGATCGGGACGGCTAGGGCACGACGGATAAAGTGGGTTTCAGTGACGGCGGAGTTCGGGTGAGGGCGCTGGCCGCGGAGGAAGGCGGTTCGCCGGAGCGACGGCCGGAGCGAGGAACGGAGGCGAAGAACAGTGGAAGTGAGGCGGCGGGAAGTGGGCGGTCCGGTGCTGGAGGGTTTCGACGGGGATCGGAGTGCGGGCGGTCGGGAGAGGGTCGGAGTGGGTGGCTGGGAGGAAGGATAGGCAGAGGAAAAGGGGAGCGACGGACGGCGGTGGAGGAAAGGGCATGGGGGCTGGTGGCTTGGCGGATCTGGCCGGGATGGGCGAGCGGATCGCCGGACGGAGCTCGGAGGCGAGGGCTGCGGAGAGAGTAGCGGCTGGACACGGCGGGACGGAGGCGGCGGCGTTCGTCGCGGCGCAGTGCTCGACCCAGCGGTGCTGGACTCGTCCAAGCGCGGACGCCAGGTCAGTTAGGTTTTCCCTTTCCTCTACTGAACATGGGTGATGATGGTCGTCGAATTGGCGATGGATTAGGGGTTGGTCGGGGCTATGCGGCTCGAGGCCAGAGATTTTTGGGGTTGCTGGTCGTTGGTGGAGATGTAGGGGATGATGATGATGACGATGGGGCAGGTAGTCGGGAAAGGGTGGTTGTGTTGGTGATGGTGCGGTGATGGCTGGTGGCTAGGTCGGGGTGACTGTGATTGGGTCGGGTGGTGGTGCTGTCGACAGTCAGGGGTCGGGTACGGCGAGGAAGCTCCCTGGGGGTTGGTCGAAGTTTGGGAGACTTGGTGGAGGCGGCCAAGGCCGGGGAGGCAGCTCGACTACGGCTTGGGTTAGGGTTAGGAATGCTAGGAATTGGGTTTTAGGTCGTATCGAGTCGGGGTTGTGTCCTGCGAGACACGGATTTGAATGTCCGGGTGTGTTGGACGGAAAGAGTCATATGTATATGGAAAGGAAGATAAGTAGTGGATGGGACATGGACACGATCATGGACACGATGCACTCACTTTTGGTTGAGGAGTTTGTGGAGGAATAATATGGAGAAAATAATGGAGGAGTACCTGCCTATTTATAGGATGTGGAAATTCCCAATTGGATAATTAAGAACTAGGAATATTAAAACCCAATTAGATAACTCACAACTTAATTTAAAATCAAATCCAAATCTAAATACAAATCCAATTTAAATCAAATTAAATTTTTAGTTTAGAATCAAATGGGATAAATCAAATTTCAAATATTTAACTATTTAAATAAATTCATAAATTCAAATCGAGATTTAAAATGGCCACAATAAATTCAAATATATTTTCCAAAAATACCAATAATAATAATTTCAAAAATAATAAATATTTTTAAATATCTTTTTGAATAATAAAATATTAATATTAATAAATCTCAAAAATTACATTTTTATTTAAAATAGACTAGTAAAATATTTAGGAAATATATACGTATGCACAAGAATATTATCAATAATTGTTATAAACGAAAGGCCTTGTACCAATAAAATAAATAAAATATTGAGCTTGAAATTTTGGTACGATAGCTAAAATAATTATTATATAAATTATTTTGAAACTATAAAATTAGAAAAAAATATTTTTTCTAAAATATGTACGCTCGCACATATTCGCACATGTCGAGCAAATTCAAAAAATGAAATTTCGCGCATGACGTACCATACGACTACGCGACGTACAATACAAAATTTTAAATCAGTACTAAAATAAAAAAATAATAAAAATAGTAGAAATTTAGGGGTTTTATATTTTGGGAGCTCTTTTGATTCCTTCGGTAACACTTTCTTGATTTGTTGTGTGATCCGATCATAGCAAGCTTGTGGCAAGTTAAAATCAGACTTTATGTTCAGCAACCGCATCGTCACTGACAGTACGGAATGAGTCTCACAACCAGGATATAGAGGAGTATCTGCGTCCTGAAACATATCATAGAACTGCTTCGCCTCGGGATTAGGATCCTCCGGATCAAAATTAGGCCCTGCCGTATCATACACCATATCTCGTGCAAGGTTCTGCAGATCTCCATAATCAACAGAGCATTTGTCGTCTTCGAGGACATACATTGCAGCATTATCATCAAAAGCATAAGTAGCAGCTTTCGTCGCCTGTCTTTTCGAATATAATTCACCTTGCGATGAGCACAGGCCATAAGCACGTACGAAACCCTTACGGGTCAAATGATCTCTCACAGTCACCACTTCTTTGTAACGTCTATTGTGATAATTAACACATGGATACTTGATTTTGTTACCGTCCATGTACTGAGCTTTGCTCATGGCATACTTAAGAAATACTTCCATGCCTGCCTGAAAATCGTCACTCACACCAATTCTGCTATCGTGTTGCCGTTTGTACATCTATGTACAATCAACAAAGTAACGATTCATCCTCAATTTAGATGTAAAAATCTGTATCGTAAGACAAACTAAACATAAGAATAGCCCGATACCGATACTCATATAGGATTAGGGTTAGGGTTAGGCTCCGATGCTGATACTCATAGGGATAGTCCGATATCGATACTCATAAGAATAGCCCGATATCGATACTCATAGAAATTGCCCGATACCGATACTCATAGGAATAGTCAGATATCGATACCGATTTCAATACTCATAAGAATAGTCTGATACCGATACCGGGACATGCCAAACTATATCGGTATCGGACAGTATCGTACCGGTATCGATCAGTATCGGGTATCGGTCAGTATCGGAGCGGGACATGCCAAACTGTACACTACTTATACGTTGCTATACTACGTTCTATATCATCTTGATTAATTGTACATTAATCTTGGTTATCAACTCTTGACCTTGATTGATGATCTTGATCAAGAATTAATAATCCTGAATTAATTATAATTATTCTTGACTAATTCCTAGCAAGTTAATTACCTTCCAATTTAGAATTGGAATTCTAATATAAATATTACATATAGCCCGATACCGATACTCATATAGGATTAGGGTGTAATGCCTGTGGTTCGTATTACGTATTTTGGAAATACGTGTACGTATTTTCTAGTATTGTTCCTTGTTTAGTTTTCTTGGCTTGGTTTAACTCTCGGTTTGGGTTGACTTGGTTTGGCCGGCTGGTTGCTTGGTCCATCATGGACCAAGGTGAACCCCCTACCTACCACCACCCATGATATTTATTTTCCCACCAACCTTCTCTCTCCTCCATAACTCTCATTTATTTCTTCTTCTTCTTCTTCCTTCCTCTCCACAACTCCCCAACCCATAGGCAAGTGCAACTTGCTTCCACAAGAGAACTCATTTTTATGGTTCCATTAGCTTCTTCTCATGATTCTAAGACATATTAGAACTTGTCATTTTCCATTTTGAGGCTTTGATTCTTGTAGATCTACAATTTAGTATTTTTGAATTTTGGTGGTTTTGATCTATCAAACTCCTTTGTTTTCAAGTTTTTATGGTTCCATGTTGTAGATAATTTTATTCTACTCAATTTTGACCTTTGGAAAGTTGGATTCGGACTTGTTTTGACCAAGTTATGAGCATTTGGAGTTTTGGGTTCCATCCATGGAGTCCTTGCTGTTCTTGCTGTTCTTGCTGTTCTTGCCCTTGGAGAAGACAGTGAGCAGTGTGCTAGATTTTAGCTTTGCTGCCCTTGTGTACGCTGCTCTTTAGCGAGCATACGCTGCTTTTCGTACGCTGCTCTTTAGCGAGCGTACGCTGCTTTTCGTACGCTGCTCTTTAGTGAGCGTACGCTGACTTGAGTACGCTGCTCTTTAGCGTGCGTACGCTAGTCTTGATACGCTGCCTGTTAGCAGCGTGTCTTTTCGTACGCTAGCTCAAGCGTACGCTGACTTGAGCGTACGCTAGCTTGAGCGTACGCTGACCTGTAGTTCGAGCGTGCCCTTGTGTACGCTGACCCTTGCGTACGCTTCCCATTGGAAGTGTATAGACCCTTTGGTACGCCAGCTTGAGCATACGCGTGCCTTGGTATGCTAGCTTAAGCGAGCAAGGCGTATGCTGGCTTTGAGCGTACGCTGGCTTGAGCGTACGCTAGCCTATCTGTCACCCTGGTTCAACCCGAGAGCTTTGTGACCCCCATACGCTGCCTTTTACGCTATCTTTTGGGAGCGTATGCTTACCTGAGCGTATGCTTACCTGAGCGTATGGCCTTTGGCAGATTTGATCTTATATTAGCATGTCAGTTTGGTTTTATTTTCCTTATCCTGGATTTTATAGCCCTGTATATTGATATTTTTATTAGATATTTAACGTCCATTTTATATCCTTACGCCTTTTGTCATGAACTTGATAATCATGAATTTACTTGACATGTTTGGAAGTGATACCTGAGCATGACATGATAGTGACCCGTGACGGTGCACTCTTGACATAATGACCTGACATGACCTGATAGTGGCCCATCCTGGCGCACTCCTGACAAGTACACTTGACCTGATACACCTGACACGTTATTCCTTGATAAGCTGTTGCGACGGCTACCTGACATGACATGACCTGTATAATAACCTGGACACCGTGGACGATTGTGCTTGAATAAATAATCCAGTCTTGTCTTGCATCATGTCTAGGAGGGGACTCCTGAGTACCACGGTCAGGAGTACCTATTGAAATAAACTAAGGGCTAATAACTAGATTAATACATTAGTCATGAAGAGATTTCCCAGCTACAGGCAATCCCGATACCTGGGCACGCCTTGGGATCTGTAGCCTGCCGTCGAGTAGGGCACATTTCCAGCACACTGTCATGTGTTGCACCCTTCAAGCTACCTAAGGGTACATTCGTTTCCTGGACGATGTACCCACCTGAATTCAACTCTAACCTTTTAACCCGGGGAACCTGGATGGACTGCAGGGCTTGTGGCTGTGGAATAATCTCACTACATCTTGTTAGTAACTAGGACTATGATAACCCTAGTTAGTTAAAGTATCAAGCCGTAGGTCTTGCTTGGCCGTGAAATGATTGGATGGAGTCTAACAAGTCTAGTCTTGCCCTGATCTTGTTCCAGACTGTTAAATGACCAGCATGCTTGTATTTATTTTCTCGATAAATGGTGAGAAACCAAGCTTCGTTCAGACGAAGGGTTACAATCCCGGTCCTTGTTTGATTTACGGGTTGTAACCTGGCTATCTGAATAGTTCCATGGTTATCTCGTCGTATATCGTCCTGGCTTATTTCCAGTTTTTACCATTTATTTATATTCCTGTCTTTACTATATTATTTATATTCCTGTGCTGATTGCTGGTTTTAGTTCTTAAGTGAAGCTCCTTTGTGGCACTTGCTCTTTCTGGGGTCTGACCCAGCTGGTTTTGTGTGGCCAGATTTCGGAGCTGCTCCAGAGGATCTACCAACTTTCCAGCCAGATGGTGGCCACTAGACGGAACCCTGGCAACGAGTGGATTACTTTTGGCTCTCCCTACTCTATTGTAAAAATATTCTTTTGAGGCGTTTAGCCGACGAGCACCTGTTTAGCTCGATTGTACTTACTTACTGTCTGCCTACGGGCTGTAACATGATTAACAGATCCTAGGGTTGATCATGTATGACTAAACTCTTGCTAGTCCTGACATTTTGAAACGACTAGCTTCATGATCAGCTGAATATGTAATATTTGGGACGCCTTATTATTGTATATTTAATGATCATACATCTTGTAACTTTTACTTACTTGCTTGTGATTGAGACCAATGTTTTAAAAACCGGACCGGACCGGCCGGTTCAACCGGTTCACCCGTGAACCGGTCAATTTTCCGGTCCGGTTCAGTATTGACCCGGTTTTGTTTGAAAGTTAGTATTTTTGTAAAAAATTAATGGCCATAAGGGATTAATTTGGACCACTTAAGTTAACCCAGTGGTTGAACCACTGGTTGAACCAACTGGTTGGACCAATTTGACCCGACCCAGTGCCTTGGTCGGGTCAACCACCGGTCCGGTTTTTAAAACATTGATTGAGACAATAGGCTTGTTCATGACCTTAAGAGACTGTTGGCTTGTAGATAAACCCTCATGTATCCTAGACAGCCGTGACCGTATAGCGAGATGGATTCCATTTTATATACGTAGCTGGCTATGTCTGCCCCGCTCTCCAGTATTCTGGTTCTGGGGCGTGACATGGTTTAAGTGGTGGCCCATGCAGGTCTTGTAAATCAAGATATGTGAGGGTTACCGAATAGATGTCTCAATCAGTATTCGTCCTTGATCTCTGCTCGTATCTTCTGAATTCCTGGATTCTTGTCCTGATCATATGCTTGTATCGTTGCTCTGTCCTGGTCCTTCCTCATTGTTCCCTATGTCGTCTTCTTCAGCGGCATTGTTCGTGGTCCTACCGACCAGCAAGGCGGAGCACCTCCCGCGGACCAGCAGCAACCTGGAGATCAAGTCCAGCATTCCGGAGTAGCCTCCAGAGTCGTGCCCTCTGACGGAGAACCACCAGTTTAGCCAGTTCAACCTGTAGAACATGATGACGGTACTTTGGTAGGACTCGTCAGGACCTTGATAGCTTCCCAAGACCGGCATGGAGATGCCTTGCACCAGGCAGTGGCGGATGCCTTGACCCGGGGTGGTCATCAGGGTAACAGCGCGGCCAACAGCTTCAAGCGCTTGAACCCTCCCTTCTTCGACGGTAGTGAAGATGCTATCGCGGCAGATGCATGGCTTCAGGACACAGAGGTGGTTTTAGAAGCAGCCAAGACCCCAGAGAACGAGAAGGTGGCAGTTGTGCGCCTACAGCTATTAGATCTTGCCCGTAGCTGGTGGGCAGCGCAGGCCGTTGGGTTAGCAGCACCCATTGCTTAGGCAGTATTCAGAAAGAGATTCCAGACCAAGTATTTTGATGCCGTGGCTCGGTATGATCTGCAGACCAGGTTCACCAATCTGAAGCAAGGAGGCAGGACGGTTGATGGATATGCGGCCGAGTTTTCGAGACTCAGTCGGTTTGCTCCCACTTTGGTGGCAACCGAGTATGATAGAGCCCAGCATTCCAGCAGGGGCTTCACCTGGAGATCTTGTTGGCAGTCGAGCAGTTTGAGCATCAGACTTTTGATGCAGTCTTGAGAGCAGCTCGGAGGCATGAGTATACCTCCCAGAGGATTGTGGATAGGGTCGGAGGTCGGAAGAGATCTCACGGCCAGATGAATCAGTCTTCGGCACCGGCCCCGGCAACCAGGGCTTTGACTATTGGAGCTCCGAGGCGAGCGGCCTCAGTGACGTCGGTTCAGCATTCCACCCTGACGCACCCTCAGCAGCAGCAGAAGCAGAAGCAGTCTTCCGCAGTGGGATGTTCTCATTGTGGGAAGCCAGGCCATGTGGTGGCAGATTGTCGCAGGGCACAGGGATTGTGTCTGGCTTGTGGAGCACCAGACCATAGGATTGGATCCTGCCCGAATAGGGGTGGTTCATCATCGTCCAACCTTTCTAGCTCTTCGGTGAGAGGGCCAGCACCGGTCCCGCAACAGCAGCAGTACCCATTGCCGAGGCCCTTGCCGCCTCAGACCCAAGTGTTCCAGCAGCAGAACCCCCAGCAGTATGTTCAAGTCCAAGCCCAGAGTCAGAGCAGGCATCGAGGATTTCAGCAGAGGGGACCAGCACCCCGAGGGCTCGATCAGGCTATGGTGATGACCGTGGAGGAAGGATTAGCACCAGGAGAGGTAGTGGTAGGTACTATTCTCGTCAACTCCTTTCCAGCTTCAGCTTTATTTGATTCTGGTGCATCGCATTCTTTTATGTCTGCACGATTCGCGATACGGGTAGGATTGGAGCCCGAGTCATTATCAGTAAGGCTTAATATACTTACTGGTAACGGACTTGTGGGAGTAGATAGAGTGTTTTCCTCGTGTCGGATCGTAGTTAGCGGTAGAGAATTCCCCGCTAGATTGATAGAATTCCCGATGGCCGATTATGATGTGGTCTTAGGGATGGATTGGTTGAGGAACCAGTATGCTAGGATAGACTGCCATATCGGCAGGGTTGTTTTTAACATTCCAAGCGAGCCGGAGTTTTCTTTCTTTCGAGGCGAAGTTGAGTCATCTCCTCCAGTATTGCGGATGGCAGTAGCAGCAGTTCAGTTGCCCAGGATAGTGGATGAGTTTCCAGATGTTTCCCAGAAGAACTTCCAGGTATGCCTCCAGAGCGAGAGATCGAGTTCACTATAGACTTGATTCCCGGGACAGCCCCAGTATCAGAGAGAGTCTACAGGATGGCGCCATCAGAGTTGGAGATCTTGTACAAGATGATTGAAGAACTCAGAACCAAGGGATTCATTCGTGCTAGTGGATCGCCTTGGGGAGCCCCGATGCTTCTTGTGAAAAGAAGGATGGTACGTCCCGGTTATGTGTTGATTATCGTACCTTGAACTCAGTAACAATCAAGAACAGATACCCTCTTCCGAGGATAGATGACTTGTTTGATCAACTCAAGGGGGCATCAGTATTTTCGAAGATTGACTTGCGCTCAGGATATCACCAGATCAGAGTCAGAGAGCAGGACATCCCGAAGACAGCTTTTAGATCGAGATATGGGCATTGGGAGTTCCTTGTTATGCCTTTTGGAGCAACCAATGCGCCGACAGTATTCATGGACCTCATGAATCGCATCTTCATGCCTTACTTGGATCAGTTTGTGATCGTGTTCTTGGATGACATTCTGGTCTACAGCAAGAGTGAGGCGGAGCATAAGCAGCATCTTCGTGTGATTCTTCAGACTCTCAAAGAGCACCAGTTATATGCCAAGTTCAGTAAATACGAGTTCTGGCTCGATCGCATTTTATACTTGGGTCATATTATCACTCGAGGAGGAGTAGAAGTGGATCCCCAGAAGATTGTGGCTATTGAGTCATGGCCAGTGCCTAGCACAGTTGCAGAAGTTCGCAGTTTTCTTGGATTGGCCGGCTACTACCGGCGGTTTGTTTCAGATTTTGCTCGAATTTCAGCACCATTGACGCAGTTGACCCGCAAGGATGCGCAGTTTGCTTGGACAGCAGAGTGTCAGAGTTCTTTTGAGCAGTTGAAGCGAGGCCTGATAACAGCTCCTATTCTTACGCTTCCAGATGGAACCGGGAGATTCTCAGTGTACTGTGATGCTTCAGACAGAGGTTTAGGATGTGTTCTGATGCAGCATAGGAAGGTAATAGCTTATGCGTCATGACAACTTCGTGATCATGAGAGGAATTACCCAACCCATGACTTGGAGCTGGCAGCAGTGGTATTTGCACTTAAGTTGTGGAGGCACTACTTGTATGGAGACAGGGTGGAGATTTTTACCGACCACAAGAGCCTGAAGTATGTTTTCACCCAGAAGGATCTTAACATGCGTCAGAGGAGGTGGCTGGAGCTTCTTGTGGATTATGATATCAGCTTGCAGTATCATCCTGGGAAGGCCAATGTCGTAGCAGATGCATTGAGCAGAAGAGCCGGAGCTTATTTCCTAACAGCGCAACCAGAGTTGTTAGCAGATCTTCAGAAGATGGGTATTGAAGTTGTTCTCCCTTCCAGTGTGTCGTTGATGGCCAGCATGCAAGTTCAGTCCACTATAGTCGAGAGGATCCAGATGGCGCAGTCGGCAGATTCCAAGCTTCAGCGACTCAGAGCAGAGTGTGAGACAGGACGAAGACCAGAGTTATGTATTCATGAGGATGGTACACTTAGGCATGGTAAGCGTCTTTGTGTACCCAGTGGAGATATCAGACAGGAGATCATGTCAGAGACGTACAGTTCGCAGTATTCCATCCATCCTGGCAGTACGAAGATGTACCGTGATATCCGGCAGCATTTCTGGTGGAATGGCATGAAGCGGAAGATAGCTCGGTTTGTCTCTCGGTGTTTGGTTTGCCAACAAGTTAAAGCCGAACATCAGAGACCGGCTGGACTTCTTCAGCCCTTGTCGATTCCAGAATGGAAGTGGGAGCATGTGACCATGGATTTCGTGACTGGATTACCTAGATCCCCAGCTAGTAGAGATGCTATTTGGGTCATTGTGGATAGGCTTACCAAGGTAGCGCACTTTCTCTCGTTTAGAGTTGGTCAGTCGACGGCTCAGCTAGCGGAGATGTACCTCAGACAGATTGTCAGATTGCACGGAGTGCCAGTCAGTATCACCTCGGACCGAGATTCAAGATTTACGTCGCACTTTTGGCGTAGCTTACAAGAGAGTTTGGGGACTCATCTCCAGTACAGTTCGGCATATCACCCGCAGACAGATGGCCAGTCGGAGCGCACGATCCAGACTCTTGAAGACATGTTGCGGTCTTGCACACTTGACTTCGGTGGTTCATGGGAAGATCATTTGCACCTGGTGGAATTCTCGTACAACAATAGTTTCCAGGCCAGTATCCAGATGGCACCGTTCAAGGCGCTGTATGGCAGGAAGTGCAGATCCCCGTTAGCATGGGATGATGTTGGAGAGAGGCAGATGCTTGGTCCAGAGATGATTGCCCAGACAGTTGAGGTGGTCAGGAGAGTCCGAGATCATCTTCGAGTTGCCCAAGATCGCCAGCGCCATTGGGCCGATTCTCATCGGCGCCCTCTCGAGTTCTCGGTCGGCGATCATGTATTCCTAAGGATTTCGCCTAACCGTGGCGTCATTCGTTTCGGCGTACGGGGCAAGCTTAGTCCTAGGTATATAGAACCGTTTGATATTCTGGAGCGAGTAGGAGATGTATCCTATCGTCTCGCTCTTCCGCCGTCGCTAAGCGAGGTGCATGACGTGTTCCATGTGTCCCAATTACGACGGTATATCCCGGACCCGAGCCACATCCTGGATCATTCAGAATTGGTTGTTGGTACCAACCTTTTGTATGAGGAGAGGCCCGTGTCTATATTGGACCGGAGAGAGAAGATCCTCAAGAACAAGACTATCAAGTTAGTCCAAGTTGCTTGGGGTCATCACTCTTTGGGTGAGTCAACGTGGGAGCGTGAGGATAATATCCGATCGCGATATCCTGACTTGTTTGACTCGTGAGGTATAATGTCTTTCTTATGCCTCATGCCATCAATTCCTTGCTTGCATGATTGATTGATTGCCTAGTATAATTACCTGTGAATAGTATAGCTTGTTCTTGTCCCTCTAGCCTCTTAATTAAATTCCGAGGACGGAATTCTTTTAAGGAGGGTAGAGTTGTAATGCCTGTGGTTCGTATTACGTATTTTGGAAATACGTGTACGTATTTTCTAGTATTGTTCCTTGTTTAGTTTTCTTGGCTTGGTTTAACTCTCGGTTTGGGTTGACTTGGTTTGGCCGGCTGGTTGCTTGGTCCATCATGGACCAAGGTGAACCCCCTACCTACCACCACCCATGATATTTATTTCCCCACCAACCTTCTCTCTCCTCCATAACTCTCATTTATTTTTTCTTCTTCTTCTTCCTTTCTCTCCACAACTCCCCAACCCATAGGCAAGTGCAACTTGCTTCCACAAGGGAACTCATTTTTATGGTTCCATTAGCTTCTTCTCATGATTCTAAGACATATTAGAACTTGTCATTTTCCATTTTGAGGCTTTGATTCTTGTAGATCCACAATTTAGTATTTTCGGATTTTGGTGGTTTTGATCTATCAAACTCCTTTGTTTTCAAGTTTTTATGGTTCCATGTTGTAGATAATTTTATTCTACTCAATTTTGACCTTTGGAAAGTTGGATTCGGACTTATTTTGACCAAGTTATGAGCATTTGGAGTTTTGGGTTCCATCCATGGAGTCCTTGCTGTTCTTGCTGTTCTTGCCCTTGGAGAAGACAGTGAGCAGTGTGCTAGCTTTTAGCTTCACTGCATTTGTGTACGCTGCTCTTTAGCGAGCATACGCTGCTTTTCGTACGCTGCTCTTTAGCGAGCGTACGCTACTTTTCGTATGCTGCTCTTTAGTGGGCGTACGCTGACTTGAGTACGCTGCTCTTTAGCGTGCGTACGCTAGTCTTGATACGCTGCCTGTTGGCAGCGTATCTTTTCGTACGCTAGCTCAAGCGTACGCTGACTTGAGCGTACGCTAGCTTGAGCGTACGCTGACCTGTAGTTCGAGCGTGCCCTTGTGTACGCTGACCCTTGCGTACGCTTCCCATTGGAAGTGTATGGACCCTTTGGTACGCCAGCTTAAGCGTACGCGTGCCTTGGTACGCTAGCTTAAGCGAGCAAGGCGTACGCTGGCTTTGAGCGTACGCTGGCTTGTGCGTACGCTAGCCTATCTGTCACCCTGGTTCAACCCGAGAGCTTTGTGACCCCCATACGCTGCCTTTTACGCTGCCTTTTGGGAGCGTATGATTACCTGAGCGTATGCTTACCTGAGCGTATGGCCTTTGGCAGATTTGATCTTATATTAGCATGTCAGTTTGGTTTTATTTTCCTTATCCTGGATTTTATAGCCCTGTATATTGATATTTTTATTAGATATTTAACGTCCATTTTATATCCTTACGCCTTTTGTCATGAACTTGATAATCATGAATTTACTTGACATGTTTGGAAGTGATACCTGAGCATGACATGATAGTGACCCGTGACGGTGCACTCTTGACATAATGACCTGACATGACCTGATAGTGGCCCGTCGTGGCGCACTCCTGACAAGTACACTTGACCTGATACACCTGACATGTTATACCTTGATAAGCTGTTGCGACGGCTACCTGACATGACATGACCTGTATAATAACCTGGATACCGTGGACGATTGTGCTTGAATAAATAATCCAGTCTTGTCTTGTATCATGTCTAGGAGGGGACTCCTGAGTACCACGGTCAGGAGTACCTATTGAAATAAACTAAGGGCTAATAACTAGATTAATATATTAGTCATGAAGAGATTTCCCAGCTACAGGCAATCCCGTTACCTGGGCACGCCTTGGGATCTGTAGCCTGCCGTCGAGTAGGGCACATTTCCAGCACACTGTCATGTGTTGCACCCTTCAAGCTACCTAAGGGTACATTCGTTTCCTGGACGATGTACCCACCTGAATTCAACTCTAACCTTTTGACCTGGGGAACCTGGATGGACTGCAGGGCTTGTGGCTGTGGAATAATCTCACTACATCTTGTTAGTAACTAGGACTGTGATAACCCTAGTTAGTTAAAGTATCAAGCCGTAGGTCTTGCTTGGCCGTAAAATGATTGGATGGAGTCTAACAAGTCTAGTCTTGCCCTGATCTTGTTCCAGACTGTTACATGACCAGCATGCTTGTATTTATTTTCTCGATAAATGGTGAGAAACCAAGCTCCGTTCAGACGAAGGGTTACAACCCCGGTCCTTGTTTGGTTTACGGGTTGTAACTTGGCTATCTGAATAGTTCCATGGTTATCTCGTCGTATATCGTCCTGGCATGTTTTCCTTATTTCCAGTTTTTACCATTTATTTATATTTCTGTCTTTACTATATTATTTATATTCCTGTGCTGATTGCTGGTTTAGTTCTTAAGTGAAGCTCCTTTGTGGCACTTGCTCTTTCTGGGGTCTGACCCAGCTGGTTTTGTGTGGCCAGATTTCGGAGCTGCTCCAGAGGATCTACCAACTTTTCAGCCAGATGGTGGCCACTAGACGGAACCCTGGCAACGAGTGGGTTACTTTTGGCTCTCCCCACTCTATTGTAAAAATATTCTTTTGAGGCGTTTAGCCGACGAGCACCTGTTTAGCTCGATTGCACTTACTTACTGTCTGCCTACGGGCTGTAACATGATTAACAGATCCTAGGGTTGATCATGTATGACTAAACTCTTGCTAGTCCTGACATTTTGAAACGACTAGCTTCATGATCAGCTGAATATGTAATATTTGGGACGCCTTATTATTGTATATTTAATGATCATACATCTTTTAACTTTTACTTACTTGCTTGTGATTGAGACAATAGGCTTGTTCATGACCTTAAGAGACTGTTGGCTTGTAGATAAACCCTCATGTATCCTAGACAGCCGTGACCGTATAGCGAGATGGATTCCATTTCATATACGTAGCTGGCTATGTCTGCCCCCGCTCTCCAGTATTCTAGTTCTGGGGTGTGACATAGGGTTAGGGTTAGGGTTAGGCTCCGATGCCGATACTCGTAGGGATAGTCCGATATCGATACTCATAGGAATAGCCCGATACCAATACTCATAGGAATAGTCTGATATCGATACCGATTTTGATACTCATAAGAATAGTCCGATACCAATACCGGGACATGCCAAACTGTATCGGTATCGGACAGTATCGGACCGGTATCGGTCAGTATCGGGTATCGGTCAGTTTCGGAGCGGGACATGCCAAACTGTACACTACTTATACGTTGCTACACTACGTTCTATATCATCTTGATTAATTGTACTTTAATTTTGGTTATCAACTCTTGACCTTGCTTGATGATCTTGATCAAGAATTAATATTCCTAAATTAATTATAATTATTCTTGACTAATTCCTAGCTAGTTAACTACCTTCCAATTTAGAATTGGAATTCTAATATAAATATTACATATAGCCGGATACCGATACTCATATAGGATTAGGGTTAGGGTTAGTGTTAGGCTCCGATGCCGATACTCATAGGGATAGTCTGATATCGATACTCATAGGAATAGCCCGATACCGATACTCATAGGAATAGTCCGATACCGATACCGATTTCGATACTCAAAAGAATAGTCTGATACCGATTCCGGGACATGCCAAACTGTATCGGTATCAGACAGTATCGGACCGGTATTGGTCAGTATCGGTCAGTATCGGAGTGGGACATGCCAAACTGTATACTACTTATACGTTTCTACACTACGTTCTATATCATCTTGATTAATTGTACATTAATCTTGATCAAGAATTAATAATCCTGAATTAATTATAATTATTCTTGACTAATTCCTAAATAGTTAACTACCTTCCAATTTAGAATTGGAATTCTAATATAAATATTACATATAGCCCGATACCGATACTCATATAGGATTAGGGTTAGGGTTAGGGTTAGGGTTAGGCTTCGATGCCGATACTCATAGGGATAGTCCGATATCGATACTCATATGAATAGCCCGATACCGATACTCATAGGAATAGTCCGATACCGATACCGATTTCGATACTCATAAGAATAGTCCGATACCGATATTGGGACATGCCAAACTGTATCGGTATCAGACAGTATCGGACAGGTATCGGTCAGTATCCCATCTCCGACAGCATCCCCTCCCCGATCCCCTCCCCCACCCCCCTCCCCGACACCACCCACCCCCCACCCCCACCCCCCCACCCCTTCCCCGACCCCCCTTCCCGACAGTACCCTCCCGACCCCCCTCCCATACCCCTCCACCCCCTCCCCGACCCCCCTCCTCGACAGCACCCCCTCCTCGACCCCCCTTCCCCCACCCCCTCCCCGACCTCACTCCCCAACCCCCCTCCCCGACCCCACTCCCCAACCCTCCTCCCTGACAGCACCCAACCCCCACCATCTCCTCCACCCTCCCCCAACCCCTTCCCGACCCCCCCTCTTCCATCCCCCCTCTCCGACAGCACCCACCCCCCACCCCCTCCCTACCCCCCGACCCCCCCTTCTCGACCCCCTCCCCCTCCGGCCCCGACGACACCCAACCGTACCCCCCCTCCGAAACCCTAAAATAGAGAGAAAGAGAGGGAAAAAGAGAGAGAGAGGGAGAGCTTACCTGGGAGATCGACGGAGGGAGAGAGATCGCCGGAGGAAGTGTGATCGCCGGAGAGAGAGAGGGGGAAGAGAGAGAGTATGTTTGGGGGGAATAAAAAATTCCCCCCCCGTCGGTTCAATTTAATTTAGGGTACAGTATTTTAGGGACGGATATATTTGTCGCTAGTCCGTCACTAAATATCCACTAGATTACCGACGGAACGTCCGTCGCTAGTTAGACGCTAATTTATCGTGCCATTTTTTCAAATTTTGCCGCCAAAATATGCGACATATTAGCGACGGAGATCAATCCATCGCTAAATTTTCGTCAAATTAGCGACGGAATTACGACTGATTTTGACACAAAAAAATAAAAAATTTATCCATTGCTTTCTGACGGTAGTCCGTCGCAAGGTAGTCGCAAGTCCGTCGCTATTAGTGACGGATAAGATCCGTCGCTAACAGTCCATCGCCAAATTGCTGTATTTTAGTTGTGAGACTCAGCAGCACGTACAAGTCTCTCCATCATCGACCCGTACCCAGTGAAAGGGCACGAGAAGTGAAGTACGCCCAGCCTACACCGCAGTGTCGACGATAGAACGCTGTCCTGAATCACAATATCTAACACAGTCTAGAATATGCTCCGAATGGAGAATAAATAATAACTCAATCACAAACTAAGATGGAAAGAAGAATAAATCTCAAGAGAGTCCAGATCTAACAAAAGTCTACGTTAAACTACCAGAACAATCTCAAATACACTCATAATGTCTCAATAAGACAATAATACTAAGTCTCAGCTAGACTATGGGCAAGTCCTCAGCGACTGCTGGATCCTCCTGAGGGTCCAGTCACCAGTGTCATCTAAGCCAAGCCATATCGTAGGCAGAACTCTTCATCATCACCTGTAAATTTTAACATGCCCAATCAGGACAGAACAGCACATATTCTCTCACAACAGTTCATATCAGGGTTGGACTATAAAGCACTATAGAAAACTATACATTAAATACTGTAACGAAAAAAATCACAAGAGATACTATCAAATGAGGTATAAATATATAAATAGAGAAATGTAACTATCTACGTAATTTAGAGCATAAATTGGTTATGTAACAGGTTGGGTTGCACATGATAAACTATAGAGTTGTACATGGATACCTACTGGGGATAATGATCACATAACCACTACACTCTCCTGCCCCCAATCATACACAGGATCAATTCATGATATGTTATTGCACATGGATAACACTACTTTATACATGGAGCTCATATGGTCATGAGTGTACATGAATAACATATGAGTACATGGACAATATGATACATGGATACATGATAACACGATAGTACGTGAACATGATATACTCGATGTATCCGAGGGGATAACATCGCATGAAAAGATCCATAGGTACTAATCCGTGTGAACATCGTGTCAGCATCAAGTATACTAGTCTATAACGAGAGAACATATCCAAACAAGTATGAAAGATCAGAGATGTACTCGCCTGGCAAACTGAACTGCTGATGATGAAGTATAGCTAAACTGGGGCAATATAAACCTATTTAAAGTATAACCCATGTCACAACCAAGTCTACAATATCAAAGAAAATAGCTACAATGCAAGACTATATCTTCTAGGTCCCTTTGTGGTCAAAGTCAACCCTTGGTCAACTCTGGTCAACCTAGTCAACGCTGGTCACATCTGGTCAAACATTGGTCCCTATTCCGTTTACTAATTTTTAGGTCATACACAAAATTCTAGTCATTCGGAGTTCGTTGTGGTCGATTGGATCAAGTTTGACCCAAAGTTGACTTTTGTCAACTTGGTCACTTGTCGGCCAATTCGACTAAACTGCTCAAATGACAACCAAACCTGTCCTAGGACTCCTATGGTTACAGCCACAACTATGATCTCTCTAGATGGGTTCTCAAGCATACAAACTATACACATAGGTATATATCATACACATGTAGTTACAACACAAGCCTACTCTTAATTCTAACAAATGGTTGTGTGTGTTGACACCGTAGGTTACTGAAGTGAGTCAAATCTGAGATTAAAACCATCAAACTCAACCAGGTATGCCTCATTTTAATATACTATTATATACGTATAAACAATAGAAAACTATATATATA